>CM076569.1:72415513-72777787 GCA_034641835.2 Pinus albicaulis | reverse complement strand
ATAAAATTAATACAGTAGTTCTGGAAAATAATGGTGGAGTCCTTTACTCCAATAACGTCAGGTGGAGACTCATTCTTTGTCGGGCTACCAGAATGGTGTTTGGTAAGAGTGACAATTACAGAGTCTTTGACAGAGACTTTTTTACATATAAGAAAATGTAGTTTTCCATTATAGAAAAAGCCTGTTATTAAACACCAATTACGACTACCACAAGACTGCAAACAGAGAAAGAATTGACAACGGCATCCCAGATTACAGGTGGACCTATTTTGACAGAGGTTCAATTTATGCTTGACAATGATGATGTACCTAGTTTCAGACCCCATGAGATGTATTCTCATACAACTTAAACAGAGGAAAATTATACTAAAACCTTCCAAATTGCGACAGAGAATTTTCACATAACCCTTCTTAAAACTATTGCAGATCATTATTAATTTACACTTCAAGAAGGATAGAGGGTTTCCCATACTGAGACCATATAAATTGACCGCATTGCCAAATTTAAAATCATTGCAGAGATGGAAAACAATTGGAATTTGAATTTTGAACTGAGCACAGAGTAGAAGATAGTTTCCTATGGGTGGGCTGCGAAAACAAGGCTCAATTTCCTTATCATGCAGAATGCTCAACCCTTCATTTCCTTTTAAAGAAAAAGAACTAAGGAGTCGACCCGACTGACACAATAACCCAGTAAAAAAACAAACCAATTTACATTCAGTGTTACCATGACCTGTATCTTCAAAGATTATAGCGGAGAATTGATAAACGAAGGTAACGAAGGCCATTACATACCACTTAGCTAGACGACTGCGTTGCTCCACTATTACCTCCGCTGCATCTTGAAATTCTTCAAACTGGCAATTGTAAACCTTCCTTCTATGCCTTGTTATCCTTCTCCGCTCTCAGTGTGGTTCCCCAATCCTTTCTGACATGCAATGGCGGCCAATTGTTGTTTCCTTAACTTCCATTACCTTGAAGCATGCCGAGTATCTCACCTGCTATGACTCATTTATTAACTTGTCTCCTCTTTTAGCACTGGGCAACAACGTCCTTTAGGATTGATCCCAGATTGCCCTTTTAACGATGGTCACTTGAAACTAATTATGCTCGTAAAACTTGACAAAATTATATATATAATAATAATTTTTTAGAAAAATCGATAAAAGCAATTTATAATAATAATATTTTTGTTTCTTATATCATAAAAATAAAATATTATAAATAGCATTATGCCCTAATAACCTTAAAGAACATTAAACGATCAATTTTTCCAATAGTACATTGAGTTAAACAACTATTACATTTCTTTGTCTAAGTAATTAGAGGAAAAAGAGAATAAGTTATATTCAATAAATTAGGACTTGAATAATAAATTGGGACCTCACATTTTGTTGTGGTTTTGAAATGGTATTTATCTACAACTATTGATATCTAGTTGTCCATGACCAAAAAGCAACCATTCATAATAATAAATATCGATGTTTATTCAAAATAAAGTATTATAAAATAGTAGTGAACATGTGCTAATAACTTTAAACAACATGGAACTATAACATGTTTTTCCTATAGCATGTTGAAGATCAAAATAATATCAATTATAACATTAAACAAATAAAATATGTTAGATAATAAGTTAGGACCTAAGTAATAAATTGGACCTTATATTTTTGTTTGTTTGTTTTGAAATTCATATTTATTTAAATATTGATATATATTTTGTCATGGGAGAAATGATCTCTTTTCTATAGCATGTTTTTTTTTCTAAGTAATACTAATTCTATTAATTCATCAACCAGAGGTTACATTACTCATCCTCTGAAATGGAAAGATCCATTACGGAGGGAATAGACAAAATACTGTTGTCCAAAACTAGACTGCCCCTAGAGGGGAAACTAGCCTTAATTATCCAGATAGAATGAACTACCCATAGCGGGAAACCAACCTTTAAAACAGTGCAAAAAGAGACCAAAAGAGCTAGCATAGGAAACAGCCAAAACCAACAAACTAAGAAACCCGAAGAGAGAGTGCTATGGAGAACCTTCATGCTTATCGCTGGAGGGAGGCTCCTCTTCGAGGATGCGGCAAATGTAGCTGTAGTCCAGTGAATCAAGCCCAGGGTCAGAATCTTCAAGCTGCTCGCATGGGGATTCAAGAAGCTCAAGGCGCTCCGTCGGAGTGTCCTGAGTGGCGTTATCCTGCATAGATGCTGTAATATCCATGGCGTCAGTCGAATTGAGGTCTTCTTTCCTCTTGGAGGATCCCAAGAGACGCAAACTTGGTAGATGCTTCTCTTCGGACGGCTCGGAGTCGCTGTCATCGGAATTGGAGCTGGAGGCCGGCTGCATAGGGAGGGCTTTGAGTTTACAGGGGATGAAGGTAGGCTCCGCAGGGATGGTGGACTTGCGGGCTCTCTTCTTACCACGGGAGGAGGAGGGGAGAGCAGATGGGTCCAGAAGCTTGGCGGGATGAATGAAGGAGTCGGATGGCTCTGCAAGCGTGAAGGCGGAGGGCGACAAGTCCACCATGTCCCAAGAGGCCGGAAGATTTAAGTCCTAGGGGATGGCATGGGGCATAGGGGCACGCGAAGGGAGGCCCCTGCCCCCAGCTCGTCTGCACCATTACCGGTGTCATCACGGCATCACGATAGGCTTGGACAGGGTGCGATACTGCAGAGGGGTCTCTACAGAGGCCTAAGCCCAAAAGCTTCTCGCCTGAGCAGGGGAGGGCCGAAGCAAGAAAAACAGAGGGAGAGCGATCAGAGTGGGCTAAAGAGCTAGAGAAGGAGCGGGAGAAGTGAACAACATGGTGCTGGGAGGAGTTAATACCAAACACATTGAGTACGTCAAAAATAAGATGGCACATGGGACTTTAAAGCCCAGCCCACGCGAGAATTGAAGGCACTGTGCATCCCAAGGCTGGGGCACATGGTCACACCATGTGGTGATCCACATGGCCACCCCGTGTAGTCTTGCAAGGCTAGTTACCACCCGCATCCAGGGTTTTCCTATAGCATGTTGAAAATCAAAATAATATCAATTATAACATTAAACAATTATTAGATTTTTTTTTGTCTAAATAATTAGAGTGAAAATAAAATATGCTAGATAATAAGTTAGGACCTAAGTAATAAATTGGACCTCATATTTTTGTTTGTTTGTTTTGAAATCTGTATTTATTTAAATATTGATATATATCTTGCTATGGGAGAAATGATCTCTATTGGAAGAGGCATCATGTCTCTATCAAATAAAAAGCATATTTCCAAATAAATAAATAATTGAATAACAAATTGATGTCAAAAAAATAAAAGACAATAAATTGAAATAATAACATATTTGCAACTAAATAGCAAATCAAAAAATGTATGTTTCAAACTAAATAATGTAGAAAAGACTTGATATCTAAAAAATGAGAAATAATATTTCTTTTTACTGATTAAATGGTAGAACTAACCATCACACAATGAATGTTAATTATTAATTAAGAGGAATGTGATATTTTGACAATATACTTATTAGTTATCAACTAATATATATATATATATATATATATTATATATATATATATATATATATATATATATATTATATATATATATATTATATATATATATATATATATATATATATATATATATATATATATATATATATATATATATATATATATATATATATATATATGGTTAATTATAGGTGTATTGAATGGTCTATGTCTCTCCTTTTGTGTAGGTCTCCTTTTATACTTGGGGATGCTCACTCTGTAACATCATTCCTTGAAGAACTTGTTGTGTTTAACATTCTAAGGGATAAATGAGCTAGTGTAAAGCACCATGGGTGATTTTTTGCTCCTTAGGTAATGGCAATGGATGTCAAATGGTGGAGGATTACTTTGCATACTAACGACTCTCCACCTAGCCATATATATGTGTGTGTGTGTGTGTTCCAAAGAAGTACCCTTGAAGTCATATGAACAAGAATTACTTATATAAAGATTAAGTGGAATCTGCATTGCTTTGAGAACCTCTCTGGTGTATATATATAATTTCTTTGAGAACCTCTTATATATATATAAGAGGTTCTCAAAGAAATTATATATATACACCAGAGAGGTTCTCAAAGCAATGCAGATTCCACTTAATCTTTTTACAAGTAATTCTTGTTCATATGACTTCAAGGGGACTTCTCTGGAATCTATGTGGATTGTAATTTGTCTCAAGGGTTGCTTATATTATGTGCAACTGCACTGTAACTCTCAAGCATAGACTTTGGAACTCTTTTCTGGGTTTGACCTCAGTAATCTAAATCTTGTGCTATGAATTTCTCTCTGGCATTCAAGGGTATCTATTAGAAGTTATAATAGTGTGGTGGTGGTTTCTCTCCTAGATGAGGCATGGCCTACCATAAAGGTTACCTATGCCTTCTCAAATACACCCACAGACTTTACATCTAATATACCAAGTATATCATTTATGATGAATTGTTAAATTCATGTAGGCATCATTAACGGGTTATGGGAAATACTTCTATGAAGGGAATCATATCCCTTATGAGAAGTATAACTATACTATTATTACAACTAGACTTAAACTCAAGAAATTTACGATTGCGAGTTTGATGGATAGGAAATGATATTTCCCAATGCTAAAAAATGTGTTAATATTATAGATATGAAAAGTTGTAAATTATAATTAATAATATTTCCCACCATGTCATGAAATAACATTCATAGTCCTATCATTAGCAACTATACATGGAAGCAGATTGATATAATGTGAATGGTTTGATCTACAATTAGAAACCTTTGAATACAGGGACTTATATATTAGTCAATTTCCATATATTTCATAAAAATCTCTCTCTTCATTGTGTATGTAAGAGTGCCAAACATTTGTGCAAATACCATTCTAGTATTGGAAACCCAACAATTGTGTAGGAAATTAATAAGAGCATATGTCAATAAAAATTAAAATAAATATCAGGAACATAGTGTAGTGGGAAGGTAGGTCCACAATCAATACATCATAGGAGATAAGTCAATTGCATAGAAAAATTCAATCAAGATGCCATCGAACCACTAGATATCACTCTTATGAGTATTTAATGCAATAAGCTTGAGGTAAGGGACTTAAAAATTTTGTTGATTCCATGCAATTTCTATTCATGAGGCCTTTAAAATATTGGTCATTATTGTAACCCTTGGTGGCCCAAATTTAAAGAAACCTAAGACCTGCATCCTTCAAGTAGAATACAATAATAATAATGTCAACCATAGTTCTTTCCTTAATACATTATTATCTAAGAGTACTATTACCCAAGAGGTCTGTAAATTTAATGCCTGTGAGAGCTGACACTAGAAGCACATACGTTAACCTTCAAAGAGATTAACACTTGCATATAATTGTGTGGTGAAACAACACTTCATACCTGATAAAAACCTATGTGAAAAATAAAGCTGCTCACATAAATTTTACATCTAGTATCATGTTTTTACAAATAAAAAAAATCATCTTACTGAATGCTAATGTGCATCCATACATGGTTTTCATCCCTGGACAAAATATCCTTGAAAAACATATAGGAGAGAACAGAAACAAATAATGCATGAAACCCACAAACAAATCACAAACTACTCTAAATGTATTATAAAATTTTAGTCACAATAGCCTAGGGAGGCATGTTCCATCTTCCATTATCTGCAGAAAAAATTTATTCCTACAAACATCAAATTTTCCATTCCCACATTAGAGCACCAACTTCAATAATTGGCTAAATAGAGAAGGAATATTCGTACTTATTTGTGGAGAAAATGGATAAATCAATAACATAAGAATTCAAGCTCCCGATCGTTAATGCACTTAACTAACTTCTCACAACATACTATCGATTCATGTAGGTAATCTTCTGAAAGAATTGATTGGATCTAAAGGAATATTTTGTAGAAACCTCAGATGGCGCAACACATACAGAATTGAAAGCACCCACCACTTGAAAATGTGTGACATAAATACGTATTGTAGCAAACAAGAAAAATATGACATATATATATATATATATATATATATATATATATATATATATATATATATATATATATATATATATATATATTAGTAGCACGCAAGTATCTCTGACTCAAGGGACTCTGGAAACATACTCCTTAAGTAGCTATGTCTCTAACTATAATCTATATATGCCCAACAAATTTTCTTAACCTATCATACCCATTCCTCACAACGTGTGATCTGAAAGTAGGAAAATTAGCAAATTTTTCATCAAGCTTGTATGGAAACATTGCCTCTGTATGAGAGAGACGAGTATCCATATGAGGTGGATGTCTAGGCCAGAATAAAAAAATACCACATCCCCGATAAGAATATATACAAGAAAAATGTCGGCAGTAAAATCTATAGATACCATACCAAAATGAGGAATAATACATGCACTAACGTGGTCATTATAGGATTCTTCCAGTGACATATTTGATCAAACCATTTTCCATCTATTATCTCTCTAGATAGTATAGTAATTACACGGAAAAATTTAGCCTTAATGTGGTGCATACTCCACATTTGGGAGTTCGGATCCAACATATACTTCACTACCTCTTTTCTTAATGGAAGCTCAACCCTACTCAGCCTCATGGACACTATGTCCATAGCTTGATACCTAAGACTTTCGAGCTGACCTACAAATAAAAGAAAATCACAGTAATATACAAAATCTGGAGTAAAACATGAAACTAAATGGACTAAGACACATAAGGTAGAAATTCATGTGACCATCTTTCATGAGGGAGTGAAATGTTCGCCACTAATCTAGCAGTTTTGAATCTTACACCATCATAGGAAAACTCAATAGTAGATGTCGTAATAATGGAAACCACATTTATTAGCGAAAAAAGGAAACCACATTTTTTAGATATGATGTTCTTTGTGGACCCGACCACTAATGTTTTTTCACACTTGGTTTTATACTTCAGTTGACAGGGTAGTCTATTGAATCTATTAAGGTATTTAAACACTTGCCTAGTTCGTTAAATAGCACAAAATAAACCATATATATTTTAATCCACTGTAACATTGCATTTCAAGAGCCATTGTGATTATTAACATGAGAGGAATGCTTATCTTAACGGATGACAGACAACTGAATCAAGGACGAGAACTCTCCTCCAAACCTTATGCGTAGTAAAAATATACCGTTATCATGCATCTACCACCCCCAAGCCAGACTCCGGGAATAAAGGGACTATTGCAGGGCCAAAATAAGTCGATTTTTCCAGAATTCCTGCCCCACGAACCAAGCTTCCCCTCACAACGTGTCGTTCTCCCCAATGTTCCAAAACCTTCCCCCAATATCTTCTGCGTTGCCTTAGGAAGAAATATCAAGCCTTTGCTATTTTTGCTTCCCATATGTCCATTCTCTTCTATATTTTTGTATTAGTTGGCCTTTTTATTGATGATCTATTTTTGTGTTTGCCTTCCCAATATTGTTGGTCAATCACATAGTGTCACTTAACCTTTTTCCCCATTGTTCACCAGATGTCCTAAGTAACATGTCCACCTCAACTCTAGAATTAGTTGTCTCAATTTGACTCAGCCCATGTGCATATTTAAAAAAAAAGGACTACGGCTATCACAAACCCCTCCCCCTGGGTGGAACACCATCCTCGATGTTCAATGACTACATACAATGAGATTAAATACTTAAGGGACTAAACAAAATTTATATGGAGCTTTATATGTACAACTCATTTCAACTTTTATAATAGAATTTATATGCATAGTGGCTCACCCAGGCACTCAATAATCATCAATTTATAATTTTCCATTTGTTAATGGCTCCTTTTTTCATTATTTTTTTGCTTGATATATTTAATACAACCTAGATCATTCCCTTTACCTGATTTGTTTCCTTCCTCCACTGTTTAGCATTGTTATCCTTGCACTCCTTATTATTTCAATGAATAATTCCCGAATCATTATTTTCAAGAATACCTCTAATGTGCTTCCTATCCCATGTCCCAGCTATTCTCATGGCCAAAAACCAATTTTATTTCTGACCTTCCTTTCTTTTCTTCCCAGTCCCTTGGGAAATATAGTCACCCCCCTTATGTGCTTCCTTTCATGGGAGAGATCTCAAAACCAAGGGATATACGTTCCTCAATAATATCAATTGTTCATTGCGTGCTTATGGAAATCAGTTGGAACCATTGGTGCTGGTGTCCCACAATGGCCTTGTCCCTGAAACCCTTCGCTTTTGTGTGTTGTTGCAATTCTATCATGTGGTTAGCTTTGTTCATATGAAATGAGTGGTCTCATGTATATTCTTGCATTATAGATACATAGATCCCATGAGACTCATCATAAGGAAAACTGTAATGAATGTAAATTATATCTCATTAGTGGTCTACGTTTCCAGTGAACTCAAAATTTTCCAGAACTCCTACAATAAGCCAAGTTAGTGCATAAATAAAATCATCATAACTAGAACATCTCATCAGGTTAGCTTGAAAATACGAGCTATCATAAATCATGATCACAATTTAAAAGTTTAGAAGATCAATAAAGAATTGGTACTTATCTTGATTCGATGGCTTCTTATTTTCTTATACACACATGTAGTTGATTGCCTATCCTGGAAAGCACATAGGTGATAAAATGTCCTCCATGTTCAAAGTGTCGATCCAAAGTGGCCGCTCCAATGTTCTAGGTACCCTCTAGACTATTTCTCCAAGTACCAATTCAACAATAATGCTACTCCAGGGATCTAGGTACCCTCCAGGGCCCCCACAATCATGCTAGATCAAATTCATGCTACTCCAGGGCTCCAGGTACCCTCCAGGCTAACTACCCAAGTACCCAACCCATAGTCATGTTGGATCGATTTTCCAAAACAACAAGAGAATCCAAAGGTTCACCTCTACCCCGAATCATCAAGGGACTCCAAAGGTTTATACCTCCACCCAATGATGATTATATATATAAATAAATAAATAAATAAATATATATATATATATATATATATATACATATATAAGCCCACTTGTGATTATGGGCACTACCAAACAAGGTAGTCTTCTATTAAAAGAAGCATTGGGAATGCGGAGACTAATTCACCTCCACCCAAAAACAATACATTGTACATGAGTCCACACAATTAATGTACATGTATACATATGCACATGGTGGCATACCACGAACACATAACATGATGTCACATACACATAACACAATACCAATACATATGACACAAAACAACGTATACATATAGACATGTACCATGAAGGAAGATATATGCATGACTCAACACATTACAAATTTTAACGTAAAATCCAGAGACCATGATGTCTCTATTTATGTGAACCGAGCCATATTGCATCTTTTTATTTTCCATGTCCACAATGTATGAGTCATGTTCAAATTCTTATTTTGATGCCATCCATAAGTAGTCATCTTCCTTCTGAATAATTATTGACAATATTTTCAGACGTAATGAAATTTCTATACATATATCATCATGTATGCAATAAATAAGTAGATGTGCAGTCAAATCAGGCTTAAGAGGACTCTATTTTACCATTTTGTTTTCCATATTTTCTATGGAATTAACTAGCTTGTTTAGCTGTCACCTTGTGGTCATTCAACAATTTTTCCAATCACTTATGTTTTAATTGTACTTTTTATCATGTTCATACTCAATATGTAATTCATGTATTGTCCCTTTCTCGAGAATCAACCAACTTGCTTCAAGACCCCCAAGTATGTAACTAGTGATCAATTGTAAAAATAATTATGCAATGCAAGAGGAAAAAATAAAAGCAACATCACAAAAGGAAAGTAAAATCTCTAATCACAATCATAAAGGAAACTACAATCAACACAACATGGTCATGCATACTCAACAATCATTAAACAACTAGTTCCAAATTCAAAGTTTAAAGGCATAGCATAACAATATCAACAAGTAGTCAAACATTTACTACACGTCGTGTGTCTAACACTCATGGTATTGCCAATCATCAACCATGCATATAAACACCTAATGAAAAGAGTTTCCTTTCCTTTTTAACCTGTGGGCACAATCTCGTTTTATGTGCTCTTCCCCACAAGACCAACACTAGATAGGTTTTCTTTCCTTCTTAGTCTCATGATGTCTTTTTCTTCCATCATCACTCTTCTCTGAGGGTTGAACCCGACATGTAAATTCCTGGAAGTGTTCTTGTAGTTCCTCATTCCAATCTGTTAGTTCTTGTTGTTTCCTAGTAAGTTTCTTTATCTTTGTCTTGTTGATCCTGAGCTTAGTTTGCAATTCCCTGAGATGTGCCTTCGAGTCTTCTATTTATCCCATCTGCTATCATGCACATCTAGTGTCAATTCATTAATGAAGAATATAAGAAAAAATATACTTACCACTGGTCATCTTTTCCAGATGGGTTCAACATGTTTCCCTGGTAGTTTATGTTGAACCTTTAATTAAACTGAGAGGGCGGGGGGGGGGGGGGTGAATCAGTTTAATGCATTCCTGATCTTTTAAAACTTTTCATTAAGCTATTTACACCTTCATTTCATATCCAATTTAATGTGCAAGTAATCTTAGAATGCAAGCAACAAGTACTAGTTTAATATAGCAGTAGACTTAATATGAGAGTTGCAGGTATTAAGCAGATGATACATATCAGATTCAATACATAACTATCATGCACAGAGACACTAGATATAAGTGGAAACCCATAATGGGAGAAAACCACATCTTATTATTGTTGTGATGCAAAGGCAAGCTCCTACTCCCTCTCACCACTGTTTTTCTACAGGCACCAACCTACAGGAGGCTCCAACCTCAATTCTCCAAGCTACAACTTGCAAGGAAGCACCAACTCCCTTCAATTTTCTGTAGGCACCAACCTACAGGAGGCTTCAACCTTTGTCAACTACAACTGACAGCTATTAAGCTGAATGTTTGCTGATTTACTCCAGATATCAGCTCTGTTCTGTATCTGCTCTTCTTCTCTTAATCTTCTCTGCTTTATTCTTCTATATTCTGCATTCTCTATATCTGCTCTCTCTCTCTCTCTCTCTCTCTCTCTCTCTCTCCTTACTCGACACTTTGCATATCAAAATGATATTACTTATAGAAATCCTCACATGATTGTTTGTATTCCTCTAGGAATTCGAAATGGATGGTCATACCCCTTGGTCTTCTGCCTCCTCATTTCTTTATCCAACTCAATTTAAATCATAATAATATGTACACAATTTCATGCTACAGTGGGATTTTTTCTTTTCTTTAGGATACTTGCCTTTGCATCACAAACAATAAAAATAATTAAAACATTTACATTCACATTTTCAATTACATATTTCAATTTCACTCAGCTCCTTTTCTGGATTTTGGCTTTACTGAATTTATCTTTTCTTGCTGCTGTTAAGAACCTATTCTGCATACACTTTGTTCAGTGTCATCTGCATATTCCCTGTTTTCTGTGCTTATTCACCTGTCCGACTCATTCCTGTACATATTCCTGTCAAACCTGTAATCTTTGTGTATCTCTGCATGCTCTCATTTTCCTTTTCCATAACTGCATTCAACTTTCATGCCCAAGCATTTCCATATCCGGCAATCTCACACTTGTCCTATTCCACGTTGGCAATTTCAAACAAATAAGGCTGGGCTATTTTAATATCTTAATTCATAGAATTTAGATATTAATTTCATACTCCTCTATAGTTACAAATCCGACAATCTCTTATATGGACATATGCGCTAACTTCGCATTACAACCCTCATACGCAACATAATAGTTGACTATTGAACCATAATAAAACCAAACCTTATGACATTAGCACAGTGAATAAGAGTGTATCGTCCTTTGGCTCCAGGTCCACGAAGCATTGCACCCTGCCTTTTTATTTATATTGCGCACCGTATATATATATATATATATATATATGGTTTGGGCTTTTGTATATAAGGCGCATAATACTTTGGCTATTAAAACCATGTTAACTGACCTTTGGCATATTTAATCACATATACATATTCTATTATATTTAATATATCCATATACATATTCCAGCACCCTTCAATAATTAATGGAGTCCCACAGTACATCTCATACCCTTATGAACTTGTGAACCATGATAAAAATATTTTAATATACTCCGTCGAACCTTATATTAAGATTATAATACGTCAAAAACATTAATAAACCAATTCATTTTGTATGACTCCGCCCCAGTTCCACAATACAGTCAAAGACCAATCAAACGCGTCCACTGTACCTGGCTTAACCTCCGGACTCCTTTATTAACCTTCGTGCAGGTTCAACAAGCGATCACCGTTAGATGTCGGCCCACCAGATCAACAGCTCCTGTCCATTTCGCTCCATGTCCTGGTACGATAGTTAATGCGCGAAGGCGCACGTTAAACGGAGGTTTTGTAATGTCGATCGGGACACGCGTCAGTCAATTTGTGGAATCGCTGCGAATTCTCCAATACCACCTTCCGTATATGAGTGGTGCGGAAAATACCACCATCCAGCGCCAAACTGCCGTCACTGTTCATATGGGTCATGGTTCCGTTTCTCCCTATCATGGTTCCATCCATCTTTATTATTTAACAAATTTCTCACTTTTCAATGTATTTTATGATTCGACTCCGCTCCATTCAATTATATATATATATATATATATTTTTTTTTTTCGACTATGGTTCTGTTACCATTCATACTGCGCATTTGACTATGGTTCCACCTCCAACGCAGAGTTCCACTCTTTTTCTCGGTTCCATCTATTCTTATGCAGAGTGCACACAGCCACTCATTCACAGAGAATATGGTTACACAGGTTGATTAGAGATCGACGGAGTGTGGGGAGTTGAAGAGTGCGGAGGTTAACACGGAGGGTAACCCCCGTAGTTGACTGGCCGATCACACGTTGACTGCCGATCAACGGCTATGATGAACTGCGGGGCCTCACCCCATTTGATGTGTACGGAGAAATGGGAGCCCCCGTGAACACCACTTTGTGGTGGCTCCACCATGCACCACCGCCAGCGCACCACCAAATAACAACTCTTGTCTCCGTATTTGCTTCTTCTGTCTCTGCCTTTCTCTTCATTTCTTCTTTGCTCCATTGTCTGTCTTAGTCTCCTTGTAACTGTTCCTGTTTTTGCATCTGCTACCTCCTTTTCCATCAATGAAAACATTTCCAATAGTCTCCCCCTTTGGCATTGATGGCAATACTTTTTCTCTGTTTGCCTGCTCTTTCTGCTGTTGTTTGCTCATCCTCCCCCTTTGACATCAATGGAAAAGGGTTGCTTTTTGCATTTCCTATCTCTGAGTTATGTTTAGGCCCTCTTCTGCATGCTGCTCCATAGTGATGTAAAAGACTTGTTGAGAGAACACTTTGAATTTGAATATACACTGTAAATTGATACAGTTCTAGGATAATAGCTTGGTGTTATTTTTCTTTAATCTTTTGATTCTGAGGACCTGATTCATGCTTTCCTTGCTGGCTGTTCTCCCCTTGGAATGATATTTTCGTTTTGTTCTCCCCCTGAAATTGTGCTTTCTCTTTATATCAGAGAGTAGCATCTGCAGATACTACCCCTAGTTTATCTCTCAAGTATTCGAATGGTTCTCTTGCAAGTGGTTTAGTAAATATATCTGCTCTCTGTTCTTTTGTTGGTACATAGTCCAGTTTTACTATCTTCTGAGCCACTTGTTCTCAGAGGAAATGATACTTGATTGGTATATGTTTAGTTTTTGAGTGAAGTACAAGATTTTTAGATATACTTATAGCACTTGTATTATCACATTTGATTGAAATAGGCTCATCAATGCTTACCTTCATGTCTTGAAGAGTTTGCTTCATCCACATGACTTGTGTACAACATGTTGCTGCTGCTATATATTCTGCTTCAGTTGTAGACAGAGAGATGGATGTTTGTTTCTTGCTTAACCATGCAACTAGGCTTTCTCCTAGATAGAATGCACCTCCACTTGTACTTTTTCTGTCATCCACACAATTGGCCCAATCTGCATCTGTGTATGCTGTTAAAGTGAAGCTTTTGCCTATAGGATACCAAAGCCCATACTGTGTAGTTCCTTGTAGATATCCGAATATTCTTTTGACTGCAAGAAGATGATTTTGTTTAGGTGCTGCTTGATATCTAGCCACTAGTCCTACTGCTAGCATGATGTCTGGTCTTGAAGCTGTCAAATACAGTAGGCTTCCTATCATGGATCTGTAGAGTTTTTGGTCTACATCTGTAGACCCATCATCAGTACACAGTTTGCATCCCGTGATCATGGGGGTAGTCACAGGTTTGCAGTCCTCCATTTTGAATCTTTTCAGCATTTCTTTTAAGTATTTTTCTTGAGAGATGAATGTGCCTGTGTTCTTTTGCTGAATTTGCAGTCCCAAGTAGAAACTGAGTTCTCCAATCATAGACATTTCAAACTCTGTTTTCATCTCGTTAGCAAACCCTTTTTCTAGTTCATCTTTGTTGCTTCCAAACATAATATCATCAACATACACTACAACAATCAGGAGTTCATTTTCATGGGCTTTTATATATAGATTGCTGTCTACTCCACCTCTCTTAAAACCTTGTTTTTGCAAATATTTATCCAGTCTTGAGTACCAAGCACGAGGAGCCTGTTTCAGTCCATATAGGGCCTTTTTCAGTTTGCATACATAGTCTTCTTTATCTGTCAATGAGAAACCTTATGGTTGTTCCATGTACACTTCTTCTTCTAGATCGCCATTAAGAAAAGCAGATTTTACATCCATTTGATATACCTTGAAATCTTGGTAGCATGCAAATGCTAGGAACATTCTGATAGCTTCCATTCTGGCTACAGGGGCAAATGTTTCATCATAATCAAGTCCTTATATTTGTGAGTATCCTTTGCAGACCAACCTAGCTTTATTCCTGATTACTTGTCCTTGCTCATTCATTTTGTTTTTGAATACCCATTTTGAGCCTATGACATTTTTCTCAGCAGGTCTAGGAACTAGTTCCCAGGTATTGTTTTTCTCAATTTGATCCAATTCTTCATTCATTGCATTTACCCAAGACTTGTCCTTGCTAGCTTCTTAAAATTTCTTTGGTTCTATTTGTGACAACATGGCTATGTATACTTCTTCTGTCTGTTCAGTTAGCTGCCTTCTTGTTTGCACTCCTACATTCTTGTATCGTATGATTTGATCTTCTGGATGGTTCTTTTGAGTGCATCTTGAGGGGGTTTTTGAGTTCAGTCCAGCATCTTCTGATGTTTTTCTTGTTTCATCATCATTTTGATCTTCTTCTTCATTGTTGTCTGATGTACTGCAGCAGTCTGTATCTCTAGTATTGTTTGGAAGTTCTTCATCAAATCTCACATCAATACTTTCAACTATCTTCTGAAGGGTCTTGTTGTAGCACCTATACCCTTTTCTTTTGGAAGCATATCCTATAAATATCCCTTCATCTTCTCTTGCATCAAATTTGCTAAGATTTTCATCATTATTATTTATGTAACACTTGCTTCCAAAGATTTTGAAATGTTTGATTGAGGCTGGCTTTCCATGCCATAGTTCATAGGGAGTCTTGTCAC
Source organism: Pinus albicaulis (assembly GCA_034641835.2). Taxonomy (NCBI): domain Eukaryota; kingdom Viridiplantae; phylum Streptophyta; class Pinopsida; order Pinales; family Pinaceae; genus Pinus; species Pinus albicaulis. The sequence continues at coordinate 72,762,181 of CM076569.1, read as the reverse complement.
TGCTTGGCCTTAAGTGAGCTTTATTAAGGATATGTACTGCTGTGTGCACTGCTTCTGCCCATAAGGTTTGAGCAATATTATTCTCTTGCATCATGGCTCTGGCAATTTGTTGAACAGATCTGTTTTGTCTCTCTGCTACTCCATTCTGCTGAGGTGTCCCTGCAATAGTAAATTGTTGTTTTATGCCATGTTCATCGCATAGTTCTGCAAAGTCATAATCAGTGAATTCACCTCCTCTGTCTGATCTGATGCATTTCAGCTTGCATCCTGTCTGATTTTCTGCTAATGCTTTAAATGTTTTGAATTTGTCCAGAGCTTTCGATTTATTCTTGAGAAAAGCAACCCATGTCATTCTGGAGAAATCATCTATTATCAGCATAAAGTAGGACTCTCCACTTGGTGTTTTAGTTCTTGCAGGTCCACACAGATCCATGTGCACAAGTTGCAGTGGTCTTCTTGTTGATAAATCTTCTTTAGATTTAAAGGATGTGCGAGTTTGTTTCCCCAACTGACAAGATTTGCATATTGTGTTTGAGGGCCTTTTTATTTCTGGCATATCTCTGACAGCTTTCTTCTTGCTCAATCTAATGATATGGTCAAAGCTGAGATGTCCCAATATCCTATGCCATAACCATGACTCCTTGAGTTTGCTAAGATGGCAGGCTTCATCCTCCTCTTTCACCATGTACACATTACTCTCTGTTCAAACACCTTTGAGTAGAGTTTTTCCTGTTGTGCTTGATCTGACTACATAATCTTGTGCTCTAAAGAGAAATTCACAGCCTTTATCACACATCTGACTGACACTCAGTAAATTTTCTTTCAGCCCATCTACATATAATACATCTTGGGCCTTTCCTCTGCCATTGTCTATGCTGACTGATCCTTTTCCCTTGATCTTTCCTGATTTGTCATTTCCAAAAGTGACATTGCCCGATTTCTTTTCATCAAGAGTTAAAAACTTGTTTTTGTCTCCTTTCATGTGTTTAGAGCAGCCACTATCCAAATACCATTGACTATTCAAATATTGAGCAGTTAAAGCCAAGTCACATTTATTCACCTTCTTTATCCACTGGAGGCCCCCTTTTGTTTGGTATCTTTTGTGAGGTGATGAATTATATCCTTTTAGAGAACACTTGGAAGATATATGTCCAACTTGATTGCATATACAACATTTGATTATAGTTTTTGCATAATTGTGAGCATGAACAAAATTTCTTTGACTCATAAACCTCCTTGAGGTATTGAACATCAGTCTTTGTCCATACTTTCTACATTCAATAATTCTATGGCCAAAATCCTTACAATAAAAACAATAACCATAGAAATTACTTGCATACCTGATGTAAGGTTGTCTCTTCCATGCTTGCATCTTTTGCCGGTTTGAATCATTCCTCCTTGCATGACAGTACGCAGCAATGTGTCCCAGCTTGTGGCAGACATAACAGGCGGCATTCTTCATAGGAGGCAAGAATCTCCTTTGATGGCTTCCAAATTTGATATACTCTGGGGTATATGATCCTTTCTCTGTTGTATTAGTATTTGTTACAATCTTTGTTATTAGAAGTTTCTTCTGGTCTCTTTCTTTCTCATTACATGTTTCTTCCTTTGTAGGAATTATTTGAGCTGCTTCATCAGCCTTCTTTGCTTTCACAAAAATTATATTTTTGTTTTCCTTTTCTTTGCCTTTATTTGATTCTCCTTCATAGCCTATCCTAGTTTTTATTAGAGGAGATCTTTGAGCATCCAAGATTTCATTCAACTTACCATAAATTGTCATTTGAGAAGGGTATATAGAAACTTTCTGTTGAGCACTTTCTAATTTCCTTCTCAGACACATCATTTCTTCTTCCAGCTTCTCTTGTTCTTGAGTTTTATCTTTGATTTGCTGAAGTAACATATCTTCTATCTTCTTGGCTTCTTCAAGCTTTACCTTCAGCTGCATGAGGACTTCTGAATTTTGTTCTTCTTTCACACATTTGAGGAGAATCTCTTTTTGTTTTCTGTATTTTAGTTTGAGTCTGTCAATCTCCTCCAGAGCACTTCTTAGCTCCCCCTCAAGATCGACTTCCCCTTCTTCTTCTTCTTCTAGCAAGAGTCCTTCAAGATCTTCTATGGCCATTAATAAAAATTCAGAGGTTCCCTCTTCTCCTGAGAGTTCATCTGAGTCTTCAGATGCACTGCTGTCTTGCTGAGCATAGAAGGATTTTCTGCTGAATTTATTTCCTTTCTGCCAATTCTTTGATGTGTCTTTCTCTGATTCTTGAGCTTGATTTCTTACTTTCTTGTGAGGACATCTAGCAGCATAATGTCCAACTCTTCCACAGTTAAAGCATTTAAAAGGAAGTTTACCTGTGTATCTACCTGATCCTCTATCCAATTTCTTAACAAATTTAGCCTCTTCTTCATCAGGGCTGGAGCATATGTCTTCCTTTTCTTCTTTCTTCTTTTCTGTTTTGAATGATGCCTCCCTTGTACTTGGCTTCTTCTGTTGGAGCCTCATCTCATATGCTGTAAGATTTTCTAGTAGTTGGTTCATGGTCAAGGTCTCCTAATCAGCTGTTTATTCTATTGCAGACACCTTGGGATTGAATCTGGATGGAAGAGATCTTAGAATCTTTTGTACAATTATATCTTATGGTATTGTTTCTCCAAGAGCTTTCATACTGTTAACAATTTCTGCAACTTCTAAGAAGAAGCTCCCAACATCTTCATCATCATTCATTTTTAAATTTTCAAACTGGGCTCTATATACCTGAATTTTGGCAGTCTTAACCTTTTTATTTCCCTCATGGATATTCTCTAGAGTGTCCCACATATCTTTGGTAGTCTTACTGTGCATTATTTTGGTAAACTCGGCTTCACATAGTCCATTTAAGATAGCATTCATTGCTTTTGCATTAGCTACAAAGCTTTCTTTAGCTTCTTTCTCTGTATCAGTTGACTTTGTGACATATCCAATTTCCACAGCATCCCAAGCTTCTAATCCTAAAGACATTATATAAGCTTTCATTCTTATTTTCCAAAAGGCATAATTTGCACCTGTAAAGAAAGGGGCTTTATTGGTTGAGCTTCCTTCTTGACTTGCCATCTTGAGAGCCTAGGATCTCCTTTCAGTTGTTAGACTGATATACAAGGAACTTGGCTCTGATACCAAATGTTGAACCTTTAATTAGACTGAGAGGGGAGGGGGGGTGAATCAGTCTAATGCATTCCTGATCTTTTAAAACTTATCATTAAGCTATTTACACCTTCATTTCATATCCAATTTAATGTGCAAGTAATCTTAGAATGCAAGCAGCAAGTATTAGTTTAATATAGCAGTAGACTTAATATGAGAGTTGCAGGTATTAAGCAGATGATACATATCAGATTCAATACATAAATATCATGCACAAAGACACCAGATATAAGTGGAAACCCATAACGGGATAAAACCACATCTTATTATTGTTGTGATGCAAAGGCAAGCTCCTACTCCCTCTCACCACTGTTTTTCTTCAAACACCTACCTACAGGAGGCTCCAACCTCAATTCTACAAGCTACAACTTGCAAGGAAGCACCAACTCCCTTCAATTTTCTGTAGGCACCAACCTACAGGAGGCTTCAACCTTTGTCAGCTACAACTGACAGCTATTAAGTTGAATGTTTTCTGATTTACTCCAGATATCAGCTCTGTTCTGTATCTGCTCTTCTTCTCTTAATCTTCTCTGTTTTATTCTTCTATATTATGCATTCTCTATATCTGCTCTCTCTCTCTCTCTCTCTCTCTCTCTTCTAACTCCATTTTTGCATATCAACATGATATTACTTATAGAATTTCTTGATGAATGTTTGTTTTCCTCTAGGAATTCGAAATGAATGGTCATACCCCTTGGTCTTCTGCCTCCTCATTTCTTTATCCAACTCAATTTAAAAATCATAATAATATGTACACACTTTCATGCTACAGTGGGATTTTGTCTTTTCTTTAGGATACTTGCCTTTGCATCACACACAATATAAATAATTAAAACATTTACATTCACATTTTCAATTACATATTTCAATTTCACTCAACTCCTTTTCTGGATTTTGGCGTTACTGAATTTTTCTTTTCTTGCTGCTGTTAAGAACCTGTTCTGCATACACTTTGTTCAGTGTCATCTGCATATTCCCTGTTTTCTGTGCTTATTCACCTGTTCGACTCATTCCAGTACATATTCCTGTCAAACCTGTAATCTGTGTGTATCTCTGCATGCTCTCCTTTTCCTTTTCCATAACTGCATTCAAGTTTCATGCCCAAGCATTTCCATATCCAGCAATCTCACACTTGTCCTATTCCACGCTGGAAATTTCAAAAAAATAAGGCTGGGCTATTTTAATATCTTAATTCAGAGAATTTAGATATTAATTTCATACTCCTCTATAGTTACAAATCCAAAAATTTCTTATATGGACGTATGCGCTAACTTCGCATTACAACCCTCATACGCAACATAATAGTTGACCATAATAAAACCAAACCTTATGACATTAGCACAGTGAATAAGAGTGTATCGTCCTTTGGCTCCAGGTCCACGAAGCATCGCACCCTGCCTTTTTATATATATTGCGCACCGTATATATATATGGTTTGGGCTTTTGTATATAAGGCGCATAATACTTTGGCTATTAAAACCATGTTAATTGACCTTCGACATATTTAATCACATATACATATTCTATTATATGTAATATATACATATACATATTCCGACGCCCTTCAATAATTAATGGAGTCCCACAGTACATCTCATACCCTTATGAACTTGTGAACCATGATAAAAATCTTTTAATATACTCCGTCAAACCTTATATATTAAGATTATAATACGTTGAAAACATTAATAAACCGATTCATTATATATGACTCCGCCCGGGCCCACGATACAACCAATCAAACACGCGCGTCGTACCTTTGTTAACCCCCAGGCTCTTCCATTAAACTTCGTGCGGGTCTTGCGAACAATTACCGTCAAATGTCGGCCCACCAGATCGACGGCTTATATCCATTTCGCTCGGCGTCTTTGGTCGGTGTATAACGCGCGAAATTACAAGTTAATCAAAACCGCTTGGGACACGTGTCGATTCCTGTATGGAATCACTCCACACTCTAGGAATACCACTTAATGTTGAAAGGCGGTGCGGAATTGGGGAAATCCACTCTCCAAAACCACTCGTGGGTTCCACAGTGTTTAACCAAAGTTAATGCGAGTTACGTTCTCCCTCGCATTCGTTGACTCCGGGTTCCGATCCTTTATGATTTCAATTATATATATATTCTTTGATAAGACTATGGTTCCGCCTCCAATCAATATATATATATATATATATATATATATATATATTTATGGTAACGCAGAGTTTCGCTCTTTTATAGTCTCTATTGTATGTTTCTTATATGTGTACTTTGTCATGAAATCTCATTCACCTCTCGTCAATTCTCAGAAGGCGATCAAAACCCTTATTTCAAATTACTGGCAGTGCTTGCGCTGACGTCAATACGACCAAGGCACATACAGTTTGGACAATCATTGACAATTTATCCCAAAATGACAAGGTACATATCTACACATTATCATACCCTTTCCTTTCTGAATACACAGGCAGACTCGTAGCTTGATTTACACAGTCCAGCTTCTACAAGAACTTAAGGGAGATTCACGCAGGAGTATCACCAGTAAATACCAGTATTCTCCATCCCAATTTATCCAACTAATATACAGTTACACTGAGACCATTTCCTCAGATGATTCGATCAAGAATACATATAGAACTCATATACAAATATTCCTACACAGATATGTGTATATATACAGGTGGTAGATCTCAAACAAACCCTTATAGTTTCGTAATAAGCCAGATATTCCGTTCGATGGCTATTATCCTCCTATTCTGTTGCTGAAGAGGTTCTCTGCCTCTCTCCAGCTCTTGGGCTCTCCCTCTCCAGTCCTCTTCTGCCATTTTAAGCAATGTTCCAACTCGTCCCCAAGCATATTAAGCCTTTATCACAGGGTTTTAGTATTCAATCAAAGTCTATGCTCAATAATTGCTCAATAATTCATCTACAACCTGTATTACACCCCTAATTCATGAATAAACCTCTGTATTGCTTCTGCTTCAACTGCTACCTCTCTGTCTCTTTTGCCTTATGGATATTTCCTTTGTCATCTCCTTTGCCATCAATGACAACATTTCCAACAGTTTTACATCGGAGGATGAGGATGATTCTTCTTTGATAGTTACTCTCCTCTAACCCTTCATTTTTGACTTCTTAATGGAAAAATTAGCTTCTACACTAATTTCATTCTTCTACATGTCTTCTAATGTAGAAGGATTTCTTTCTCGTAACTGATAGGCCATGTCCGGATGAAAGCCATCCGGATAATGCAAGAGGGCCAACCCTGGAGGAGGTTTGATCTCATTGGGAATGGAATTGTATACTCTGTTGAATCGGGAAGTGAAGTCTTATACTGATTCACTTGGCTCCCTTTTTAGATTATTTTATTCAGAAAGAATTTGTAATGGATTCTTGTTTACTTCCCATTGAGATATGAAAGCATCTATTAGATGGTTTGAAGTGGCTATAGATTTTGCATTTAATGATCTGAACCAGGTTTTAACCTCCCCGGAAAAGCTCTGAACTATGATTCTCATTTTAGCATCGTCTTCATCTACTTCTTATAGATCAATAAAGTTAGTGACTTTAACTATGTGTTGTTTTGCTGTGATTGGATAACTCTCATAAAAAAGAGGGAGTCTTTGGCCATAACCTGTGGTAAGGCATGGAGTTGACCTGGTAAGATGAGGGGTGCAAATCTGGCCATAATGCCTGCTGAGTGAAATACAAGAGTGACAATAAGAGGAGTTTGCAGAATAGATAATGAAGTATCTGGTGCAGACGAAGAAGAAACAACTGACTGTGATTGTGTCAGGATGTGTATTGACTCTTTCTGATATTGGATTATGGATTTTTCTGACTGTTATTGAAGTTGGTTTGCTAAACTTTGAAGCCTATAGAATTGACTCCATACTTTAGTGTCAAAGTCTGATTCAGACATAGTTTCTTCAAATGGTAAATTTTCTTCAAGTTTTAAGGAACTAATATTTATCTTAGATAATGATTTTACCTCAGAAAGCCTTAATGGTTCAAAGACTATATCAAAAAGTGAGGTTTCAAACTTGGATCGAAATAAAGACAACACAAATTTTAAATCAAAAGGCGTGTCTTTAAGAGATAGAACTTTTGCAGGAAGTGAAGAAGATCTTACCAATGGAATAAGATTTGACTGAATTTATGTACCTTGATATTTGTCCTTCCAAACAAGCCTTTCTGTATCTTTGACTGGATCAGCTAGGTGAGGATAAGGATTTTATCTAGTGTATCTCCTCAAAGCCATAATTTTCACTATTCTGAAACTTGGTTCTTTACAAATTTTTCATATAAGCCTCAATGAAATCTTACACCTATCATCTAGAGGCCAAGAATTCAAAGAAATAATGGTACAGCCAAGGAATATATGTCACTTTCTTCCCTAATATGGCTACCAATATGTTATCACTCCACTGGATCTCTGAGGCTGAGAAGAGACCAGTAAAGGTAACCACAAACCAATATTTTGCAAGTAGTTAGCCCTACTAGGAAGGAGAGGGCTCTCTCCACAAGATCAAAACCAAGATGACTGGATAAAAATGATTTTAGGCTAGGTATAGTAGCACTCGAGCTTGGTTGAATGATTTTGAGGTGCTGGATGGTGAATATGTTAGAGAAGAAACTAGGTCAGGGAAAACAAGGATCAGAATTGTAGGGATCTAATGGGGCAAGGTAGGTTAGTAGCTTAACACATTAAGGTATCTTGATGGAGTGGTCTAGACTTCCAGGGTTTCAGAAAAGAGCATTGGAGAAATGAATTATTTTCAATTAAGAAGAATATGAAACAAATTGTAACTATTCCTCCAAAACAGAGCATAAGATGAATGAATTCTGTCTTTTAGACCTAGGAAACAATTAAATTCATAAATCGAATGAATATGAAATCACAATACATTCATAAATTTGCAAAAAATAAGAAGAAACAATTTCAAATCACTTTACCACAATAATTCCATCAAAATTGCTGCAACTCAGTCTGTTATTTCTTGACAAAAGTCTAATTACAAAAAGTGTTCATTGATCAATCCAACAACATCCAACCCTTGCCATGAGAAAAGAAGTGAATAATATAGACCAAAAATGATTCTCCCTAGCTTAGGGGTCGAATCCCTAACTTTTGGAGCTAATCCACAAAGTGCTCAACTGGAATCCTAGTGATTAGGGAGGTTAGCCAACTCATCCCTATCATTCATGAAACTGATTCACTTTGACCAAAATTACCTATTTACATGATGTATCTACCCATAGTAACTATTATGAAATAATTAAATTTACATTTCACCATTACATCAGTAAAAATTTACTGAATTCATCCATCAACTAAGATAACTTGAAAATTATAGAATAATCAGTGAACTTCAAAAAGCGCAACGTGCCTGGAGAAAAAGTGCAGCGTGGAGCTTACAGACCACTTTTGGAGGCCTTCCTGAACTCCAAATTGAGCTCATGATAGCTCAATGTAAATATATCTCTGTATACTACACAATTGGCCCTTCAATAACTGAAAATTATCAAGTACGGCCCCTAAAAAATCAATTCTCCCAAGACTGGTAAACAAATAGCAGCATGTCCCTAGGAAAAGTGCAGTGTAAAGTTGCAGGTCACTTTCAGAGGCCTTCCTGAACTCAAAATTGGGCTTAGGATAGATCATTGGAAACATATTTCTATCTAGTTATCATTTGAATCATCAATAAAGTCATTTGGACACTACATTACAGAGAAAAATGCATTGTTCCAAGAGTACTCCAGAATTACAACAACTCTCCAGTAACAACTATATTTTGGACATTTATCCCAAATAATAACACCTGTGTATAAAATGAAGGAGTTTTTTGTTACTTTTATATTATTTAAACAAACCTCTTTCAGTTTTGTTAAATTAATCTTCATTTTTCCAAGAACACATTTTGAAGAAAAAATGTTCCTTATGTGTGCCAAATTTTTGAAAACTGCACCAACTTCCACCAAAATACAAAAATTGCTCCAAATCTTCTCAAAATTGGTCCAGAGATGCCTGATGAGGTATTTTATGCAACCATAGATTCATTAGCCAAAAAATCCAACTTATCCTTCTCCTTTTGGCTGATTAGGGTTTCTTTGAGTTTTACCTGCGATTGTTTGACTTTGACCTTGGAGATCAAATTCCTGGTGTAGTGATGAGTGGGCATGTGCCTTTGCAGCTTGTTATCTCTATTAGCCCTCTAAAGGAGCCGTTGACATATGAAATCCCTTGTTATAGGGCTTCTTCTCTTCCTCCATACGTGATTTGCGGGGCATAAACCCTAGTGGTGCAAAATAGGGGATGGTGGGAAAGGAGTAGGATGGAGGGTTTAGGAGAGGGAAAAGGGATGGGAAAAATTTGGGAGGTAGGGAAGGGTGTTAGGGAGGTATGGGAGGTGGAAAGCGAGGCAGAGAAGGTAGGAGTAGACCTAGGGAATTTAATTACAGGGCTAGGTCTAAGAGGCTGCCAAAAATGCAGTATAGGGATAGTGGTGTGGTGTAGGGTCTAGGGTTTGGATGTAGACGCTTAGGGAGTGAAAGTGAGGGGGTGTGAGGGCTTCAATGAGTTTATGTGGATGTAGGGAAAAGGAAAATGACTATGGGAAGGGTATATTTGACTTGCAAATTCAAATAGGTAGGGTGGCCCACCTCATGATTTTCACTTTGCTATTGGAACCTCGTAGCTTTGGAACTTTAAATTGAAGCTTTAGGAACATGATGAAATTATTACATATTATAAACATAAATTACATTTGAAACCAAATTCATAGAAAAAATTTACTTATTACCACTCCTCCATTGCTGGATTTTATGCATGGATGACATATTTGGTGACTGAAACACTAATGACCTAATGGATACTCTACATTGAATGAAACCACGATAAAGATGACTATAATGATGATGAAAACTTTTGAATGATGGTACACTCAGCTGAGAGATGAAATGAACCAACAATTAGTAAAAATTTGGAAGGATTAAAGACAAACCTAGATCTACATCTAGTGACCAAATTTTTGCATGATGACCTAATCGAATGACAAAAATTTCAGAATGGGACCCTTGACATGAAAGAGTTTTTTGATCACTGGTGGAAGGATTAAAATGCTGAAACTAACACCCCCACGTCAACCTTCAGATCCTCCCGCAGAATTTTTCAAGACGATGCTCTTTGTCCTTTTTTATTCATCATAGCGGTTGAAGGGTTGGGTTGATATCTCAGAGTGGCAGTTAATGTAAGTCACCTAAATGGCATTAGAATCCCGGTTCAAGATCTATCTGTGTCTCATCAACAATTTGTGGATGACACTATGCTCTTTGGATACCCATCGTTGTAACAAGTTTAGAACTTGGATATCGTTCTATCTGACTTTCAGGGCGCAACTGGAATACTGATCAATAAGGACAAATCTAGATTGTATTTCTTCAATATCCCTAAGATGATTCAACGAAACCTAGCTAGCATATTGGATTTTTTAGTTTCCTCTGCAAACTAAATACCTTGGAGTGGCTCTGGTTTTAAATCTGTTAAGGATGAGTTGTTGGCGAGACGTATGCAACAAAATTTCTAAGCGACTAACCAATTGGACATTATGAAAAAAATAATATTGCAGGGAGGGACACACTATTGAGAGTCTTATTTCAAGCTATATCAATGTATCAATTATTGGTCCTTTCAACCCCTAAATGTGTTTATAAAGAGATCATTTCTATTTTTTCACAATTTTTTGTGGCAAGAGGCTACTCTCACTAATAAATGGGTGCTGGTCTCGATGGAAAGGTTGTGCCTTCTGAAGCTGAGTGGGGGACTTGGCTTAAGGTACCCAGAGACACTCAACAATGCAATGGAAGAAACATAGTGGTGGTGGTGGTTTCATGGTGGCTCAAAGCTTTGGAAATGTATTCAGGACATGAATTATTGTCGTGGTTGACACCAAGTTAAAAATCTCACATATGAAGAATACCCTTTTGGATCTCTGTTATGCAGTCTGTCACTAAGAAATATCTGTATCATTTAGGATCACATATTCTAGGAGATTCATGATGGTAAATCAACTCATTCATGGGAGAAATCTTGGAAACATATTCCTAGACTAGATAGAATTATGGAATTGGCGACTGTTAAGGAGTTCCCAAGTACTCACAATGCCACTCAAATAGTGAACTATTGGAGGAACCCTGAGCCTCAAGAAAATTGGCAAGTATGGAAAACAAAGGAATATTGGCTAGCTTCGAGGGGGTTTAGAAATGGTTAATTTTGAACAACACCATATAGGGGAAGCATATTCTGATTAATGAAGGGAATGATAGATTACGATGGGGTATTAATCAATGAGATATTTTACAATGAAGGAAGCTTACAACTTAATCTTCGGTTAGGAGGGACTCCCTCAAGAGCCCCTATGGAATTTTTTTTGGGTCTCTACCCTTTGGAAGAAAGTAGCACACTTCCTCTAGATCTTAGGCTGACACTAGCTTCTCACCTGAGACCATCGTCAAAAGAAGGGGTACGTATGGCCGTCTTTGTGACTACTTTGTCAACAACAAGAGGAGAGAATTGAGCACGTTCTTAATACCTACATAAAAAAATATTATCTTTGGGGGAAGGTGCATAGCACATTTGGATATTTAGAACAATTGATGCATAGATTAAGTGAAATTATTGAATAATGGCATGAATCTCTTTTCAAATGTCCAATGGTTAGCTGTGCATGGGTGTTGGTGTTGGTATTTCTCCTATGGAATCTATGGAAAGAACGAAACTAAATACTCTTCAAGGATCAAAGATCCTCATCACAATTTTTTTGGGATATCACAAAAGGTAATGTGTGGGAAAAAAATCATGGCAAAGAAGTAGACATTTGAGGACTGTAATGCAGAGGGAGAGGAGGCTTTGATCCTCTCAAAATTAGACCTCTCTCCAACAATGATGTGGCCTTAGTTTTCCCCCCATGATAGAGCGCAAACCTCTTCCTTATCAATATTTTTTTGCCTCCCTAATCATTTCATGAAATTAAATTTCAATGGAGAATCCAAAGGAAACCCAATCTTGATAGGGTCTGGGGGAATCCTTAGAGATTGGGGGCAATCCTCTAGGTCTCTACGCTAGTTTTTGTGGGTTCACTAGCTATACCGGGCCCTGGAGGAAGGGATTTTCCTTACTCAAAGGATGGGTATAGGTAGGATGGAAGTCATAGGGGACTCTCAATTGGTGATTCAAAGTGCTTAGAGAATGATAAATGACGCTCCTATATCTAAAGTGAGCAAACTTTAGAGATCAGAATGCAGGGCGATGAGGATCCATGAGCTTCTTCTCTCTTTCCACTATGTAATCACATCGCATAGTGTGTGGTCTGGAAATCAAGTTGCGGAATGGTTGAAGAACTAGCAAAATCATGAGTCTCATCCTGAAATTTCCAATCAATGGTCACCTCCATTGGACTCGTAGGACTCGGGGAATCTGAAAGCCCTCATTGAGAAAGACAAGTTTCCCTTGATGGGGGTGACAGGCAATTGATTGGTGACTCGAGACGAGGGTGTTAATACCCCCAACATGCATCATTAATGATAAGAAAGTGTGTTGAGAATGCCTCATCTTACACAAGCCCGATGAAGGTTTTGGAGAATGTTTTGGGTTTAATTGTAGTTTTCCTGGTCGAGGGATTCATTTGTGCGTTACAGGAGATGAAGGCTATAGTGGGTGTTAATTTTTTTTTTTTTTTGGTAAGTGAGTCTAAACTATATTAATTTGAAAATAGAACAATACATATGCTTCAAGCTCGGTTGGTAAGCTGCGCTTAGCCAATCCCAGCCTTTTTTGCGCGAGTATGGGGCTGCCTCCATGGAGGAAACCAACCCAAAAATGACATCAAACAATAAATTACAAAATGTGTCGTAGCACCAATGAAACTAGAAGTTCTGTGATAATAACAAGCATGAAAAAAGAAGAAGAAGAGATGAGCAACTGCGCAGTCATGAGTCTGCTACATCATCATTGATGTCCGGATATTCCTCCACAATGGGATAGGAAAACTCCTACGCATCGGTATCCTCTACAGCAGTAGGTTGACGTGGAGGCCTGGAAGCCAGTGCGCAGAGGATGGGAGCTACTGGGTACTCGATATCCGGGACTCGCATCCAAGTACCTTCCAAGTCAACATATTAGCTACGGAGATGTGAATTTTCCCTCTATCCGATAATTTTGTTGGAAATTAATCTCAACCACCACAGTGAATGAACTGGGAGCAACCATACCTCAGTTAGTGTTGCAGATTGTGTGTGTAGAGAAGGACAAGTTCTGAGCAAAGGGCAATTATCCATTCTGCAACAAATTAAATAATTAAAGTCAAATGAGAATTTGATGCATGGTTAGTAAATGTGCATGGGAAAATATTTAATCCGCAAGTTTTGTTTAGTTCACGGAAGTTCTGTAATGTTCAGAAAATGATGTCCGCCCATACTTTGCATTAAATTTGGTTTGTCATGAATTAAATGTCTTAGTATATATGTTTAGATTTTACATGTAAGTCTTGAGTGAAAAGAGTGTTTAATGTGGCAGATGTAAGTCTAGAAAGACAAGTGGAGAAAATTGTGGAGCGAATTTTAGTGGGTGCGTGAAAACATTTTTACTGTGTGTTACTCCACAACCCTGGTGAATGTAAATTCAAGTAAGAAGTCTTGCTTTACTTGTGAAGGAGCCGCAACCTCCATATGTTAATGTATTTGATGTATTGAAGTTTTAATATGAAGTTTGGTTAGTTGCGATAGAGTTCAGGAATTTTCACGTATGTGTTTCACTGCAACACTTTGTTTTACTCTGTTTCACCAATAATTTGATTTTCGTAACTGTATGGTATGGATTAAGTGAATTCCACTTGTCTTGATTAAAGTAATTTCCACAACTGTGTGTGAACTCCGTGTGTTGAGGGAAAATCATTATTCCCTATGTTCAGAATTTTCAACAAATTTAGCTAGACCAAAATCTGCAACTTTTGGTGAAAAATCTGCATCAAGGAGTACATAGTGGGGCTTTATATCACAATGTAAGATTTGATTATTGCAATCTTCGTGTAGGTCTGCAACACCGTGAGCTGTACCAAGTGTAATTGAGTACAAATATTTCCAATCCAACTTGTCTTGATGTTGGAAATATTAGTTCCAACTGTAGGCAGAGCTGAAGGACGGAATGCGGCAGCGGTTTTTTTTTTTGTTGTCTCTTGCACGCCACTGTGAAATAAATTCCTGTGTAATAAACCTGCAAACCAATTTTTTTTTGTTTATGGCCCTAGGCATTTCTTTGGAAGGAAATCCATGGTTCACACACCACACAACTCTGTTTCTAAATCAGGCCATGCCACCATTAAAACCCTGCACCAACCTGCATTTAAACCTTGCACCAACAGCCATTACACCTCCTACGATTTTGATTTGAATGCATCCATGTCACCTGCGGGGAACCCACCTTTCCGAGTCACCAAGCCGTGAACCAATCATGCATCATTCGCACAAAGCTAAGTTGATGTCACCAGGCCTAAAATGGATGTGATAAAAATTGAACGGTTTTGTATAAGATTTGAATTCCGCCAACGTTGTGTACCCTCCAGCCAATGAGAGCCCGATGGCATAGTTTGAAGCACATTCGGCAAGCCGAAAAATTGGATCCAATAAAGTCTCAAACCAGTGTGCATAAAGAGCTTTCAAATCAGTGAAATGTATTCGAATAAGGTTTAATACCTTAGGTTTAAAGTTTTATTTTTCTATGTATGTGTGACATGATGAAATAAAGTTTTAAACCTTATTATAATATATTTATATATATTTTTAAGGCCGCGACTATTTTAGTTTTAACACATTAAGATAAATGTTATATAATATATATTGTAAACATTATATATCTTATATTTACAATATATATATATATATATATATATATATATATATATATATATATATATATATATATATATATATATATATAAACATTGTAATTACGCCGATAGGCGTAACCCCCTATCGGAAGGAGCATGTTTTGTGATTAGGCTAATTAATCTTTTTGATCTGATGGTCTAGATTGAAAGATGCCGGTATATTCTGGTCGTCGCCACTAAATCAATGGATGAAATTCAAAAAAGTAACTTCCTTGCATATCTAAATCACGTGTTTATACCATACTTAAATTAATTTTTTACAAAACATGATTAAAAATTTACTGTGCCATTTGTTGAGCACCACCTATCAAATTAGGGTGAAGTGGGTAAATTAACCTGGTCGGAATGGAGAAAACGTGGCAGCTCATCCTCAAAGGTCGACGTTCTCATGCAACATTAATGTTATTGGGCGGAATGGAACGTTCTCATGCAACGTGGGCGGAATGGAACGCGGGCCACGCGTAGAGAAATGTTATTGGGCGGAATGGAACGTTCTCATGCAACGTGGGCGGAATGGAACATGGGCCACACGTAGGTGTTATGGAACGTGGGCGAGAAATGTTATTGGGCAGAATGGAACGTTCTCATGCAACGTGGGCGGAATGGAACGTGGGCCACGCGTAGGTGTTATGGAACGTGGGCGAGAGCGAGCAGGTGAGCGGCTTGTTCATGAAGGTGGATGGAAGTGAGCTGGCAGAACGTTTCAGGTTCAACTTCATAACGTTTCAGGTGAGCATATCAGGTTCATAACGTTTCCCAACCGTCCATCCTGAAAATTTCGTGTATCAAGAATTTCAAGCCACGAACAATTTCGGCCCTTGCGCGGATTTTGCTTCCTGAAAATGTTTAGCGACTAGAAAAACCGTAAATTTTTTGCTTGATTTCATCCTGTGACAAATATCGGTCTATTAACCAGCTGCAACTGCTGAAGGTATGAATATTTGAGGTTTCAACACTTTTGCTTGAAGTTTTTCCCACAGAGTTTGTATTTGCACAAAATCTTAATGTTTCGCTCTAGAAATTTTGATTGTTAGGAGCTCTCTTTACAGGTCCGTGCGCCGAATGTGAAGAGTATTCACCGAGAGGAGGAGAGTATCGTGGGGCGCGGGTTACAGAGTATCACTGTGCAAGCCATTATTACAGGTATCTTCGGTGTGTTCCATAATTATATTCTACAATGTTTTTCACATCGGGTTACATTGCCATTCTTTAACTTAGATTTTGAATGAAAATTTAGAACGGATAATGAAAACTTACTTTGCGGCTCTTTACATTAAATTATGAATGAAAAGTTTAAACCGATAATGAAAATATGAAGGTGGTAGACCATCAAATTCGCAAAAACTTGCTTTCGCGCTCTTTACATTATATTATGAATGAAAACTTTAAACGGATAATGAAAATATGCTGGTTGCAGAGCATCATATTTGGAATAACTTACTTTGTCACTCTTTACATTAAATTATGAATGAAAAGTTAAAACGGACAAGTGTTTATTTTTAACTTGAAAAGAAACATTGTTCTCACCAAAAAGGATAATATGTGAGATTAACTCTTCATTCTCAGGAAATAATTTAGACTTTTACATTAAATTATGAATGTAAAATTAAAATGGATAATTGATAAAATATAGTGGCGTAAATATCTTTTTTAATTTAAAGGGAAATATTATTTTTGGTAAGTTAATATTTTTGGAAATATGTTATATAAATATTTATAAATATTTATATAAATATTTATAAATATTTATATTCTACAATGTTTTTCATCGTCTGTTGTTCATAGCACAATATATAAATAACTATATTATTATAAAAGAATATAAATTTGAACCATTTATTGAATTATGGTGTGTCCATTATTGAAACTGAGCGTGGAGAGGAGAATTAACGAATTTACGTCTCCCTTTGGGATTCAGCGCTGGAATGATAGAGTATTTATTACTATTGAATTTGTGAATTTTTGTGTCATTATCTAAACCCTCCGTGAAAAAGACGGACTAGTATTGAATAAGCAGAAGCGCAAGAATGATAGAGTATTTATTATTATTATTGAATTTGTGAATTTTGTGTCGCTTTCTAAACCCTACGCGGAAAAGACGGACTAGTATTGAATAAGCAGAAGGTGGAATTGAAGAGAGCATTATTTCATTTCCATGTACCTTCTTGATTCCGATGGAGCAGGAAAGGTACGTTTTTAGGGTTTTGAGTGTAAGAAACCAGGCAAGTGCGTGAGAATGGGGTTACCTAGCTGTGATGAAAAGTATGTGGGTTCGCTATTAAATATTCAAGCTAGATCAGAATGAAACATGTGAAGAGAGAAAAATAGAGAGAAATTAATCTCAACAGTCTAGGCTGGGATTAGGAATATTTCATTAAAATGATATCTATATGTTTATTTAGTTTTCAAAAAGTCAGAAGGCCATATCCGGAAATTGAAAGAAATACACCTATATACTTAATTATACTGTTATAAGATTAAGAATATTTCATTCAAATGAAATCCAGATGTTTATTTAGTTTCCAAAAAGTCAGCAAGGCCATATCACGAAGTTGAAATAAACACACCTATCTGCTCAATTATTGTTAATTATTTTAGTTTGAAATTTTCCAAATAAATATTATGATTTAAAAATGAGTCTTGCTATGCCACTCTAAACATTTATTTTTAATTTAAAAAAAAAACATTATTTTTGATAGAAAACATTATTTTTAGTATGTTATTCTTGAAATAGGTTAAAGGATAGCATGCAACTGCAAAACTTAACTCTTTAAATTAAATTGTGAATGAAAAGTTAAAAGGGATAATGAAAATATGATGGTTATAGTATCATATTCGCAAAAAATTACATTGCCATTCTTTAACTTAGATTTTGAATGAAAATTTAGAACGGATAATGAAAACATACTTTGCGGCTCTTTACATTAAATTATGAACGAAAATTTTAAACCGATAATGAAAATATGAAGGTGGTAGACCATCAAATTCGCAAAAACTTGCTTTCGCGCTCTTTACATTATATTATGAATGAAAACTTTAAACGGATAATGAAAATATGCTGGTTGCAGAGCATCATATTCGGAATAACTTACTTTGTCACTCTTTACATTAAATTATGAATGAAAAGTTAAAATGGACAAGTGTTTATTTTTAACTTGAAAAGAAACATTGTTCTCACCAAAAAGGATAATATGTGAGATTAACTCTTCATTCTCAGGAAATAATTTAGACTTTTACATTAAATTATGAATGTAAAATTAAAATGGATAATTGATAAAATATTTCAATTGTCTAACATTAGATAGGATGATCTAATGACCTAAAACATTTCAATTGTCTAACATTAAATAGAATAGTGAAGACATGTACACAATGGTACTTGAGAGAGTTGTTTTAAAAAAGAAATAACATAAATATTTTCTTTTATTTTATATATATATATATAAAGTTATAGCTTATTAGAGAAAATAAATTAAATTAAATATAAAATTAAATATGGACATAGTTTCATATCACCTTGACAATGGTTATAAAATAAACTTCAATAACCATTATAAATAAATAAATAAATAAATAAGATAAAATATAGCATTAAAATAAAGATCTTAGAGCTAACCCTAAATAATAATTGGTAACTCTAAATAATAACTTTTCTGAAAACGCTGTTTAAATCGAAAAAGCTGAAGTTGAATCTTGGGTCACAGAGTTGAGGCGACTTGGGTTACAGATTCAAAGAGTTCCATAGCATATGCAGTAGTTATTTTGTTTTTGTACTTCCTTGAATAAATCAATTTGAAATTCATTGACACTTGAAATCTTGTAAGTTTGGGCATAGTCACTTCTACATAACACAAGAAAAGGCCAGGATTTTTTAATAAATTGAAGTCCCAGGATTATTATTTTTATTAAGTATTGATTTTCATGAGAAGCGAATAGGAATATATGAAAGTTGCACTTATTTAAATTATTAACGTCACTACATAAAAACAACCATTTGTTCAATTGACAATGTTAAAATAGTAATGTTGAGTGCTTTAATAAAAATAAATTAAGCACTGATTTTGATGAGAACCAAATATGAGTATGCGAAATTGGTCAAATTCCCTACAAATCAAGTTTTAATAAGGTGAGCTCAAGTGCAAAACTGGTTCATCTCTGTGCTATTGTTAATTGACTGTGTCGTCTGCTTCCCAGTGCATAAGTAACTGGTGTAATAACTTTTTCTTCTGGAAAAAAAAACTGGTGTAATAACTGATGACTTTGTGTTCTGTTTCGATGGTGTATGAGGCACCAATCGAATAGCTACCGCTTTCACTGCGGATAGAGAGTGAAGCATAAAATTTATACCCAGATTCCCTTTGAACACAAATTAGTGAATAGGGTTTCAACAATTACTTTAAAAATTATTGTGTTAACAATATTTCATCTGCTATTCCACCATTTTCCTACTCGGAGGAAGCTTTCTGGCACCTCGAAAGCTGCCTACAACAAAACAACAAAACATAATAATATTTGGTAAGTTAATATTTTTGGAAATATTTTAAGAGAAGAAGATGTGTCGGCCTCTGTGTGGCCTTCTAGACTTTCTTGAATCATCCTGGTCAATGGCAGTGAGCGTCACCGTCTACGCCGTGTTGTATTAGTTATTTTGAAGTTTTTCCGGCATATATAATTTCCGTTTAATTTGGTTTGAATCTGGTTGGAATTAGTTATAAGTTTTGAAGTTTTTTTAAGTATATATTTTGGTTTAATTTGATTAAAAAGTAGTTAGATTGGTTCAAAAAATTGAGAACGCCCCTCTATATAATAAAGAATACGACGATGAGAAAAAATATGATAGTTGTAGAGCATCATATTCCCAATAGTCAATATTTAACTATGCTTGACATTTGTTAACTATGCTTGATTCATGTACATATAATTTCCGAAAAATGATGCCTAAGTCGACTATTGTTAACTATAATTGGCTTTTATTGACTATGGTTAACTTTAATTGGCTATGGTCAATTATTGTTGAGCTTTGTTACTTATATTTTATTTTTGTTGGCAAAGCTTATATTTTGTTGGTTATTTTTTATTATTATCAATATCATTTCTAAAACATGTTCCCATGTTGACTTTTGTTGGATATGGTTCACTAATCTATTTTTTATTTGGAAAAGATGATGCCCATGTTGACTAGAGTTTGGTTTTCTTTGGATTTGTAAGGGATATAGTAAGGGGGCTGACCTACTATTAATATTAATATTAATATTGATATTGTTAAATATATAAAAATAATTTTATTGTTATTATAAAAAATATTCTAATATTATTGTATTTCAATTATAATTAAAAATACTAATATTAACAAAAATTTCCATAAATGAAATAAATCTATATTAATTATAATATTAAAATAATATTAATAAATATTTAATAGTAAAAAATAATATAAATATAAAAATAATTTATACAATAAATAATTATTATCATTAGAAAAAATAATAATAGTGATTAATCTATATTATTATAGTTAGTTTATTTTTTTTGTTATAATCAATTTAATATTAATTATTATTACTGCAAATATTATATAATTATTTAGTAATTTTTCCAAGCTCACTATAATTTTGGCATCTTAAAAGGCTAGGAAGGTGAGTATTACAACAAATATTAGGATGTAAAAGATGTAATACTAAACTCATAGTAATAAATATATAATAATAATATTACAAAAATAACTACTTTAATAAATTATTCTTATTTTAAATTATTATTATTATTATTATTATTTTGCAATAGTAGTAGTAGTAGTAGTTGTTGTTATGGTATATTATTTAATTATTTAAGAATCTTTTTTTTAATTGAATAATTTTTTAATTATGGTATATTATTTAATTCAATATATTATTAATTATTGTATATTACTATTATTGTTAATTATTTAATAATGTTATTAATTGATAACATCAATAATATTAAATTAATAACCATATTTTTTATATTTTTTGGGAAAAAATAATATAGATTACACCTCCCATCTTGGAGGAGGAACTTGTTGTTCTTGTCGGTCATATCGTTTTATACATTCTGTATATGTGCATGTTACTATATTTGTAGATGGAAAATTGCTTTTCTATATTGCTTATTCTATTCAGCATTAATTGAAAGTTGTTTTGTTGATATCACATCTGTTTTCTTTTATGTTAGGTGATTTCCTTGTTTTATCATGGATCCAACTATATGGAGTTGTATTCCATTTGAAATTCTTGAGATTGTCTTCCTTTGGCTCCCTTTATCGGTTGTGATAAATTTTAGCACTGTTTGTTAGAAATGGAAGACTATTTTGCAAAATCCTTGTTTCTTATTGCGTTGCAAGCATATCTGTACAAATGAATTTGGATTTATGGTTCCTTTCGTCAATGATGAAGACAATTATTTTGCTGCTGAATACCTTAATCAAAATGGGCGGATATCTCATTTTCATTTGCGATTCATAGATTCAAGATACAAGGTGGAGTCTACTATTGGACCAATGGTGGTTTTGTACTTACCAACAGAATTCTCCCATTCACGAAACTATTTTGTGATGAATCCATTTACAAAGGCCTTAAAAAACATTGGGCGAATACGAATTGGAGACTGGGGATTCTTTTCGTTATTGGAGAATGTCAGCAACAAAAAATATGTCTGGGTTGTTCTAAAACATATCTATGATAGAATTCAGTCTAAATTTTATGTTTACAGTATTCTTTATAGGTTTTGGCGAAGGGCTGATCTTCCATTTGGTGGCACTTCACCCCCTCAAAATGGAGTGTTTTATAGAAGTAAATTGTTTTGGCTCTACCTCGACACAGAGTGTGAAGATTATCCTCGATATGGGTATACAATCTACTGGTTTGATGTCATAAAAAATGACTGGGGATTTTCATTTGTTCCAATCGCTGACATTCGGTGTATGTCATTGGCAGTATGCAAGAATGAGTTGATATGTCTTATCAATGATGGCTCCACTTCTGTATGGTCAATTGAAGAAATAGATAATTTTCAATTTGGTCACCCGTGTATTGAACGAAGAGCTGATTACTTTGAGGATGATTGGGGCTTTAGATGGAAGTTGTTGGAAGAAATGTTTATAGATATAAATATGAAATGTGCTGGTTATCTTCCTTTTCGAATAGTCCAAGGTGTGGTTCTTATGTGCAAATGCAGTGAAGTTCCTTTCGTATTATATGACATGGTGGCTGGCCTTTGCTTCCCAGTAGATATTGATAGTTCAACTAATCAACAAATGAATGGATTTTGGTCTCCAACGTTGCAGGATTGCGACGATTTGATCGAGTCTGGAAATGTCTTTGCAATTTCTCCACGTATGGATTCTATAGATGAGATTCCACCATTAGATGTGGACATGGAGTCTTAGGCTATTAGCCATTTTGTATTCTCTCTGTCGTTGTGGAAAATATTTCCTTTTTTTTTTTTTACTTTACATACTTTTGGGTATGTATGCTAAGACTATGGATATTTATATGGCTCCATTCTGAGGGGGTGTCTTCTATATGTGTATGTAGCGGATGCTGGATATTAAAATCCATTGCAATTTTCTCGAAAAATATTTAGTTTTTTTGTTCCATTTAGTCCTCTTAATTGCATTTGAATGTGTTTGGATGTTATCCATTTCTCTCTGTTTCTATAATTGTAATTACTGTCACTTATTCTATACATGGTGTTTCCATCAGTTTTTTGTCATTGATTCTCAAACAATGTTATATCTTTAGGTTTTTTTGATCGTATATAGTTCCAACTATTTAGATATATTTCAAATTCATATAATTCTTTGGAATTTTGTTCCATTTATTGGATATATTATATCTGTTCCATGTTTACTCTTCTATAAAAAATATGTTATTATTTGTTGTAGACATGTCGTCTGAAGGTACAAGAAAACGTACAAGAAAAAGGAATAAGTCGCTTGCATCGCATGACAAGTCTAATGAAAGTCGTCGTTTAAAGTATCAACAAAATAACGACACAATAAATGAGCATAGAAGAGCTAAATATCATAGAAGAACGACTGAAACAACTCTTCAAAACGATTTTATGGTTCCTCCTAGGTATCGTACTATGGATGATATCATGGAAAGAACATTTCCGCTTGGTAGTTCGTTGCCAGAATATGCTCCTCGTCAGCATAATTTTGTTTTTCAACGCTCTCCTGAAAATTTTCATAATATTGAGGAAACATATCGCAATAGGGAGGAACATCATATTCATAACGTGGATGCAAATGTTCACCCTAACCCTTCTGTCTTTGCAATTGCATCTTGTGAGAAAGGCCAAAGGTTGCAAAATATCCATGGTGGAGGGAATGATGACATTGTATGTGGTGACTTGGATGATAGTTTGATTGGCCATTTGTTCGATAATATGGATCCAGCTGGTCGAAACATCGTCTCTTCCAATCTCCCTTCTGAAAATAATGTTGTCCGACGAACAGAAGCAGTCATCCCTGATAGCAGTTCGCGTGGAATAATGGAGGTAATCCAATGATATCTTTACAGTTGATGTAATAATGGTTGTTTTATTACATTCCTCTATTTACATTTCTTTAGTGAAAAGGTATTTTATTCTCTTGGAGTAGGATACACCTCATTTTAATAGAGGTCTAGAAATTTTCTCCCCGCATCTTCCATCTCTTAATATGAGATTTGAATATGAAGCACATCATATCCTTCCACTACATTGTCCTCGAGAATCAAATCGACAAACTAATGTTAATGTTCAATGTGTTTGATTTGATTTTTCTTTATTTGAATTTTTGGTGCATATTTTGTTTTTCTTCAAACAGGACACAACTCATTTCAATAGAGGCATACAAATTAACTTCGTAGATGTTCCATCTACTGATGTTATAATTAAAGAGGAACCATCGCATAGCGTTCATCTAGATCGCCAAAAAAATGTAAATGTTGAATGCATTTGGTATTTTCCTCTTTTTCATTTATTGTTAATTGTAAAATTACAAATCTATCTTTTTTCGACATTTATTTTTATAAAATATTTTAATTCGTTTTAACAGGAAAAAACTAATTTGAATGGAGGTGTCGAAACTAACTCACCAAATGTTCAATCTACTGATGTTAGAAGTGAAGAGAAACCATCTCATACACTTCATCGACATCGCGAAACAAATGTAAATATTGAATGAATTTATTTCTTTTTTCCATTTTTTCAATTCAAATTATTTGGACATTCAATTTTTTTAAAAAATTATGCTGAAGAAACCTTTGGAAACTCTTAGGTTCCAGAAATGCAGACCACACATTTGGAAACGCCATGTCGTAGATTTGTTCCACATGTTTCAAATTTGGGGAGGGAGTCTCGTGGTGCCGAAAATCAAATAAATCTTAGAAGAAATTATACTGTTCCACATCATTCTCGACATGCTCCAACCAATACAAATCATATTTATTTTGATGAAAATATGATTACAGTGCATAAAAGATTTCGAGAAAAGCTAGATAGCTTGTCAGTTGTCCAAATGTGCCACATCTGCAATGAATCATATCCTGGAATCCACGTTTTGAGAGATGCTGAAGGACCTGTTTGTAGACGATGCAAGAATGAAGGAGGTTCGCATCGTTTTTGTGGCTATAATAACATGGATCCTGGCGAGCAACCTCATATTTTAAGAGTTCTTACTCAAGTTGAAGAAATGTTAATAACACGTGTAAATCCTATTTTGCAAGTGACACATGCTCGAGGTGGGCAATATAAGTATAGCGGACACACAATTAGCTTTCCCCAAGATATTTCAACAATTGCACAAAGACTTCCACGCCATGTTGAAGATCTTGACTTTCTAATTGTGAGGAGACATGGTGCTCAGTCTAAACATTATGAATGTTATGTAAAAATATCCCGCGTTATGGATGCATTGTGTTTCAAAATTGAACGTGATCCATATTATCGAGATGTTGTGATTGACTATGATTCAGTGAATGCTCTGCCCGAAAGATCAACAGATGTCTCCTCCAGGCTTAAATTTATTGATTGTGACATTGCAGAACCTGAGTTCAGTGCAGCTAATAATGAAGGGTTTCCTCTTAACCATTTTCCCTCTCATCCTTCGTCTTTTATTGCTCGCCTACCCAATGAACGGAGAGAAGTGGAAGAAATTAGAGCATTTCTTGATAATGTTGATTCTTCAGATGTTGATGAAATGGATTGGCCCAATATTGGAACGTCTCCAGTGAATGAATATAATACTGAGGGGTTATTGGATATGGCATTCCCCACATTGTTCCCCACTGGTGCTGCTGATTGGTTGCAACCACGCATCTGTACTGTTGAACTTCATGAGTATGCATTGCATCTTCTTAGATATTATGATCAGAGGTTTGGAAGCCATCCTCGCTTCCGATATTTCTTGTTGAACATGATAATGAGGCATCGTAGCCAAGCAACTGCTTCAGTTTTTGTGAAGAAAAATTTACATGATAACTCACCGACAACAATTGATGAGTTGCGTCAGCAACTTTCTGCTTTACCAAATAATAAGTTGGCTGCGCATCTTATGCGGTTTGGGTCTTGTCTAAGAGGTACAAGGGCATACTGGACTAAATGTTGAGCTGAATTGACTGACATGATTACTCAGTTGGGATGTCCATCTTTGTTCTTTACTTTGAGTGCAGCCGACACAAAGTGGCCAGAGCTGAATAGCCTCATGCCTGCACCGTCACATTCTCGTTCCTTAAATGAGCATCATATGAAGGTTGAAAATGTTATCCAGTACCCTCATATTGTTGCCACATTTATGCACCATAGATTCAATATATTTTGAGAGGAAGTTATCCAAAAATATCTTAAAGCTAAAGACTTCTGGTACAGGTCTGTTTTCTTGAATTTATTTTCTATTCATTGTCAATTTCTTATTGATTTTCCATTCATATTTTTCATATTAGCTCTGTGTTCATTTTTTCCAGATATGAGTGGCAACATAGAGGTTCAGCACATATCCATGGTTTCCTATGGTTGCAAGGAGCTCCTGACATGGAAAGACTTGATTGGTCAAATGATTTTGATTTGCAACATGCAAAGAGATTCTTTGACAATTATGTAACTGCATGGAATCCACGTGAAATACATCATCGCAATATAATGGTTCCAAGAAGTCTCAATGATGACCCTTGCCTACTGAATACTGATCAGATTTTCTCTTGCAATCCTCATAATGATTATGAATAATTGTTGAACCGTGTCCAAAGGCACACAAAGTGTAGTGTAGATTCTTGTTTGCGCAAAAATGGCACTATTCTTGCTTGTCGGTACAATGCCCCATGGGATCTTTCTGGGGAATCAAGATTGTTCATAGATGATCAAGGAAGAAAAAAATATGAACCAGCAAGAAATGATGATAGGCTCAATGTACATAACATTGACCTTCTAACAATGTGGTGTGCAAATGTTGATTGCCAACCAGTGCTTTCTCGGCATGCTGTCCTGAAATATATTGCTAAGTATGCATCAAAAGCAGAGAGAAGGTCTGAAAGCTATCATGATATGTTAACTAGAATTTCAGATTCTTTTGCCTCTGAGGATCATGATTTATGTGCTTACAGGAGGTTTCTTGCAGAAACAGTCGTTGAACGCGACATTGGAGCTCAAGAAACATGTCATATGTTGCTTAAGCTGCCTCTTGTTGTGTGTAGTCGACAATTTGTTTCCTTAAATGTTGGGAGAAAGGTGTTCAGGAAAATTTCAAGGGATGGCCTACACTGTTCATCTGAGAATACATTTGTTCAAAATTATCAAAAGAGACCTTCTTTCCTCGACCATCTATCTTTTATAGAAACAACGAGATCTTGGACCTATGAGAGCAGCCGTAAAAAAGATCCATGGAGGCCAAGAGATGCTCATGCAATTGTCCGGGTGTGGCCATGGTTTTATTCTATTCCTGGTGAGGATTCAGAGGAATTTGAAACGTTTTGCTGGTCAGAATTTCTCTTGTACAAGCCGTTCCGTGACATTTCTGCAGAGATTGGGCTTTCAACTGAAATTATTGTTGAAAACTGGAGGAATTTCCGATATCGAGCTTGGCATGTTGATCGAAATCCATAAATTGATGAAAATATTGAAGATGGAGAAGATGGTGATTTTGCTAACCAGGAAATGAATCTTGAAGATGATTTTCAAGAGTGGCAACTTTTCTCTCGCTTGGTTCCACCAATTAGTGTCAATGTTTTTGATCTTCACACCCTTGGTCGAAGGGATTTTGATATATCCTTTGACTGGCAAGGTACAACTATTTCTGATGATGTGGCCGAAGAAGCTATTAATTTTATAAGGAATGAAATATCAAGGGGTGATGTTGGTGACCTTTCAAATAGAACATTTGTCTCTCCGGATTCATTGGCAGAAAACAACGACTTGCTTTTGAAATCATTTTAAGGCATTCTGCTGAATATGAGATTCGTGAAGCTCTTATTATGATTATTCAAGGCACTGCAGGCACTGGCAAGTCTTTCCTTATCCAGTGTATTTCTGAGGCTCTTTATAATCTGTCAAGTAATGGGAAAATTCCTTTGCTTCTTCTTGCCCCAACAGGAATAGTTGCTTTCAATATACATGCAAAAACAATACACTCTGCTTTGAAAATCCCAATTAGAGATATGAAACCACTACAGGGTCAATCATTGGCACTATTCCAAGAGGAAATGAGGCACATTCGATATATATTGATTGATGAAATGAACTTTTTAGGATCAAGGTTGTTCATGCAAATAGATGCTCGATTACGAGAAGCATTTCCAGATAAAAAGAATTGTCCTTTTGGTGGTAGATCCATGATCCTTGTGGGTGACCTTGGCCAGCTACCTCCTGTGAGAGATAAGCCTTTGTATGCAGGTAATACAGCAGGGAAAGTCTTGTGGAAAAAATTCAATACTGTTGTCACTCTTGACACAATATTTCGCCAACAAGGGAGCAATGAGAAACAATCTTGTTTTCGTCGAGTCCTCAATAACATAAGAAACGCAGAACCTGTTCTTGATGATTGGGAGTTTCTTATGTCGCGGGCTGATATCAGGTTGCATCCTAGAGAAAAGGATTTATTTAATGCAGCAGTTCACATGTTTCCAACAAATAATTTGGTCTCCTTCCATAATAGACATATGTTGAAATCATTAAATTCTCCAATTGCACGATGTATTGCTGTGAATTCAAGGCATTCAAAAATCAATGGTGCCGATGATGATCAACTGGACCGTGAAGTTTTGTTGTGCCGTGGCTAGCGTGTTATGTTGACATGTAATTTGTGGGTTGAAGCTGGCTTGGTGAATGGTGCACTTGGGTATGTGAAGGAAATATTTTATATGCCCAACTCTAAGCCACCTGAGCTTCCAATGTTCACAACTGTTATTTTTGATAAGCATGTTGGTGTTCCGTTTGATGCAAGCAATCCAAACATTGTGCCTATCACACCAGTGATAAGAGGAAATCGAAAACAAATTCCTTTAAAGATGGCATGGGCTCTTACAATTCACAAGTCACAAGGTTTGACTTTAGAGCGAGCATCAATTGATATCGGGAATAGAGAACAACAAGGGCTGACCTTCACAGCCATATCAAGAGTGAAATCAATAGATGGTTTGCGCATTGCACCACCTTTCTCTTATCAGCGGTATGCCAAGATGAATAATAGTGCGTATGTTACAATTAGGAAGAAAGAAGAGGAGATATTGAAGTCCATATCACTATGATATGCAACTATTTATATAATAATAATGCTTTTGATATATTAATGACATGTCTACATTCATCAAATTCATAGTAGTATTTTGGATTGTTGTTTACATCGTTTTTTCTGTTCTTTAATTTTCTTGTTTTTATAATGTCATTTTTTGTTATTTTTCTTACAATGAACCATTCACAGGTAGAAAACTAGTTACACGAGCCAGCCATTAAAAATCAATATGGAATTCCATATCACTGTCACATGTAGCTAATAGTGTTTTGACATATTTATAGAATGTTTTATAATTGTTTTTATTATCGTCTCTTTTTTCATTTAGTATAGGAATTATTTTGATGTATTAATTAAATGAATACATTCATGAGATGCAATATAGTAATATATGAGAAATTCCAGACATCATTTTTCGTGTTGTTCAATATACCTTCATTTTTTAGTCGCTATTGTTCTTTTGTTTATAGTAAACCATTCAGACATATATAGCCAGTTTTATTAGCCAATCATTAAATTCAAGATTGAAGTCCATATCCCTATTACATGAAATTAAAAATATTTATCAATGTGGTTTGCTAAATGTGTTGTGGTTTGGTTCAATGACAAGGTATTTATATTTGTTAATAATATTGGACTACAATTAATATATACATTGACATTAATTTAAATACAAATATTGAATTACTAACATTATTAATATTTCATTATAAACATTGAGTTTAGAATTTTGTGCTTTCTTGTTGATTATTGTAATATGGGTCATATCACACATTTATTTTTATCATTCTTTTCATGTGTGCAGTATGTATTTCTAATGAGGTTTATAGCATAACGTTTTTAAGATTCAGTTTTTAAAAAATAATAGAAACGAGGTGTTATATAGTGTTATGTATTAATTAAATGAATACATTCATGAGATGAAATATAGTAATATATGAGAAATTCCATACATCGTTTTCCGTGTTGTTCAATATACCTCCAGTTTTTATTCGCTATTGTTCTTTTGTTTATAGTAGACCATTCAGACATATACAGCCAGTTATATTAGCCAATCATTAAATTAAAGATTGAAGTCCATATCCCTATTACATGAAACTAAAAATATTTATCAATGTGGTTTGCTAAATGTGTTGTGGTTTGGTTCAATGACAAGATATTTATATTTGTTAATAATATTAGACTACAATTAATATATACATTGACATTAATTTAAATACAAATATTGAATTACTAACATTATTAATATTTCATTATAAACATTGAGTTTAGAATTTTGTGCTTTCTTGTTGATTATTGTAATATGGGTCATATCACACATTTATTTTTATCACTCTTTTCATGTGCAGTATGTATTTCTAATGAGGTTTATAGCATCGCGTTTTTAAGATTCAGTTTTTTAAAAACAATAGAAACGGGGTGTTATATATATATATATATATATATATATATATATCTACCTAGATGTTTCTATCTCTTTCTGTATAAATTTTTATTTTGTCGTTTTCCTTTCAAATGCAGGTATGGATAATAATGATGGGATCTACTATAATCAAGCGGTGGTGAATATTTCTAGACTCATCAGTCTTGTTTCTTACATTCGGGACAAGCTAGATAGAAAACATGGGTTCCATCCTACTTTCATTGATGAGCACCTTCGTGTGCTTGATGAAATGAAAATCAATGTGAAATACCTGTTGCATGTGCACATGAGGGAGGCTGGGAGAAAAACAAGAAGGGATTGGTTGGAAAGCGTTAAGTATCGTGATCATTATCCTGTTGATTTGAATTGGTGTTCCTTTTGTGGTCGGTCTGGTTGTGTTCTTGAAGAGGCTATTTGATAAATGACATTTGATGGACTATTTTGAGTCCATTTTTGTGGTGGGATTTCTTTATGTAAAGACAACAAAACACATATGTTAATTTCAGTCCTTCAATTTTTATAATATTAATGGTCCCTTTGCTTTATTGATGTTTTATGATTATACTGTTAATATTTCATTGTATTTGTTGATCAATTGGGTTTATGACATTGATTCCTTGATTTTTCCGATTCTTTCGGTTTGTAATAATATTCCGTTCACATTATTAAATTCAAATATTGGGGTTTTTATATTAGTCCTGAAGTTCAATACTAATGCATTGTCCAATTTCACATTATGAAAAACACTTACTCAACTTAATATAAACAGAATGGCCTATTGGTATAACTTATGTTTTTAATAATGTTCCCTTGAGTTCATGAATTCCTTTGGTTTATAATATTGAAGCCTTGGGTTTATTATATATTTTTGTTTATATTATTAATAGTCCCTCCACTTTATTAATCTCTTCATAAATATAATGTGGTTGTGATACTAATGTTCGACTAAATTTTTGTTCCCTTTGCGTTATTGGTCCCTTGGGTTATTAATATTTTTCCCTTGGGTTCACCAGTTCCTCTGTTTTCTAATATTGGACCGTTGGGTTATTACTTCTTTTGGTTTATAATAATTTTTTAATTGCTTAGGTTTGTTAATAATTTTTATTTCTATTACTCATTTGTTGGGTAATGTTTTTCCCTTGGTTCACCAATTCCTTTAGTTTATAATGTTTAACCCTTGGGTTTGTTAGTTCTTTCGGTTTATAATATGAATAATCGATTAATGTCATCGCTGATCAAACGTCACACTCTCACAAATATTGTCTCCATATGAAAATCACCCATGGCCAGCCATGGTCATAGTTGGTCCTTTGGTTTATAATTTTTTGGGTAATGGTTGTCCCTTGGGTTCACCAATTCCTTTGGTTTATAATATTAAACCCTTGGGTTTATTAGGTTTTTTGGTTTATAATATGAATAATCGATCAATGTCATCCATGATCAAATGTCACATTCTGACAAACATTGTATCAATATGAAAATCACCCATGGCCAACCATGGTCATACTTGGCCCAACGTCGCATTGCGACAACAATTGTCTCAATGTTTAAATCAATTCCTTTGGTTCACACGATTCCTTCGGTTTATAATTTTTGGGTAATGATTTTCCTTAGGTTCACCACTTTCTTTTTAGCTATAATATTAAACCCTTGGGTTTATTAGTTTTCGTTTTATAATATGAATAATCGATCGATATCATCCATGAAATATCATCCATGATCGAATGACACATTATGAGAAACATTGTCTCAATATGGAAATCACCCTGGACGACCATGGTCATAGTTGGTCAACGTCGCATTGGGACAACCATTATCTCAATGTTTAAATCAATTCCCTTGGAGTTCACCAATTCCTTTTGGTTTATAATTTGTTAGGTAATGCTTGTCCCTTGGGTTCACCAATTTTTTTGGTTTATAATAAACCCTTAAGTTTTATCAGTTTTTTGGTTTATAATATGAATAATCGATCAATGTCATCCATGATCAAATGTCACATTCGACAAACATTGTATCAATATGAAAATCACCCTTGACCAACCATGGTCATACTTGGCCCAACGTTGCATTGCGACAACAATTGTCTCAATGTTTAAATCTTCTGATTCCTTTGG
The DNA here is from genome assembly GCA_034641835.2 of Pinus albicaulis. Classification (NCBI taxonomy): domain Eukaryota; kingdom Viridiplantae; phylum Streptophyta; class Pinopsida; order Pinales; family Pinaceae; genus Pinus; species Pinus albicaulis. Next base: position 72,729,815 of record CM076569.1, on the reverse strand, counting down.
TTTATAATTTTTTAGGGTAATGATTTTCCCTTGGGTTCACCACTGCTTTGGTTTATAATATTAATACCTTGGGTTTATTAGTTTTTTTAGTTTGCATATGAATAATCGTCGAGTAGTAATCCAAAACGATCCAAAATGACACATTATGAAAACATTAAATAATCACCCATGGCCAACCATGGTACGTAGTTGGTCAACGTCGCATTGGGACAACCATTGTCTCAATGTTTAAATCAATTCCCTTGGGTTCACCAATTCCTTTTGGTTTATAATTTGTTGGGTAATGGTTGTCCCTTGGGTTCACCAATTCCTTTGGTTTATAATATTAAACCCTTGGGTTTATTAGTTTTTTTGGTTTATAATATAAATAATCGATCAATGTCATCCATGATGAAATGTCACATTCTGACAAACATTGTATCAATATGAAAATCACCTTTGGCCAACCATGGTCATACTTGGCCCAACGTCGCATTGCGACAACAATTGTCTCAATGTTTAAATCAATTCCATTGGGTTCAACAATTCCTTTGGTTTATAATTTTTTGGGTAATGATTTTCCCTTGGGTTCACCACTTGCTTTGGTTTATAATATTAAACCCTTGGGTTTATTAGTTTTTTGGTTTATAATATGAATAATCGATCAATGTCATCCATGATCAAATGACACATTATGAGAAACATTGTCTCAATATGAAAATCACCCATGGCCAACCATGGTCATAGTTGGTCCAACATCGCATTGGGACAACCATTGTCTCAATGTTTAAATCAATTCCCTTGGGTTCACCAATTCCTTTTGGTTTATAATTTGTTGGGTAATGGTTGTCCCTTGGGTTCACCAATTCCTTTGGTTTATAATATTAAACCCTTGAGTTTATTAGTTTTTTGGTTTATAATATGAATAATCGATCAATGTCATCCATGATCAAATGTCACATTCTGACAAACATTGTATCAATATGAAAATCACCCTTGGCCAACCATGGTCATACTTGGCCCAACGTCACATTGCGACAACAATTGTCTCAATGTTTAAATCAATTCCATTGGGTTCACCAATTCCTTTGGTTTCTAATTTTTTGGGTAATGATTTTCCCTTGGGTTCACCACTTGCTTTGGTTTATAATATTAAACCCTTGAGTTTATTAGTTTTTTTGGTTTATAATATTAATAATCGATCAATGTCGTCCATGATCAAATGACACGTTATGAGAAACATTGTCTCATTATGAAAATCACCCATGGCCAACCATGGTCATAGTTGGTCCAGCGTCACATTGTGACAACCATTGTCTCAATGTTTGAATCAATTCCCTTGGGTTCACCAATTCCTTTTGGTTTATAATTTGTTGGGTAATGGTTGTCCCTTGGGTTCACCAATTCCTTTGGTTTGTACTATTAAAACCTTGGGTTTATTAGTTTTTTTGGTTTATAATATGAATAATTGATCAATGTCATCCATGATAAAATTTCACATTCTGACAAACATTGTATCAATATGAAAATCACCCATGCCCAACCATGGTCGTACTTGGCCCAACGTCGCATTGTGACAACAATTGTCTCAATGTTTAAATCAATTCCCTTGGGTTCACCAATAACTTTGGTTTATAATTTTTTGGGTAATGATTTTCCCTTGGGTTCACCACTTGCTTTGGTTTATAATATTAAACCCTTGGGTTTATTATTATTTTTTGTTTATAATATGAATAATCGATCAATGTCATGCATGATCAAATAACACATTATGAGAAACATTGTCTCAATATGAAAATCACCCATGGCCAACCATGGTCATAGTTGGTCCAACGTCGCATTGTGACAACAATTGTCTTAATGTTTAAATCAATTCCCTTGGGTTCACCAATTCCTTTTGGTTTATAATTTGTTGGGTAATGGTTGTCCCTTGGGTTCACCAATTCCTTTGGTTTATAATATTAAACCCTTGGGTTTATTACTTCTTTTGGTTTATAATATGAATAATCGATCCATGTCATACATGATCAAATGTCACATTCTGACAAATATTGTCTCAATATGAAAATCACCCATGGCCAACCCTGGTCATAGTTGGTCCAACGTCGCATTGTGACAACAATTCTCTCAATGTTTAAATCAATTCCCTTGGGTTCACCAATTTCTTTTGGTTTATACTTTGTTGGGTGATGGTTGTCCCTTGGGTTCACCAATTCCTTTGGTTTATAATATTAAACCCTTGGGTTTATTAGTTCTTTTGGTTTATAATATGAATACTTGATCAATGTCATGCATGATCAAATGTCACATTCTGACAAATATTGTCTCAATAGGAAATTCACCCATGGCCAACCTTGGTCACAGTTGGTCCAACGTCGCATTGTGACAACAATTGTCTCAATGTTTAAATCAATTCCCTTGGGTTCACCAATTCGTTTGGTTTATAATTTTTTGGGTAATGGTTTTCGCTTGGGTTCACCAATTGATTTGGTTTATAGTATTAGACTCTTCGGTTTATAATGTTAATCACACATTCGGTTTATTACTCTCTTGAGTTTAAAATACTATTTCTCAGGGTTTGTTAATTTCTTAGATTTTTCAATTTAAAATATTAATTCTTAGCGTTTATTAATCTTTATTGTTTATAATATTCATCCGTTAGGTTTATGATATTTATCCGTTGGGTTTGCTGATTCCTTTGCTTTATAATATTAAACCCTTGGGTTGATTAGTTCTTTTGGTTTATAATGTTAATAATCTCGTTCGTTTATTGATATCTTATGTTTAAAATATTCATTCTTATGGATTATTAATTTATTAGGTTTTTTAGTTCAAAAAATCAATTCTTACGGTTTATTAATCTCTTGTGTTTTTAATTTTGATCCCTTATGTTTATAATATTTATCCCTTGGGTTCACCAATTCCTATGGTTTATAATATTTAAACCTTTGGTTTATGATGACAGTGGGTTTGTATTATTAATTATCCCTTGGGTTTATTAATATCTTCACTTTCAAATATTAATTGTTAGGGTTTATTAATCTCTTGGGTTTTTTGTTTTTAAATTTTGTTTCATATGGTTTATTACTCTCTTGAGTTTAATAATGATTATTAGTAATATTATAATATTATTATTAATATATAATAAATATTATTAGTTTTTCTGGTTTATTAATAATATAACCATCTATGATATTAATATATAAATAAATATTAAAATATTAAATATTATTTTTATTATTTTTATATTAATAAATATTATTATTATATATTATATATATTTCAAGATAATTTATAGTATGTATATAGTTAATATTAATAATATATTAATAAATATTTTTAATATATATTATTAATACGTATTATAATATAAAAAATATATATAATATATTTTTGTATATATTAATAATATTAAAATATTAGAAATATTCATTATAAATAAATATTCAAATATTTATTAATAATAATTATTTCTAATATTTTAATATTATTAATAATATATATTAATAGTATTATAATATTTTAATATTTATTTAGTAATATTAATAATATTACTAATAATAATTATAAATAAATATTGAAATATTTATTAATAATGATTATTAGTAATATTATAATATTATAATATTTATTTAGTAATATAAATACTATTATAATATTACTAATAATTATATTAGATTATAATGTAACTAATAATCATTATAAATAAATATTCTAATATTTATTAATAATGATTATTTGTAATATTATAATATTATTAGTATATATTATTAATAATATAACCAACTATGATATAATATATATTATTAATATATTATTAGTTCTTTTGCTTTATTAATAATATAGCCATGTATGATATATTAAATTATTATATATTATTAATATTTTTTTATATTAATATATATTATATATATTTCAAGTTAATTTATAGTATGTATATATTATTATTTTTATTAATATATAATATATATTTTTCAAGTTAATATAATAAATTTATTATATATAATATTTATTTATTGATATATAAATTAATGTGATGGGTAGTGGATAGAGGCCTATTGGCGTATATCAACCACATTGGTAAATGTGGTTGTAAATCTATTTTATATACGCCTATCGGCGTATATCAACCACATTAGTTTTTACTAATGTGGTTGTGCTAGTAGATAGACAGTGAAAACACAGTTGGGTAAAAAAAACGGGGCAGAAACAAAAAGACAGTGAGACTGTTTTTTTTAAAAGGAGACAGAAATAAGAAAAAACAGAATTTTTTTACATCGCTGTGTTTGCAGTCAAGCTGCAGAATTTTTTTTGGTATACTAGAACAGCAGTTCTAAGGCAAACTTCATTGTTGTAACAATTTTATGTTTAATGAAATAGTGTTTTTCATCCGTCTCTGTCCACATTGTTTTATTGCAATCTTTGTGTTTAAAAGAGGGAATTTTTATTTCGTTTGTGTGTTTGAAACATTGTTAAATTCCAACACTTGAAAGCTTCCATGGATATAGTTGTCTGAGGGAAACATTAATCATGTATTCATACACCAAAACTCTTTTGGATCTCTACACACAATAACCCAAGAGGCGCACCAGGTTAACATGATATGTCCTCCCCATTGTAGCTACTTCTGCCATAACTGTTGTTCACTCTGTTTAGATTCATCCAAAATCTTGACAGCGATGAAACGTCCACTTGGAAGCTCCCTTTATAAACTGTTCCAAAACTTCCTTGGCCGGCCTACTCCGCCAAATTGTTTGTGTAAGTTTTAATCTGCGCATAAGAGTATTTGGTGGGAATTTGTGAGGAATAATAATTTAGGAAATTTTCAATAGGAGGAAATGTAGAGTGACGGGGATCTATAAATGCTCGAATGCTCTGCTCTTGATCAATGCCAGACTTCTTAGAACGAATTTGACGATGGATCATTATGCCAGAAACCACTGCTATGCTAATTAATACATAACACAGCACAAAGTGGAAAAATTATCTCTGAAAATAGAGCTCAACGTTAAAAGGAAAAAATAGATATATGTTTGCTTCTACATTCCATTTACTATGAACTGATACAGCAAAAGGCCACAAAAAAACTCAAAAGGGTCTCGATTTCCAATTACATCAATGCAAGTTCCATTACATTACATGAAACTTTCCCACAAATCACCAGAAATCATGAAACTTTCAAAATCCCTCAACAAAAACTTCACGTCATATTGTAATTTACATAGAAGATGTTAACGACGATAATATTTTTCACCAAGATAGCGGATCTAATAAAGAAGAGGTGCATCAAAAGGTTCTATAATACATATGACCGATTTACTTGCCATATGTTTTGATTTGGAATGTATCTTTTGTGGTACCCTTGCTTGCCATTTGCGTTTGCATATAGCTTCTTAAATCAATTGCCGATCCTTCACATAAACAAGCGAGTAAGAAAACATAACGTTGATATAGATGGAAAAGTCAGCATACTGGAGAAGAAAGAAAGGGAGTTTTGGAGATTCTCACCATCCTAGTAGAACGAGTCCTAAATAGTTCCACTATGACAAACACAATAATCTGCATAATTATCGCTCTTATGTAAGAAGTCGCTATAGTAAAAATAAGAGAGACACCTTCCTCGAGGGGATTGGGATCCCAGGAATGGGTCACACAATCTTCGGGTATCCAATTCAATTCCAGTGACATTTCCTTATAATTTAGCAAAGGAGTAGTCTTTAGTGTGATTTTTTGGAGTTTTCTGGGTCGGAATTTGGTGAAATTTTTTTAGGTAAAATCTTGATTTATGTTATTTAAACTAGTTTTTTTATTGTATATATAGATTCATCACCCTAAAAAAACCCTTAAGACACTTTGATTGTGTAAGTTACCCATCAAATCTCTGTTTTCAATAAATTCTTGCCAGATTTTAAAGAAATTAGACCGGAAAAATACACCGGAAAAGCCTTCAAAAATTCACACTAAAGACAACTCATTTAGCAAAACATACTTCCACCCAACCCAGTGACAACATCTTATAGTTGAGAAGAGCCACAACCCATATCTCAGTAATAACATCTTACAAATTGTTGGGGCCCTTGTTTTGAATACTTGTTTTGAATATTTTGAATTCTGAATAAAAAACGACTTTTTAGAGGTTGCAAAATGACACATGGCAGCCACAATCGAGTCACAACTACGGTGAGTAGCGGAGCTACCGAAGTTGCGAGGGAATAGGTAGATAGCTGAAGAAAGCATATGCATGAGTACAAACGAAGAGAATATACAACAGAAAACAGAGAGCAGAACACACAGACAACAAGAGAGAAGCCGGAAGCAGCTGAAGAAGAACGCAAGAGGAACTAACAGTTGCGATAGCGGGTGAATAAATAGCCGTCACCCGGAGGAATGCGACAGAAGAGAGGAATGCAGAGCGACTGAGGGAGAATGAGCAGATGCTGCAGCAGGAACACAAACCAAGCATGATATCTCTGTAGTTCCTAGGTTTCTCCTATCTACCTTTCTGTTCTATAAGGCGTTTGTATTAGACTTGTAAGCTCTTCTTGTGAAAACTATGTAACTATGGGTTTGACCGAAGATATCAATATACTTGCAGGTTGCGGGCTTATTATGTGATTCACGTGCATGCATGATGGTTGTGATGATTTAAAATTTTATTTGCTTAATACCTGTACACTTTCTGAATGTTCTTGCGTATATAATGTTGTTTATGCAATCAATTCAATGTTAATCATGAGTTGCGGATCCTTTCACTGCTATCAATCTATTCCCCTTCTGCATGTGGTTGCGGCACGCCTTGGGTGAGACTCATTGCTCTCCGGAGTAGGGTGACAATGCTGGCGTAGTTCTAGACTACAGTGGATTCCCTTGTTGGCCCCAACCCCTGAACCTGGGTCTTGCCTGCGAGACCTGTTTCTTCGCCAACAAATGGTTCCATTGCCGGGACCTGCATGTTATGAAGGGAATTAGATCATGGTGTCGAGGGTCTTCGAAGGAGAAATACGGAGATGGTGTGATAACCATCTGAACCAATTCGTTGCTCAGCAAGCGGAGTTGATGAATCAAAAGGAAAGGGTGCTCAAGGATCTCGTCATTTTCTTGGATTCTGCCAGTGATACTTACGAGATCCTCTGGGGAAAATTCCCTAGCGACCTCTACAATTGGTTGCAGAGGTTACAGTCGAAGGTGCCTAGGGATAGCTCGCAGAAGATAAACCGCAAGTGGGGGCATGGGGATCTGGTGGCTCTGCGTCGGTTAAATACTGAGTTGACCCGCGCGGTGGATTTTTGGGTAGAGACCACTTTGGACGGATATATTGTGGAGTTTGATGCCGAGTGCTACCAATCCTTCTCTAAGGTTGAAGCTATCTTCCACTCCGGGCTAAGAGGGAAGCTGCTTAAGGAGATTCCACTGTGGATTAAGGCCCTGATGGTGGACGAAGGGCTGATGGAATTTCAAAAGTCGAGCATGAAAGCGTAAACCTCCAGTGCTAGGGGAAGGGCTGAAGGGACAGATGCCACGTGAAGTGTGAAGCGGGGAGTGGGGGATGGATGTTGAGGCCACAAGGAGATTGAGGGAGCGACGTGCACATCGGTGGGCGCAGATCACCGACAGGTGGCGAGAAAGGGTGATGCAGGAGTTAAGACGACGGGAAAACGATAGAAAGAATCAAGAGGAGGTGCCTCAGAGGATAGGAATTATGGACACTCAAGTGGATACCCTGGAAAGGGAAGGGACCGTTGTGGGAGTGCGGCGAGTGCATGGGAGCCTAGATAAGAGGGAAAGGGAGATGACGACTGATGAAGAAGATGCAGGTGTTCAGCTCGAAGAAAGTTCCGATGGCGAATGGTACGTCGTGACGCAACAGTTGTTTCAAGAGCGGACGACATTCATCTCTCCAGGCATCCCTACTTCCAAAAATTTGCACGGCAAGGATCCCTACCTTCCCCTGGTACTCTGTCAACATTTAAGTAATATTTTCATTAAGTTACAAGCATTGAGTCAATTGCACAACAGTTCATTGTCGACAGCGACACACGTTAATAGCAGCAACACTAGTAGTATTGCATTCCCCAGTGGAACAGTCACGCAACCAGGACTTGGAGGATTTATCCTAGTCAACCCTCCGCAAGTAAATATGGCTGGGTCATTCACCCGGTATCCAGAATTCTCTGGCCGAGGCAACGATGATGTAGAGCAACACTGGTATCTCTGCAAAGCCATATGGAGGGCTCGACAGACGCTAGACGCAGGGAAGCTAATAGAGTTCCAAACCACGCTCAGAGAAAGGGCTCTGTGATGGTTTATCAAGTGGTCCGAGGCCCATCTTAATCCAGTAATCGCAGACGTTAAGCGGGATTTTGTCTGAGAATTTAAACTTCCCCAGACAGACCAGCAGGGTCTGTCCGAGCTCTGGGAGATTAAGCAGAAAGAAGGAGAGACTGCATGGGAGTTGATGCGTCAATTCAAGGATGCGATTGGGAAACTTAGCTACCTGATCGATCCAAACCATCAGAGGGACTGGTTCATCAAGGCTCTGCTTCCCTTGACACGAACCCCGCTCACCCAACATAAGATTGACAACTTGCAGGATGCTTTGGAACATGCCATGAAGATAGAGACCATGGCAGGCTACCGTCAGGAATATGGAGGAGGGCCAGCCCCACAGGATCCTTCCTTGGTGGGATTGCAGCATCAGATCGCTACTCTGACTGTAAAGCTCAAGGAGATGCAGCCTATAAGACCAACCAGGCCGAACGTTTGGTGCACTCACTGCCTGGTTGAAGGCGACGTCGCAACCGAGTGTCCTCGGCTGCGTGGCACGGGTGTGGGACCCCCTGTTGCGGCAATCCAGGGAGGTCCACCCACGGGGGGTAGCGCGGAGATGAATCCGCAGGGGGTATACCAGCTACAACAGCCTTATGCGGGGTTCCCATCTCAACCAAACCCAACCGCCACGGAGTATTGCGAGATTTTCTGGACGATGGGGCATCCACTTCGGATGTGCCCGATACTACAAAAGTACTCCAACGTCCCAAACAATGTATACTGTGAGTTTTGTGCTTCCACGACGCACAACACTGAGAAATTCAGGGCTCTCGACGCACTCGTGGATCGGTTGGACCGACCCTCCTATAGGGTGAACGAGGCTTCCAGGGGAAGAGAGGTGGGATGCGCGGAGGCCGCACAGGGGGACGAGGTCCGGTGAAATGCTACAACTGTGACCAGGAGGGTCACGTGGCTCGGGAATGTCCCCTTCCCCAACGTCCTTGGTTTTCCCAGTGCCGCGTGAACTCCCATGCAATAGAGGATTGTCCAGAACTCATGAAGAAGTAGGAGGAACGAGCACGGTAGAGGGGCACGAATTTGGTAAATTCCGAGCCGCGAGGAACCGCGACTCAGGCCATGCAGAATGTAGCGATTGTCACGCGCGGTGGCAAGAAGATGGGAGAGGACGCTCATGGAAAGGAGCCGGTCTGGGCTATTCGGCCCGCCTCCTCGAAACAACTGATCCGGCCGAACGCGCAGAAGAGGTACTTCCAGGAGTCGGTGGAGGCTTTTGCTCAACTGGGGGGAGCTAGAGGCCTCGAGGTACCCCCCACGACTGGCTCCGGAGAACAGAACGCTACGGGGACCTTGATTGAGGAATGGCTTCAGCTATTCCTCAAGATTGTTGATAATGCTTCGATGCGGGACCAGCTCAAGCGTACCCTGGAGGATGCACTGCAGGGGAATACAGGGCCGAGGGAACCTGTGGACACAACACCTCAATATGTGCAGCGAGTCAAGCGGAACAAGCAATGAACGGGAAAAGAGTTCCGGCTTAACACCCAGGTTGTGAGATTCCAAATCAGCGATACCATTTTTGATTTAGGGTCTGACGTCAACATCCTGCCGCGAAAGACGTGGGAGGCTCTTGGATGGCCACGGTTGACCTACTCGCCAATCCAACTCAGAATGGCGAACTAGTACTACATTGTGCCGATCAGCCGACTCGAAGGCGTCGAGGTCGACATTGCGGGGGTGAAGACTTACAAGGATTTTGAGGTTATTGATATTATGGGAGACAAGGATCCTTACCCTGTGCTACTAGGCATCGATTGGGCTTTTGAGAATTACGCCATCATCGACCTCAAAAAGGAGCTGATGATCTTCGAAGATAGAGAGGTCCGGGTCACTCAACCTCTCGACCCGTATCAAGGCCCGCAATATACAGAAACTGTGGACAACCGGGAGGATGCTCAAATGATGGACCACCTTTATCAGATGACCGCAAGGAAGCGGGAGGACTATATCAACCCGACCGCAACCGGCTCCGTCAGCTGGCACAGTGTCCAGAGCTCGGAGCTGAGATCAAAACTCGCCTGGGAAGACTAGCAGTAGGGCGGGTACGAGACCAACACGCGAAGATGTGTCGCCATTGCCCAAGTCCGTTAGATTGGTGCTGAGTTCAGAGAATACCCCACCCTGTCGAACATGCAAGCTGTCAATACATTTATTACAAAGGTCGAGGACATGGTGCCAGAAGGAAGTAGGATAACAATTTTGGACGTCACACTACAGTCCACATCAGCCAGGTGGTGGAAAAATCACCACAACACCCTGTCGCGGTGGAGTTGTGTGGCGGAGGCTTTGAGGGCGCGGTTTAAAGAAGACGAAGGCCCTCGAAGCAGGCATAGGTACCAAGGGACTTCCGATCCGTGGGACCACCTGAGGACCTGTGAGGAGTAGTGGAAAAGTCTAGGATACCCGCCAGAGCTGTGGGTACATCGGTTCATCCACTCCTTAGATACCATCCCCTAGGCCTGGTACTTAGAAGAAGAGCGGAAACGAGGAACCAGCTCCTGGCAGGAAGTCACGAACAAATTTGTTCGGTGCTTCTCGTTCAAAGGAGAGAAAGCGCTAGTGTCCCGAGCATTACAAGCCATCAAGGGGGTACTATTTCTCCGCGACCCTGAGACCGACAGGAGCCCGTTTGCATCACGTCCTGAGGCCAGGCATGAGTTGGCTTTCCAACAGATTGACGGCGATCTAGACGATGACAGTCTGGAGGACCTAAGGCACCTATATTTCGAAGAGAAGGAAGGCGAGTGGAATATTAATGAAGAACCGACCACCGAGGGCATCCATTTACGTCCGCTGAAGACAAAGAAACTGAACATCGGTACGGAGAGAAAACCCAAACTGGCTATAGTTGGGGATCACTGGGACAAGGAGACGACAAGGGAAATTTTCAGCCTCCTCCAGGAATACGAGGACTTATTCCCTTCATCGGTTGCCAATTTGAAGGGTATCAAGGGTGACCTCAGAGAAATGCATATTGTGCTGAAACCAGATGCTAGGCCCGTAAAGCATCGACCCTATCATTTGAACCCACGGATCAAAGAAAAGGTCAATATGGATATTGACAAGACGCTGGCCGCAGGTCTCATCTTTCCGGTGGAAGAAGCAGAGTGGGTGAGTCCTATCGTCATTCAGAATAAGAAGGACAAGTCAGAGATACGCTTCTGTGTCGACTATTAGAGTCTGAACAACGCCTACATCCATGATCCGTTTCCCACTCCATTTAGTGACGAAGTACTGGATCATGTTGCAGGAAATGGCTGCTCAGCCCGTGGCTTTCGGGTTATCATCAGTCATTACGAAGAAGGCAAGCCACCACATAATGTCGTTTGGCTTGAAGAATGCCCCGGCTGTGTTTTCCCGGATCGTCATCGCTACTTTTCGAGAGTATATCCACAAGTTCCTGGAAGTCTACATGGATGACTGGACCGTCTATAGTTTGTTGAAGAACCACGCTACCCTGTTGCGTATCATGTTCGATCGGTGTCGCCAGTTGCAGATTTCCTTGAACTTGAAGAAATGCATTTTTGTAGTTCCTTTCGGCACACTGTTAGGACACGTGGTGTGCAAGCAAGGGGTCTACGTCGATCCCACCAAGGTGGTCGTGATCGTCCACATGGAAGCCCCAGAAACGGTTAAGCAGTTGCAGGCACTGCTAGGGCACACCAGTTATTACAGGCGATTTATTCGAAACTACGCGAAGATCACGGCTCCCTTGGAAAAGCTACTGCGGAAGTTAGAAGTATTCCAGTGGACGTGGGAGTGTCGGATGGCCCTTGACACTCTGAAGGAAAAGTTGGCGACGACGCCTATTCTTGTTCACCCAGACTGGGATAAGCAGTTCCATGTGCATATTGATGCTTCCAGTATTGCACTCGGGGCTATCTTGGCACAACCCGGAGAGACGACAGTTGACCACCCAGTTTACTTCACCAGCTGCAAACTGTCTAATGCGGAGAAGAATTACACCACTACCGAGCGGGAGGCCCTGGCAATGGTATACATGCTCTAGAAGTTCTGCCACTATCTTCTAGGGGGGAAATTCAAGTTCTTTACGGATCACTCTGCATTGAAGTACCTGGTCAATAAGCCAGTCTTGGAAGGACGGATCTATCGTTGGCTTCTGCTCTTCCAAGAATTCACGTTTGAGGTGATCGTCAAGCCCGGGAGGTTGAATGTCGGGCCCAATAATTTATCCAGGTTGGAGATGGGGGAGAACGACGACTCTCTCAATGATCAGTTGTTGGATGCTGACCTCTTCCGAGTCAAAGTTGTACCGGATTACTTGGCCGACATTGCCACCTATCTGACCACGGGGCAGTGCCCTCAGGACTACACCCCACTCCAGAAACGACACTTGGTAGTCTGCGCCGCCGAATACCAACTGATTACGGGGCAGCTATACAAACTAGGCCTTGATGAGGTTCTGTGCAAATGCGTACTTGACCACGAACGCGAAGCTGTGATGTGGGAATGCCACAACGGTGTTGCGGGAGGGCATGTGAGAGAGAAACCTACCGTGAGGAAGGTGCTCCAAGCTGGCCTGTGGTGGTTGATGGTCCATGCCGATTGTAAGATATTTGTTAAGAGATGCGATGTCTGTCAGCGGACGGGGAGGCCCTCTCACAGGGGCAAGCTTCCGCTACACCCAGTCCATGTGTTGCGGCCATTCGAGAATTGGGCTGTCGACTTTGTAGGCCCCATAGCCTGGGTCGCCAGGCACTCCAAGGCCCGCTACATCATTACCGCAACCGACTACCTCACCAGGTGGGCCGAGGCAGCAGCGGTACGAGACTGCACGATAGATACAGCAGCACGGTTCATCTTTGAACACATCATTAGTAGGTTTGGTTGCCCACGAAGTTTAACCAGCGATCAGGGTACACATTTAATTAATGACACGGTCAAGTCGCTGCTGAAAACATTTATGATTCAACATCACAAAAGCAGCCCGTACCACCCGCAAGCCAATGGTACTGTTGAAGCGTTTAATAAAATTCTTGAAAAGGGGTTAACAAAGATCTGCAATGCCCAGCGGGATGACTGGGATGAGCGGCTACCAGCTGCACTTTGGGTCTACCGGACTACGGTGAAGTGCTTGACCAATCAGACACCGTTCCAATTGGTGTATGGCCAGGAAGCTGTGGTTCCCGCCGAGTTCACCATCCCGAGCCTTTTAATTGCCAAATCCCTCAAGTTCTTGGAAGAGGAGTCGCTACAGGAACGCCTCCATGGGCTGACGGTGATTGCCATTCGGTTGGCTCAATTGGACGGTACTATTTTACCTAGGTGGGTGAATGGCGCACGCCTGAAACCCTACCAGGAGTAAGTTTATTTCACTCTTCATCAATAACTCTCGCAACCGAGAGCACCCGTAGAGTAGCATAGCTAAATAACTCTACCGCAACCGGGATGAGCATAGGTCGTATTTTTTTTGTTCATGCATAACTTGTCAATAACCACTCTGTTGCGGGGACAACACTGCAACCGACTGTGGTCGGGGTGGGGCGCGTCCAGTGTGTCATCCACGTAGGCTTAATAAACGTGTCAAGTTCAGTCTAGGTCATTTCAGTCAGTACTTGTGTCAGTCCATAGGATCGTCTAGATTTGCACCATAAATTACCATAATTGGAAGTAACCTCACAATAATCATTTTGCCATAATCCGCAGTAACCTCAGTCGTTGCGTCTGCCCATTTCCCCATGCCACTGTCAGCAACTGTCAGAATACACATTGGCACACGATTGATCGCATGATTATCGCAGAGCAGAATGCCAGCAAGAATTAACTCGTTATGGGTTCTCATCAACTTCACTTGTGCCAGGAAATTACATAACTTGCATGGGAAAAAGCACGAGAATGTCGGAACCGTTAGCATTAGCAATTGAAGCAGAACCAGAGCAACAGAAGTATCCAGACGCACAGCACCAAGAGAGGACGCCGAGACGAATTCTGCAAGTCTATCAGCGCTGAGCAACAATGCCGAAGGCCCTCCCAACTGTCCTAGAACCAGAGCTCGAAAGCAGAATTCATAAGACAGAGTCCCTTGTGGGGAAATACGACAACGCAACCCTGATAGATGCTAACCTTTCAGACTCTTCCGAATTCCCAGCACTCAACTGGCAGGTGTATATGGAACATTACCTCACAACAGCCGGGCACTCAGCAAATAGAATTTTACCAGAGTTCCGGGGCCTTTAGCAATCTTCTCTTCTGAACTTAAGAAATCTTCCGGTCTTCAGGACCATAGGACCGGCTATGCAGTGCACTAGGTTCCTACTCAGCCGCGTCCAGAATGGGTCCTTGTGGCTGAATAAGGAAATTCCCATTCATGCTGAGGATATCCATCGTCTTATAGGGCTTTCACAGAATGGTGCGGATGTCTTGACTGCATGCTAGACCACCTCCAAGTGAGCGCAGAAGTCGGGAGACGCAGAATTTTATGTCAAATATGGCACTCGACAGGGAGGAAAGGAAGCCAATATGGAGCTTATCAATAAGCCCGAGATTAAATTCGCCTGCTACCTCATTTCCAGCAAGACAATGAGGCACTATACGAAGGGAAAATGCACCCTGGATACTATCTCCATTGCGGAGCACTATGTTCAGGGCACCAAGCTACACTAGTGCTCCTTCCTATTGAAGGAACTGTTTGACGCATGCGAGGAAAACTACAAGCACGCTACAAGCTTCATCTACGAATATCTGATAGTTGCGTTTGCCATGTGGAAATGGCACACTCCCCTTGTTAGATTACCATTGGAGATTCCAGAGGGCCAGCCTCTAGCGATGAAGTTTGTTCCATGGAAGGTGTCAACTGATCCTAGCACCAAACAAGTGAATGCAGAGGCATTTCGGACCTGGTATGGTTTAATGACGGACGTGGTAACTAGCTATCAATGGGTGCCCAGGAACCTGTTAGATGAGTACAACGAGCAAGTGTGGTTCAGGGTCAGTCACAGGCATACTTACATTAGACCTACTTGCGTGCCGGAGGACACCTTCCGCATGAAGCCGCTGAAATTCTAGGTGGAAGATACCGCCTTCCACAACGAAGTCTGTTCATGGCCGGGGGTTGCGATGGAAATCCGCGACGGGGTACCCAGGTACAACTTTGATCGGATGTTGCCACAGCAACAGCCTGCCGAAACGGATGCGGAGGCGACACCACAGGAACTCCCTGAGCTGCTCGTCCCCATCGTCTGCCACTTGAACACTCAGGTACACAATTTTAATGCGGTGGCCCAGGTCATTTCAAGCGGTGCCGCTCCTTTCCCTTTAATTTCCGAGTTCCAAATTTATCGCTCTAGCTCGCACCCCCATACAACTCCTCTCACCTCCCCCATCCCTACTATTCTATTTACTTTGGCAAGCCCAATCATAACCCTGATGGGAGAGAAGAGCAAGACTACAGATCAATTAGAAGCTCCTCGGGCCAAGCAGGCCCGCACCACCGAGGAAAATCTGGTGGTGGACCTCACTGAGGATGATCCACCACTGCCACTGAGTATAGGGGTGCTGATACAGGAAGAACCACTTATTGAACCCTCCGAGTTCATCAACATTCACCTTCTGCCACCACGCACCGTTCCACCTCGACCCACCACTTCATCCGCCCCATCCAATTCATCCGCCACAGTGTCAGACCTAATCATCTGGGCACTACTTACTGGGGACCACGGGGCCGAGGTTGACTCCAGTACTGCAGCAGTAGTACCACCAGTCGACTCCGCTGGGGAACCCCAAGTTTCTTTCTCTGATATATTTACCCAGATGGCACAAATTGGTGCTGACTGAGCTGAGGCTCATCCTGAGCCTACTGTGCCTCCACAAACTGCCCAAAAAGATCAGCAGGAACGACCAGACTTGAATATGGCCGACTCAGCGCCTCCTTAGACTCTGCGGTCATCCCCTCCAGAGCATTCTAATCAATCAGTTGCCAGTGGGCAACGCTTGCAGGAAAGGCAGCCGGACCAAAGCAACTCGGGGGTCACCAACCTAGAAACATGGGGGACGGCCCAGCTGTACTTCTTTATCCAGAGGGTGGCCCAGCAGGCCGAAAGGCTGCATTCTGAACTACAGCAGAGGTGCGCCGAACAACAGCAGCAGATACTTGCGCTTACTGAACAGCGCGACCAGCTCATAATGGCATAGGAGCAGCTGAAAGGTCAGCTAAACAACGTCACCCAGGTGTTTTCAAAGCTATGGCCAACTGTCGGGGCTCATTATACTCAGCTGCCTGTCGATTTCACAAAGACGAGTGTCGTAGCACAGGCCTTCCACCTCCGGATCGCATTCAATGGCCTCCACAGGGAAAACAAGGAGCTTCAAGCAGCATTAGCCGCACGACCAGTGCTGCCCGATCCAGAGGTTGTCTATTCAGCACAGATTGCAGCAAAGCAGGGCCAGGCCACTCAAATGCAGGAAACTCTCAACTCTGCGGCACGCGAGGCTCACGAACTCCTGAAGGGTCTTCAGGAGTGCTCAATGGCCCTTATAGTCAAAACGCAACCAATTTCAGCGCAGCTACAGCAGATTTCGAGGGAAATCCAAGAGGCCACGAACCCCGCACGGTTGGACCAGTTATATGCCTAGGAAGATGATCTTGAAGTGCAGATCCAACAAACAGAGGCCAGCTCAGCAATGGCCAAACGGGTAATTTGTGAGCTCCGCCCGCCCCTCCAACACAGCGCCAGGACAATGCAACACCTAGCCGCCGAGGCCGAAACCCAGATTAGCAGGGTGTTCGGGGCTGTACCAGCGCACGTAGACGAGGCCGTTGTCACCAAGATTGCCGAAGAAACAGATTCACTGCTGTAGGGGTGGCAACAAGCTGTGTCGACCTTCACTGAGCTTAAAGATATAGTGTTCCGCAGAGTCCCGGAGTTGGGGCCCTTGTTTGGACAACATACGAAAGGAGCACAGCAAGAACAGGCCACGGGGTCCAGCGGGGCGATGGAGATAGAGACTGTGATTTGCGATTGACTCAGGACGAGTCAAGAAACTATGGTTGGGGCCTGTTGGGGCCCTTGTTTTGAATACTTGTTTTGAATATTTTGAATTCTGAATAAAGAACGGCTTTTTGGAGGTTGCGAAACGACACATGGCAGGCACAATCGAGTCACAACTACAGTGAGTAGCGGAGCTACCAAAGTTGCGAGGGAACAGGTAGATAGCTGAAGAAAGCAGATGCATGAGTACAGACGAAGAGAATATACAGCAGAAGACAGAGAGCAGAACACACAGACAACAAGAGAGAAGCCGGAAGCAGCTAAAGAAGAATGCAAGAGGAACTAACAGTTGCAATAGCGGGTGAATAAATAGCCGTCAGCCAAACGAATGCGACAGAAGAGAGGAATGCAGAGCGACTGAGGGATAATGAGCGGATGTTGCAGCAGGAACACAGACCAAGCATGATATCTTTATAGTTCCTAGGTTTCTCCTATCTACCTTTCTGTTCTATAAGGCGTCTGTATCAGAATTGTAAGCTCTTCTTGTGAAAACTATGTAACTATGGGTTTGGCCGAAGATATCAATATGCTTGCAGGTTGCTAGCTTATTATGTGATTCACGTGCATGCATGATGGTTGTGATGATTTAAAATTTTATTTGCTTAATACCTGTACACTCTCTGAATGCTCTTGCGTGTATAATGTTGTTTATGCAATCAATTCAATGTTAATCATGAGTTGCGGATCCTTTCACTGCTATCAATCTATTCCCCTTCTGCATGTGGTTGCGGCACGCCTCAGGTGAGACTCTCTGCTCTCTGGATTAGGGTGACAATGCCGGCGTGGTTCTAGACTACAGTGGATTCCCTTGTCGGCCCCAACCCCTAAACCTGGGTCTTGCCTACGAGACTTGTTTCTTCGCCAACACAAATGGAGCGTGGTATTTAGAGCCACACTGGTATTCAGAACCACAATCCATCCTCGTGATAGCATTTTCGAGTTGGACAATGATAGTCAGAGTCCATAATTATTTTATTGGAGTTGTATGTCGACCCAACAAAATAGCTTGGACGACAGTTTTTTGTAAAAATTCGGTAAAACAAATTTTAAAAAATCAGGTAGTTGGAGTGTTTGAATTGCATTTTTTATGATAGAAATGGATTCAGCATCATCAAAAACCCTTAGGGCACCCAAAATACTTTTCAAAAATATTTGCCCAAATTTTTGTTTGAATTGCATTTTTTATGATAGAAATGGATTCAACATCATCAAAAACCCTTCGGGCACCCAAAATACTTTTCAAAAATATTTGCCCAAATTTTTCATAATCTTACCGAAATTTCTGAGTTATTCTGTGGATTTTTTAGACTTGAGAAGAATGTGTTTTTTGATGATTTAGTTTTCCATCCACAAATTCAATTGTAAATATGGTTGATATGAAAGTATTATTTTGTTAGATTATTTAATAATTTTTATAGTAATTTTATTATGTTGCACGAGTTTTCATAGGTGGGTATTTTGGATACGTGAGAACGGGTATCCAGTACGGCTAGAAGTTTTGTACAAATTTACAGGAAACGAAAACAGAAATAATATAATATATTAAAAATTAAAAATTAATATATTCTCACAACTCTCCATAATTAATATATATTTATTATTTAGAGTGTAAAGATTACATGTACATGCTAAATTGAATTTTTAAATGATTCATGGTTTTGCAATAAATTTATGATTTTATTTTGCACTCCATAAGTGAAACTATAAAGTTTAAACACTATATAAAATTAAAAATACATCGCATTAACTTATTAAAATAATATTTTCTGAAAGTTCACTTTTCCTACAATGTTTGTACTCTTGTTGTAAGAAATAAAAAGCCATTTTTGTAGGAATGAAACACATTTTTTGAAAGTTACCTGATTAGTAAATGTTGTAATAATTCAAGTGAAAAAATAGTAAATACATACATTAACTCTAAATCATAATGGTGGTAAAAAAAAATACAACCAAACTTAAAAAATCAAACTTTTGTAAGTGAAAATAGTGGGGCATAATTTATAGATATACACAGAACTGACACTGTGATGGCTTGGGTTCGTAGCAGTACGAGAAGCCTAACATTTTATAAAAAAAATTAGAAAATCAAAGTGATGTAAGGGGCATAAATTTAAAATATACATAGAAATATACTTTTTATTGTTCAACTATGCGCAACTAGAGCATATTCACAACTTGATTTATCATTTCTGGACCTCGAAAAAGAGATTCATCATTCAAATTACGGTGATAAGAAATATAAAAAATTAAATCAACCCATCATAATTTGAAAACTGTGGGCATACTGCCATAAATATACATAAATGATAGAACTGTAAGCTTTTAAGTTTTATCCCAAACATTCTGATCACTATTTTATCCTAAATGTTCGGAGAAGTGAAAATTCAAAATGCAAATTTCAATGAGTCTTAGATTCTCCTCCATGGAGCGAAGCTCCCACAAGTATATGCTCTTCGATGGAGCGGAGCTCCCACATGCTTGTTGGAGATAACCCCAACTACCAATCAATGGCATAAAGGAAAAAAAAATCAATTTTTGATTTGAAGAATGAAGGACAAAAGTAGCAGCGATTTCTTGTTCTGATTAACACTCCACCATGTCTTCAATTCTGTGTTTTAAATACCCCTGCAAAACCAATTTTTTATTTTAAAGGTTGTAGCGCTTTTTCGGTTCACAGAATCGTGGTTTAAAACCACGCAACCCCGCCATTTAACCCTCTACACCTACCTGCCATAAACCATCCACCAACCATTTTAATTGCCGCACATTTTTTTTTGAATTTAAAATAGTCCACGACATTTATGTGGAGCCCATCAGGTTCCACGTCGCATATCCCTCAGCCAATCACGCATTATCGCAAGCTCTGAAGCTTGCGTCACCATCTCCATGTTCGTGCGATAAACTCTGGTCCCACCATACCAAGTAGACCACCCGACCACCAATCAAAACCATATCACATAGTTTCGAGCCGACGTCCCCTCACCTCCGCGATCAGAGATAACCCACCTCCGCTATCTCATTCGCCTCAGACCAATAGCGCATTGTTGCACAACTTCGATGTACAGTCATCCGACAAGCTAATTGATGCGATAAAGCCTGTCGCATGATATTGAAATATTGTGTAACATAATGTTATATGGGTTAAAAATTTGGTTAATTTTTTAATTTGTATATGCCACGACGATAGTTTTATTTAAGTCTTAAACTTAGGATTATAATATATGTTGTAAACATATATGTTTACAACATATATATATATATACTGTTATGTAATGTAGGGTGTGTACACGAAAAGCATAAGAGAGGTAGTGACTGTGTATGCTAAGGAGCAGTGATGTGTGTGTTTAGCAGCCAACAAAAAGGCATTTTTGTTTGTAAATACACAATAGTAGTTCTGAGGGGAAATCTTTGTAACAATCCAGTTTTTTTTAATGAAATAGTTTTTTGCTCCATCTTTGTGCACATTGTTTTATTGTTATCTCTGTGTTGATAGAGGATATTTTGTTCCTCACTGTGTGTTAAGGAATTATAAAAAATTCCAACATGGTATCGGAGCTAGTCTAGGCTCTCAGCAGTTGCTGAAGAAGCTGAAGGAAGAAGATTGTTGAAGCTTTTTTCTAGCAGTGTGAAAATTCAGCAAGTTAGGTATTTATCAAAACAAAGTTATTAATTGTTTTAAGATTACAGTCCAGAGAGCTGTAAAAGGGAAGTCTTTTAAAGACAGAGTTTATCTCTCCAACAGTGAGAAATTTTGTTTAAGAAACACAGTCAAGTTTTGTAGCATAGTTCTGCAAGGATAGCAATGGCAGGAGCCAGCACAAGCACGAGTATGGGAAATAATCAACTCCCACAGTTCAAAGGGAAGAACTATGACTATTGGGAAATCAAAATGAGAGCCCTATTTGCATCTCAAGATTTATGGGAGCTATTTGAAGATGGTTTTGAAGAACTAGTATATGAACAAGCATTTAATGTATTAACACAGGCAGAGAAGGATTTGATGAAGAGTAATAGAAATAAGGACTCAAAATCCCTCTTCAATCTCTATCAAGCAGTGCATGAAAGCATATTTCCAAGAATTGCAGCAACAAAGAAGTCTGAGGATGAATGGGATACCCTCCAGACAACCTATCAAGGAATGGAGAAGGTAAAGACAGTAAATTTTTAATTAATGAGAAGAGATTTTGAAGTCATTTGCATGAAAGATTCTGATGCAATAGATTCATTCTTCACATTGTTGATTGGGTTGGTTACCCAAATAAGATCTCATGGAGAGACAATAGAAGAAAGAAGAATAGTGGAGAAAGTATTGAGGAACTTACCCTCAAGGTTTGATGTAATAGTAACAACCATTGAAGAGACAAGGGATCTCTCAATGTTTACTATTGATGATCTTCATGGATCATTAATGACACATGAACAAAGACTGAGTAGAACAACAAACTCATCTTTGAAGAAAACCTTCAAGACCCAAATGTCCTTTGGAAGAGGAAGAGGTAAAGGAAGATCAAACTATAGAGGAAAAGGTAGAGGCTGAATCCAAAACAGAGGAAGAAACAACCCTGCAAGTACAAATGGAAGGGGCAGCAACCAAAGTCATAATCAAAGCCAAGGCAACATCCAACAAGGTGGAAAAAATCAAGCACATGGACAAAGGTATGACAAATCCCAAGTCCAATGTTATTAATGTAATAATTATGGACATTATTCCAATGAATGTAGGAAGAAACAGAGTGACATGGGTAATAGACCCAGTGCTAACTTTACAAAAGAGACTATGAGTCAAGAGAATTTGTTTTTAGCATGTAATATGGTTGAAAAAAAGAATGAAGATATATGGTTTCTAGATTCAGGATGTAGCAACCATATGACTGGAAACATTTTAATGTTTTCCATGTTAGATGAAAATGTGAAGTCTCAAGTAACATTGGGGACAAATATTAAAGTCTCTATCATGGGAAAATGTAGAGTAAGTGTTTTGACAAATAAGGGAGAAAGAAAAACCATATCAGATGTAAACTATGTACCTAGTATGAAGTGTAACATTTTGATCATTGGAAAACTCATTCAGAAAGGCTACAATGTATTATTTGAAAATAATGTATGTACCATCATGGACATACCACCAAGCAATCAAATAATTGCACAAGTGAAGATGACAAGAAACATAATGTTTCCTCTCAAGATGAGAGAAGATTTCAAGAAAGGAGCTGCAATAGCAGTAGTGACACAAGAGACTTACCAAAGAGAAGCAAAAGATGAAAACTGGTTATGGCATTTGAGATTTGGACATCTCAACTTTGGAGGTCTGAATTTATTTCACAGAAAAGGAATGTAAAGGGATTACCATTGATTGAGAAACCAGATAGCCTTTGTGAAGGCTGCATCTTAGGCAAACAACACAGAGAAAGTTTTCCATCAGGAAAGAGCATAAGGGAAAAAACACCCTTAAAAATAGTCCATTCTGATTTGTGTGGACCAATGAAAACACCATCATTAGCAGGCAACCACTATATGTTGACCTTTATTGATGATTACACAAGAAAAACATGGGTATATTTCTTGAAGTCAAAGAGTGAAGTGTT
Organism: Pinus albicaulis; assembly: GCA_034641835.2. NCBI lineage: Eukaryota > Viridiplantae > Streptophyta > Pinopsida > Pinales > Pinaceae > Pinus > Pinus albicaulis. The sequence goes on along the minus strand of CM076569.1, from coordinate 72,706,897 downwards.
TGAAATTTTTGCCACTTTAAAGCTCTTGTTGAGAATCAAAGTGGGAAGCATATAAAAGTTTTAAAAACTGATAGACGAGGATAATATATCTCCAAATAATTTCTGTGTTTTTGTAAAGAAAATGGAATTCATAAGCAATTTACAGCAAGGTATACACCTCAGCAAAATGGAGTTGCTGAAAAGAAAAATAGAACCATCATTGACATGGTAAGAAGTATGTTGAAGGAAAAACATTTTCCAAATGAATATTGGGTTGAAGTTGTACATTGTGTAGCATATGTTTTGAATAGATGCCCAACAAATAATGTTATGAACAGAGTTCCGGAAGAAGCATGGAGTGACATAAAAAAATTTGTCACCCACATGAGAGTAATTGGATGTGTGGCTTATGCACATATTCCAAATCAGCTAAGGAAGAAGTTGGAGAGTAAGGGGGAGAAGTGCATATTTTTTTGTTACAGTGAAGAATCAAAGGCATATAGATTGTATAACCCATCCACAAATAATTTTATGATAAGAAGAGATGTGCAGTTTATTGAAGAATAAGCTTGGGATGGAAGCATTGAGAAAACAATGAATGTAAAAACCTGTTTATCTCATGATGAAGATGATGAAGAAATAGTTAAAAGACATCTCTCATTAGCAACACCACCTCCACCAACACAAGGATAGCAAGGGACTCCACAAGCAGGTATGAGAACACCCTTGAGAAGTGATGACAATGCTTCTCCAAGCACATCACAAGGAACAGATTTGAGTGCTTCTACAAGCACAAGTTCAGCAAGTGAAAGAAGAACCACATTTACAAGTCTAAATGAAATCTATGAGCAAGAGACAAATAATGAAGTTATGAACTCTTTATTTGCATTGTATTGTCATGTAGAAAATCCTATTCATTTTGAAGAAGCAGTAAAAGATAATAAATGGATAGATGCTATGGATGAAGAGATAAATGCAATAGAGAAGAATAATACATGGGAATTAGTTGATCTCCCAAAAGGCAAGGAAGTGATTGGAGTGAAATGGGTTTATAAAACCAAAAGGAATGTTGAAGGTAAGATTTAAAGACATAAGGCCAGACTTGTTGGCAAAGGCTACAAGCAGCAACAAGGAAAAGGCTACAAAGAAAATTTTGCACCAGTTGCAAGAATGGAAACAGTAAGAGCAGTGATGTCCATAGCAACAGGAAATAAGTGGAAAGTTTACCAAATGGATGTGAAAATAGCATTCCTAAATGGAGTATTGATGGAAGAGGTTTATGTTGAACAACCTCTGGGCTATGAGAAAGAAGGCCAAGAGCACAAGGTATGCAGATTGAAGAAAGCTCTGCATGGGCTGAAACAAGCACCAAAAGCATGGTACAGTAGGATAGATGCATATCTACTGGAAAATGGGTTTGAGAAATGTGAAGGAGAACCCACATTATACATCAAAGAAAAAGATGGTAAGATGTTCACTATTGTTTAGTATGTTGATGATGTGATATTCACAGGTAATGATGTTTACCTCATTGAAAATTTTAAAACAATCATGAAAGAAGAATTTGAGATAACTGATATGAGATTGTTGAGATACTTCTCAGGAATAGAAGTAGAGAAAAATGAAAAAAAATATTTTTATCTTTCAAGTAAAATATGTGAAAGAAGTTTTGGAAATATTTAACATGCAGGATTGCAAGGCAACAATTACTCCTACACTGATGGGATTGAAATTAAACAAAGAAGACAACAACAAGGATTTTGATCCAAGTTTGTATAAGAGCATAGTTGGAAACCTTATGTATTTGACTACAACTAGACCAGATATTATGCATGCTGTGAGTTTAATTTCTAGATTTATGGAAAGGCTAAAGGAGGCACATTGGCAAGCAGCAAAAAGAATTCTGAGGTATGTGAAAGGAACAAAGAGATATGATATTTTATACACCTCTTCAGAAAATTTTGAATTAATTAGATATACTGACAGTGATTGAGCTGTAAGTATAGATGATAGGAAAAACACCTCTGGATATGTTTTTCATATGGGATCAGGAGCCATCTCATGTACTTCTAAGAAAGAGTCAATTATGGCTTTATCAACAGCAGAGGCAGAGTATGTGGCAGCTACAACAACAACATGTCAAGTAGTATGGATGAGGAGAATGTTAAGAGATTTGTGTCATGAACAGGTAAAAGGCACAAACAGTTTATTGTGATAAGAGCTCAGCAATAGCTTTATCCAAGAATTCAATGTTTCATAAGAGGACAAAACACATTGATGCAAAGTATCACTACATTATAGAATTACTGAACAATGGAGAAATTGTTATGAAGCATTGCAGAATAGAAGATCAGTTTGTTGATATCTTAATAAAACCATTGGGGTAGAAAAGTTCTAATTTTCTCAGGAAGTGTTTGGGAATGTATGAGAACAACATTTGTGATTAAGGGGGAGTGTTGGAGATAAACCCTACTGCCAATCTCTGGCATAAAGGACAAAAAAATTCAATTTTTGATTTGAAGAATGAAGGACAGAAGCAGGAGCGATTTCTTGTTCTGATTGACACTCCATCACGTATTCAATTTTGTGTTTTAAATACCCCTGCAAAACCAATTTTTGATTTTAAAGGTCGTAGCCCTTTGTTGATTCACATAATCGTGGTTTAAAACCATGCAACCCCACCATTTAACCGTCTACACCTACCCGCCATAAACCATCCACCAACCATTTTAATTTCCGCGCATTTTTTTTAATTTAAAACAGTCCACGACATTTATGTGGAGCCCACCAGGTTCCACGCCGCATATCCCTCAGCCAATCACGCATTATCGCAAGCTCTAAAGCTTGTGTCACCATCTCCATGTCCGCGCGATAAACTTTGGTCCCACCATACCACGTAAACCACCCGACAGCCAATCAAAACCATATCTTATAGTTTCGAGCCGACATCACCTCACCTTCGCGATCAGGGGGGACCCACTTCCACGAGCTCATTCGCCTACGACCAATAGTGCATCGTTTCACAACTTCGATGTACAGTCATCTGGCGAGCTAATCGATGCGATAAAACCCGTCGCATGATATTGAAATATTTTGTGAAATAATGTTATAAGGGTTAAAAATTTAGTTACTGTTTTAATTTGTATATGTCGCGACGATAGTTTTATTTAAGTCTTAAACTTAAGATTATAATATATGTTGTAAACATATATGTTTACTATATATAAGATTATAATATATGTTGTAAACATATATGTTTACTATATATATATATAATGTAGGGTGTGTACACAAAAAGCAGAAGAGAGGCAGTCACTGTGTATGCCAAGGAGCAGTGTGTGCGAAAACAACAGAAGACTGTGTGTTGAGAGCAAGTAAAGGCACGTTGCGTGTGTGTAGCAGCCAACAAAAAGGCATTTTTGTTTGTAAATCCAGAATAGTAGTTCTGAGGGGAAATCTTTGTAACGGTCCAATTTTTTTTTTTTTAATGAAATAGTGTTTTGCTCCATCTTTGTGCACATTGTTTTATTGTTACCTCTGTGTTGACAGAGGATATTTTGTTCCTCATTGTGTGTTAAGGAATTATCAGAAATTCCAACAAGGCTCCAGATCAGCGTTCCCCATCGGAATGTGTTTCTGGAAACTCGAATTATCTCACCCCCAAGCTCCCGAAAAGCTGCTAAGTATTGAAAAAGCTCCCCTTGTTTTTGGAACGTTTTATATCATCTCCCAACTCCAAGGAGCAATTGAGCTTAGAGTTGATCCCTAGGGATGGGAAACAGTACCTGTTCAATATAATAATTTTATAAGTATATTAAGTAAATATGAAAAGCTAAATATAAATTTATACATGCAAGAAAGTATAAATTTGAAATATTATCATTTAATGTAGAGAAAGTCATATCAATTTGTTATTTTCCCACTTAAATTTAAATCTCTACTAATAATATAATAAACTTTATTGAAATTTTTTTGTGCATACCAACGCCTAATAATTACATTGACTTAAATTTGGGGAACCACCATAATCAAAGCCAAAGTTATTTTAAATCTAATATTTTATTTTTTCTTGTCTCACCAAAAAAGAAATACATGGTCATTCGATAAATAGATTCCTTCTTCCCAATAATTCACCAAGAAATATATCGTTTCCATGGCCAATTTACTCCATTTTTAAACTACCGGCGCATGGTCGTTTGATAAATAGATTCCTTTTTCTCGATAGTCCACGCATGGGACTTTAAAACTTTCCGAGAAATTACAGGGCAGAAAGGAAGGTAGAAAAAGCGAATCGATGGATCGAATAGTACGAGAGACTCTGCTTAATGTAAGAACGGATTCATAAATATTTTATACATCATCATTTCGTGGTTCCCATTAGTTCCACACATTTTCAAGAATATTCTCCAAGAGTGCCTGTGATGGAAAACTTACTTAACAGAATCTTTTACAACTAAGTATATGACTTTAAGTTGGATTTTTATTTAAATTATAATTAATATAATTATATTAGTAAATGTGATATATATTTAAGTTTGATTTTTATTTAAATTATAATTAATACAATTATATTAGTGGTTGTAGTTGATATATAAGAATAGGCATCATTTTTATTTTTTTTTAAATTATAATTTTTTATAAATTATGTGTTAATATTGTTATTATAATAAAACGTAATACGAACATATAAAATTAATATTATTATAATCATAAAGTAATAAGACTTAAATTAAACAAAAATAAATCTAAATAATAAAATATAAAATCTAATTATTAAAACTAACAAATCTAAACAATAAATCAAAAAATTATTGTTTCAACCTCATAATAGAAATGTTTTTTTTTTATCTCAATGGAAATGATTCAAGATTGAAAAATAAAATGTCCTTACTGTTTTTATTCAAATCTTGAAAAATATTAAAACATTATTTCATAATCTTATATTAAATATAATCCATATTTTTTCAAATCTCACAATTCACAAAATCTAAGGTTAATACCTATTCACAAATCACATGTTAATATAATCACAAACTAATACCAATTCACAAAATCTCAGGCTAATAGTAATTTTGTAATATTCCTTTTCTTGATCCGGTCAAAGTGGACGAAATCGGTCCATGGTATTACCGTGGTATTTTCCCATGGTATCGGCACATGGTATTTATTGTTGGGTTTCGAGGAAAATAATAAAATAAGGTCCATCAAACCTATAAAAGGGGATAGAAACTAGACATTTAGGATCATTCTGGTTTTATCTATCTTATTGTGTTTGAGTTGAGAACTTAGCCTGGCCAGTTCTAACATTGATCCCGGGACGAAAACCCCATGGTGAATTTCTCTGGTGGATCCATACAGGGTCCACGATTGTGCTTCAGTATTGGTTTTCTATTTTAATGAGCAACCGAGCACACCACTGCAAAGGCTCAGATATTTTTGGTGTGGGCATGTATCTTTGTTTTTCAGTTAATAATATAAATAAAAGGAAGTGTTTCTAGATCCCGTCTATGTTCATGGTTTTTACTAAATGAAATTTTATTGAGAACACTAGAATGTGCTAGATCTGATTAAATTATTAAGGTTTGAGATCTTACAGTGGTATCAGAGTTATGCATCTTGCCAGCCTGAGGGTTTCATGTAGAGAAATTCAGTGAGATGTATTGGCACTCTAGTCGACATCTCCATCTTCGGTGGTATTCGGTATCACCCTAGTTGGTCTTATTTTTCAGTGGATTAAAAGATAATTTTTTTGTGTTGTAAAAAGATTACAACAGGGAAAACATTACCTTTTCCAAATTATTGGATCGAGGTTTGTTGGGCCATATCTGTCCATTCAGGTGAGCATAGGTGGTGCATCCTGCTCTTGTTAAAAATATCGTGTTGATTTTCATTGTTCAACCAGAGAAGCTATTCTTGTTATTCTTCTGAAGGATTGTGTTGTGGCAGTGGTAGATGGTAGACCGTTAAAGAAAGATTTCAAATAATATTGAACAATGGTTTCACGCCAAACACCGAGCTTGAGATCTTGGGTCGTTAAATTAGAACAATTTATCGATTGTTTCGAAGAGATATTTTTTGCAGACGCCAAGGGATATATCTCCCCAGCATTGTGCCAAAGAGGAGATACTGTGGAACAAGGTATCTACGACTGTGTTGGAAGCGTAATGATTTATTGAAGATGTAGATATAATTTCACAGGCCAAACTGGACAATGGCAACAACGGTTTTCTCATCAGCAAGTTGATATTCCTTAAAAGGTTTCGGTTCGTACCACCATCATTTCATGTCTTAAGCACAGAGGAGGGTCAGCCCCTTGAAACCGAGGGTTGCAGTGAGTTGCTCAACCACAATGACCGCCATCTACACATGAGCCCAGGGTGTGCACCATTAGCGAATGAATCCATAGCAGAAATCGTAGTTCGAGCAACTGGGCATTTAGTACAGATTAAATCCTGTAGCAGAGACAAAATTTCCCTTGTCTATCTATTTGGCTGGGGCACCATTGGAAAATAAAGGCTGAATTAAATCCTGTAGCAGAGGCCAAATTTCTTGTCTTTCAGATTTATCTGGCTGGAGCGGATCACATAGTGGGAGCATTGATCTGAATTGGATTCAACCATCCCATCAAGGCTGAAATCCTTCATTGTTCAGAAATCAGTTGTATTGGTGAATCTTATGTCAAATTGAGAGGCTAATTTATATTTCCCTTCCCACTTGCTCAGCTCAAAAATTGATCCATAAAAAGTATTGCACCAAATTTTTGAAGAAAATTTAAGCTCTTGCACATAATTTCTTTGGTACCTTACAGGAGCTCAACTTTACATTTGTAGAGTAATCGAGTTCATCTCTTTAAGGCACAACGTTGAGATCTCAGGAGCGGATCTAGGTGTTTACTAAAGTGTCGAGAGGCATTGATATTTCACCAAAGGAAATAATGTTCTTTGAAAGGTCGTGAGGCCATTATATATCGCGTGGAGTCTTGAGGAATCAAATTGTGGATTCATGTCAGGGTCACCAAGTCCAAGAAGCTTCACAATCACCGTGGAAGAATTTCTACAGCACCGTGGAAGAATTTCTAGGCTGTAGAGGGCGCTGCACCATTGGCAGCATAGATCAAGGCTAGAAGGCCTCTTCAGATGACAAGTGGGGGAGGCGAATAATTCCTGGGATGTTATTATTGTGATGAAACATGACCAATCATAGGACCGTGAAGCCATACTCTATACGGCATCGATCCCTCAATTTGCAGAAATTGCGTTGAAGCCTACCAACGTTCATAAAGGCCGCCTATGGTTTGACCGATATGTCCCTTAACTATTGGTTGTCATTAGGTTGGAATGTTTAGGTTTAAATAGCCATTTGGTATTTGGGAGATATAAGGATTTGAAAAGGGGTTTATATATATATATATATATATATATATATATATATATATATATATATATATATCATTTGGAGTAAAAATACAACAATTATCTATGGTTTATGATTCGGGAGGGTGACTGACAACAATTTAAAGAGGGAATACATTTCTTTGGCCTCCCCATTGGATGGAGTTGTATGGAGGGAGCTTTGGTCATATAGTAACATCAGAGATATGAGGCTATAATTGTGGGTGTTACAAGCGGTTTGAAAGTAAGTTATTTCTTTTAAAGCTTGGGTTTAATATTGGGAGACATAAGTAAAGGGAAAATCATTTAAGGGTTTGTGGGTTAAATGTTTAAAGGCATGATTGACAAAATATTCCTATGAAAAATTAATATTTTCTTGCTTGGGTATGGGATAAGATGGACCGTCTTGAAGAAATTTTGGAAAACAATTAGAAAATCCTTGATGAACTAGTTAAGATATATGGTCCTTTAAGTAGCCATACCTCAATAGACCAAAATGATAATCAAAGCAGGAGACCGTTCTCAAAAAGGGTCCATGTCATTCTGCAGCAAAAGCAACCATGGGAGGTGAAGGAAGGACAAAGAAGAGGAGCTAAGCTCTTCGCGCTTGGCTCTGAATTGCAACAAACAAAATCAGTCATAGAATTTCATAAGTTGGAGGAATTAGACATAAATTTGTCCAAGGTGGGACAACCAGAATGGAAGAAACTCGGTTGGGCTCTCAAGCCATACATGTTTTCATTAATACAATCCAAACTTTGGGAACATCCTAACGAAGAATTCAAGCTCACAGTTACTTCAGAATCATGGCTTTAACATCCCCACTACTGCCTTACAATAATGATATCATGGAGGAGGTATTGCAGTTGATAGTAGAAGCCATTCAAGGGTTGAACAACATCATGTATCCTACTTATCAAAAGCGGTGCAAAATTTTAAAAGTCATGGCAGAGTTCAGCTTTGGCACATTCATGCTGAATATGGAATGTGATGAGTTGATATTTCAGTTGCTCCAAAAATTTTACACCAGTATTACACCGGCTCACTCAAACCATGTCAAATCATGCATGCAAAATATTGTGTCTTTGTTCTTAAAAGGAGATGCTGACATATGCAAGATACTAAGATCCAAATTACTAACCATTTGGAGAAAGGAACCAAAGGTATCACCAACTTCCTATGATCTAGTCGAGAAATTGGTCGAGAAAAACATAAAATGGCTCAGAAAGGTGTTGACCAGGAAGGAATTGAGAAGGATTGATGGGGAAAGCAAGAACAAAATCTCCAACAAAAATTAACTAAGGAGGAGAGGACTATGCTTTATCTACAAGGGACCTTGGGCCCTTAACCATTCATGTCCATGTGATAAGAAGAAGGAAACAAAAATATAACAAGAGGAGATTACTTCAAATCATGGGGAGTATTTTGTAGCTGGTTCTATTGATCTTCAAGATGGTGAGTGACATCATGACATTATTCAGGGAGGCTTGCAGGATGACAAGCATTTGGAAGTGCATGAGGAAATTCTACCTAATGGCATTGATGAGGTAGACTCCTATACAATTGAGTTCATAGATCCCCAAGGGAATATCCATAAATAATATGAAAAAACAAGTATAGATAAAATTCCACCAATGCATCTATGTTCAACAGTTGAAAGGGATGAACATATTGTCTCCACAGGTGGAAGAGACCAGGGATATTTGAGTGAGGATCCAGCGATAGTGAACCAGCATGATGAGTATGATCACGAGGAGAAACATGACAAACATAATGTGAAAAATGAACCATTCCTAGAGAGTTGGTCAAAGGATCAAGTTGAAGTTGTGGTGTGGGGCATCTGGTGCAGTCAAATACAGAGACATTCAGCAGGGCACTAGAATTTCTAGTGAAAGAATTTTAGGAAAGGATCATGCATTTCAAGACAGATCTTATGTTGTTGAAGCAAAGAGTCTGGATAGTCCAAGACACTGTCTTACATGAGAACAGAAAAATTGAGGAACTCATAGGGGTATGTGTCAAATCATCGATTAAGTTGTCTAGTATTGAGGAACAACTCAAGTCCCTCACAAGGCCGCATGAGAAGTACAATTGGGAGTTCCATAGCAGTGCTCTACAGGAATACATAGATAAGGCTTGCAACACCAAAAACCCACCTTTATACATTGAGAAGAGCAGGGGAGAGTTCTCCAAATACATCATGTTGGGTAACCAAGTAGAGCAGCATGAATCGAGCGTCAAACAACATCAACATAGTAGATTTGCAGATATTCATTCTTTCCCAAGTATGGATTGGCGAGAGATTATGAGCTGGTATTCTATTGATGGGTTGATTATTTGGAGGATACCCATAGCCAAGGGAAAATTATAGCTTGGACCATTTGGTGCAGGCAGCGATAGAGAGTTGAAATGTTACCATAACCCACAGGTCCCAGGATTTAGGTGGCATTGGGATCCAGGAGAATCCATTGGGGGTGGGAATGGCCAAAGGATTGTTTAGGATCCAGGTAAATATATTGAGGGAAGGATTGGTCAGAGGATTGTTTGGGATCCAGCTATCGAAGGATCCATTCAAGACCATTCAACATGCAGGGTTGGAACAATACATCAGGTTGTATGGGATCCTCATATCAATGTAAAAATGCTTCTGTTGTGGATTTCTTGAGGACAAGAAAACTTTGGGCAGGAGGATTTGTAATATTCCTTCTCTTGATCTGGTCAAAGTGGACAGAATCGGTCCATGGTATTACCGTGGTATTTTCCCATGGCATCGGCGCATGGTATTTGTTGTTGGTTTTCAAGGAAAATAATAAAATAAGGTCCATCAAGCCTATAAAATGGGATAGACGCTAGGCATTTAGGATCATTTTGGTTTTATCTATCTTATTCTGTTTGGGTTGAGAACTTGGCCTGACCAGTTCTAACATTGATCCCGGGACGAAAACCCCGTGGTGAAGTTCTCTAGTGGATCCATCCAGGGTCCACGATTGTGCTTCAGTATTGGATTTCTGTTTTAATGAGAAGTCGAGCATGCCACTGAAAAAACTCAGATATTTTTGGTGTGGGCATGTATCTTTGTTTTCATTTAATAATATAAATAAAAGGTTTCATTTCTAGATCCCGTCTATGTTCATGGTTTTAACTGAATGACATTTTATTGAGAACACTAGAATGTGCTAGATCTGACTAAATTATTAAAGTTTGGGATCTTACAAATTTCAATTCCAATTCCAAATCCCAGGCTAATAACAATTTCAAAAAACGATGTAATATCAAAAATGTAGTTTAAAAAAAATGCAAATTGTTTACATCATACTAAAGTATATTTCTTATGAAAATAAGCATATAGAAAAATTCATAAATAAAATCATGATTTCCATATAAGTTAAGACATTTAAGACATTCTTTATCATAATATCTTACAAAAAGGTGGTTTCTATTCTGGTTAGATTACAATATATAATGGTGAATGTTATGGGCATTTCAAAAAATTTGTATGAAACAATGAAGTTAAATTTCAAAATTTGGAATTTTTATTATGTAAAGCTCTAAAAAAAAATATAAATAACGTCATAATGTCTAAAGTACCTATTTTCAATCTATTCTCCATGGCCTCAAATCAACGAAAATACTAAACAAGATGTGTTTCTGTAAGAAAAATAAATTTCTCAAGCAAGAATGGATTTATCATGGCTGGTCAATTAAAATACTAAAAAAAAAAACAATTGTTACAAATTTACCATGACCTAACTTACATGATGAAGTGAAACACTAAAAGTAGTTGTGAAGAGATAATAAGGCAAGGATAACGAACAAGTTACCTTGCTTGCTAGACATTTTCGTTGTCATTGTGTATATGGATACAAACACTTGTGTATATGGTTACACACAATGAGAGACTCGTTCCTTCCCTCTAGTGACCGAAAATTTAAACTATATTGTTTCCTCGTTTCTTCTGCAACCAATGAGAGAGTTTAGTTGTTTCAGATGAGCTCATTAAAAATCCCACCCTTTCGAACCATACAAAGCCATCCACCACCGTGATTAATGAAACTGTTGGGGGACAATCAATCACTTGGACGAGGATGGAGATCAACGTGTTGGAGGAGGGCATTTAATCAACATGCGTGGAGGTTGTTTTAAATTTCATATTTAATAAATATTAATTATATATATTTTTAACGCTAAAGATGAAACTCCCGAATGAAATCACAACCTTCCAACCTTACTTTCCATGGTTGTATATGAAGAATATTCCACTAACGGGAAATCTTGTCCATCCATATTAAAAAGAAATAAAACATAAATAGACATATATTATATCAAACCACGGGATAAGCATTGAACCACATCAAAATATTAATAATAAATAGAGATAAAATATTAATAAACATATTCCATTAATCTATCATCCGATAAAATCATTAAAAAAATTGGAGCTAGATTAAACCCTCCAAATAAAACCAACTTGGTTTTATTAATAATGTTGTAGCCATTTAGTTCAAACTTTAATGGTTATCTATTTCTTGTATTTGCTCATTCTTATGCCATAGCTCACTAATATAAGTCAGCTCACCACCATGGTTAAGAGGCAAACAAGAAATACCCTAGTCCTTAATTCTGAGAAAGGGAAACAGAAGAAGTTATAGCCTGAAGATAAACACACGAAGAGAGGAAGGAAGACAAGACAAGAGGTTTTAAAAAACCTCTCAGACACTTACTCCATAGGCAACTCATCACAGGTCAGACAAGAAATTCAAGGTTGGGAACGAGAAATTCAAACCAATGAGGAAGACAACGAAGTAGAAGCAGAAAATATGGAATTCATTACAGATCCAGGAAATACTCGAGGTCGCTTATCACTGTTTAATCAAACAATTCACACTTACTGGATTGTCAAAGGATTTTGACCCGGGATTCATGTCGAGCGCTGCTGCCTCCTGCTGCGTCCTGCTCTGCGCAGCTTGAGCCTGGGCACTGCCCTCTCGGCCATCCCTGCTCCCGTCCCTGTACCTCTCATCCTTAGGGACTCACGGATCTGATTGGATCCTTCTTTTTTCTTCCTGATCCTGCCTCAGGGACTCACTGATCTATTCGATCGGCCTCCCTTGCCAGATCTGCTTGGATTCTCTCCTCTGCCTTGGAGACACTTCCTGCAGGATATGATCGGATCCTTTCATGCATCACATCGGCTCTGAGATGCTTCGCCTTCTGCTGTTGCATTGTGCAGATTGGGTTTGCTGTTTCTGATCAGATCTCCTAGGCCATGGAGACCCAGGGCTCGCCCCTCAGTCCTTCGCAATCTTCTCCCCCTGATGCTGAAGCTGCCTTCTCCTCTTTGCTAGCTTCGATGCCTAAGAAGAAGAAGTCTGAAGCCGCCAAGTTTGTTAAAAAGCTTGCTGATGTTTCGGAGGAAAACCTTCCTCCTGAGGGCCTGATCCAGGTCGCTTTGTCCCTGGCAGATCAAGCCTTGGTGGTTCAATTCACGGGCCTTTGGCCCTCGCCAAAATCAACGGAAAATTGGGTCGTTAAGAACTGGATCCCGCTGATCAAGAACAAAGTCACTTCATATTTTCTGGGAAGAGGCTACTTCCTGTTTGAGTTTAATACTAAGGAGGACAAAGACTTGATCTTCAGGAATGGGCCCTATTTCATGGGACCTCAGGGTCTCTACCTCAATAAATGGATCCCTGACTTCGATCCGGCCATGGATGTCCCGACGGTAGTCCCTGTCTGGGTTCGGCTCCCTAATCTTCCAGAGCACTGTTGGAACTAGGATTCCCTCAAGCACATAGGCAATGCATTGGAAAAGTTCATTGACAGAGAAAACAACAACGATCAGTATGATTGCGCCCGAATCTGTGTCGAGGTGGATTTAGAGGTGGGACTCCCGGAGGCTATCAAAATAAATGTTGGTAGTTGGACGCATGTGCAAGTGTTGGACTATGAGCAGCTCCCTTTCAAATGCCGTAAATGTCACATCTACGGACATTTTGCAAGAGGGTGCCCGAACAAAGGGGAAGCAGAGAAAGGAAAGGACGATGGTTGGAATCAAGTCAAGAGGCCAAAGACATCTCACAAGAAATCTGGGGCCCCAAATGGCCAAGGCCCCCAGCCTGCCTCCGCCCAAAATGTACCTCCGCCAAAAAGTCAAGAAAATAGGTATGACATCTTAAGCTCTGCAGAAGAGGTTCCACAGGAAGAGGATAGGCAAGATAAACCCTCAGAAAAAATGATCTCAGCAGGATCAAGACCTAAAGAAAGTGCCACGGCAAGAAATAAGGATAAGCAAACAGAAGCCTCCGAGGAGGAACATGACTCAGAGGAGTCAGAGGAGGAAGGAGAAATAGGAGATACATAGACATCGGTCAGAAGATCAGCAAGGGGCTGCAAAACTGCTAGAGAAAAGAGAGATCAGGAAACTTACAAAGACAAGCTTCAGGGTAGTCAGTCCACTCAGGAGAAACTCCTTGGCAAAAATCCGAAGATGTCTAAAAACCAAGCTCAGGGTTCCAAGGGAGCCCCTCATCATAAAAATAAATGATGAATATTGTCTCCTGGAATGGCAGAGGAATGGGGAGTAAAGTGAAAGAAGAAGCAACGAGAAGCCTTATAAGAAGAGAAGCCCCAGATATTCTTCTGATTCAGGAGACCAAAATGGAGGACAATGAGTTTCTCCAAACCAGTAAAAAATTTTGGAAGGGAAGTAGAGGCCAAGCAGTTTCAACACGGGGAGCCTCTGGGGGGCTGGGCTCTCTCTAGAATCCTCTCAAGTATAGGTTGGTCACTGAGATACACAATACCCATTGGCTGTTCTTGAAGCTACAACCTGTGGACTCGAGGGAGACATTCCGCCTTTTTAATTTCTGTGTCCCAACAAATATAGGGGAGAAAAGGGAGTGTTGGGACTCCGCCAGACATCTGTCGGAGTCAGAGAACTTGGAAAACATCATTGTTGCGGGTGATCTAAATCTCACTCTGCGCATGGAGGAAAAGCGAGGAGGCACAATCATAAGGGACCCAACAAGGGAGTGGGTGGAGGATCTCATGCAGGACTGGGATTTGCTCGATATCCCCCCAGAAAATGGTAAGTACACTTGGTCCAATAAAAGAATAGGCCCCAGTCACATTGCTGCTAGACTTGATAGATTTTTGGTGCAGAGGACTTTCCTTTTGCTGGGCTTAGAATCCAGATTGCATATCCTCCCTTGCAGTGTTTCATATCATAAGCCTATTATGCTTGAGATGTTGGACCACAAGGATCTTGGCCCCATACCTTTCAGATTCAATTCTCTTTGGGTCAAGGAACTTGAGTTCCTGAATTTGGTTTAGGACAGTTGGAAATTTCCAGTGAAGGGTTCACCTTTCTTCATCTGGGAAGAAAAACTTAGAAGACTGAAAGCTGTTCTTAAATCATGGGCCAAATCCCTCCCCACCCCTGCAAAAGAGAGAAAGTAGGCCCAAGACAGACTTGCTCAGCATCATGCTCAAAGTGAAGATGTAGAAATCACTAAATAAGTGTTAGATAAGAAAGCTGAGCTTCAGCAAATCTTCCATAAAGCCTGCCTTTTGGAGGAAGAGCATTGGAGACAAAATTCTAGGAGTTTATGGCTTAAAGTGGGAGACAAAAACTCTGCCTTCTTTCACAAACAAGATCAAGCCAGAAAGAGCTTCAATTCTATTGCAGAAATCAAAGAAGGTAACTCGACTCACAAAGACTTTGGGAGCATAAAGAGAGCAGCTTTCAATCACTTTAAAAATCTGTATAGAGAAGAGGGAGTGACTGACCCAAACTCTAAATTTTTGGAGGCAGTTCCTCCTAAGATCTCCCCTTTAATGAATCAACATCTTGAAGCTAAGATCTCTATAAAAGAAATAAAAGATGCTCTCACCGACATGGAGCCCGACAAAGCCCCGGGCCCGGATGGCTTCACTGCATGATTCCTTCAAAACTGTTGGCAGATTATGGAGAAAGACCTCTACAAAATGATCTTGAAATAATTATCACATCTTTCGGTGAAAATCACAATAGAGAATTTTGTGTCGACGCGTTTCGAACCAGCCAGTGTGGTTCATCATCAGGACAAGATACGAAATCCGATCAAGGACACAGCTTAAATAGAAAAAGAAGCTCCATATAGCCGTTGTACAATAACGGCTAGTTTGACAATAAAATAAAAAATTAAAAATATTAAAATTAAAATTATCACAAATATATAAAATAAAATAAAATATAAACAATACCAATAACAGCTAGTTGTAACCAAAAAAATAAATCATTAAATAAATCAAAATAGAAATAAAAACAAAGCTCGAAACAGAAAAATTAGCTCCAAATATAAAAAGCTCCAAATAGCCGTTATACAAT
Source organism: Pinus albicaulis (assembly GCA_034641835.2). Taxonomy (NCBI): domain Eukaryota; kingdom Viridiplantae; phylum Streptophyta; class Pinopsida; order Pinales; family Pinaceae; genus Pinus; species Pinus albicaulis. The sequence continues at coordinate 72,691,159 of CM076569.1, read as the reverse complement.
AATGGCTAGTTTCACCATACAAATTAATAACTAAATAAATCAAATAAAAAGCTTCAAATAGAAAAAGCAGAGCTAAATAGAAAAAGAAACTCCAACTAGCCGTTGTACACTAACGGCTAGTTTGATCCTAAACAATAAAAATAAAACTTCCCAAATATAAAAATAAAAATAAAATATAATATATAAAAATAAAAAATGAATTAATTAAAAAATACAAAAAAAAAAAAAAAAAAAAAATACATAAATAAATAAATAAATAAATAAATAAATAAAAATAAAATCAATAAATAAATAAATAATAAAAAAAAATACAAATAAAAATAAATAAATGAATAGATAACCATATCAGCTAGTTTAACCAAAAAATAAATAAAAATCAAATAAAATTAAAATTAAAAGGAAAAATAAATCAATACAAATAAACAATAATTTCTTCCTTTATATTTTTATTTTTATTTTTATTTTATTTATTTATTTTTTGTTTAAAAAAAAAAAAAAAAAAAAAAAAATGAAAAATGAATAGATATTAAAATGAACATTAATAAATGAAAATGTTAAAAAATAAATTAATTAATTAATAAAATCAATAAAATTTTTACATGAAATAATTTTATTTTATTTTATTTTTTAAAACTAAATTAGTTCCTTTATTTTTACATATATATATACATATATTTTATTATTCATTTTATTTTATTTTATTTCATTTTATTCATTTATTTATTTTTTAATTAATTAACAAATTTAATTTATTTCTATATATAAGCCATAAATTAGTAAAAATTAGATTATAAACAAATAATGAACCAGACTATGCTAAAAAATAAATCAAATATATATATATATATAATAAAAAATAAATAAAATAAAAATAACAATAAAAATAAAAATAAAAAAGTAACTAAATAAATAAATAAATATAAAGGAGAAAAACAAACCAGGATAAGAAGGGAGACAACGACGATCTTTAGACAAACCGAAGAGCAAAAACTCAAACAACTACGAATGAAGGGCAGGGATCCAACATCTGCTCACACTCCACCCATCATCTCTATTCAGGTTAACAGGCCTCTTTTCAATCTCAAGGGCCTCCCTAAACTTTCGATGGTGAAAATGGTCCACCTTTGCAATGACCTCAGCATCTTCAATGCAAATGTGATGCTTAGTTTTTTCAGCATGCTCTGCTAAGGCAGAGGAGCGAGATCTATTATGCTTTAGGTCAGCGGCATGTTCATGAATTCTTTGACTGATAGATCGACCCGTTTCACCGATATAAGGGGTCCCACATGAGCACGGGATCAAGTAAACACCCTTACCCTCCTTCGGGCAGATTGGGTCCTTAACCGATCTAAGCGAATTTCGAATCGTGCGGAGGGGCTTGAATGTTGAAGGAACACTATGTTTCCTTAGTATCCTGGCGATCTTATCAGTCGTTCCCTGGATAAAAGGGAGGTGAACACCAGCAGATCTGTCAAAACTATCATTTTTAACCCTAGGACCTTTTTCCGCTTTTTGGAAAGCTTTACGACATTGAATCTTGCTATAGCCATTTTTAAGGAAAACCTTAACAAGATGAGATTTCTCATCTTCAAGGTGGTGTTCATCAGCGATTCTCAGGGCACGAGTGGCTAAGGTGCTGAGAACCCCTAATTTCTGAGCTGGGAAATGATGGGAAGTTTTATTTTTATTGTTTAGGATCAAACTAGCCGTTAGTGTACAACGGCTAGTTGGAGTTTCTTTTTCTATTTAGCTCTGCTTTTTCTATTTGAAGCTTTTTATTTGATTTATTTAGTTATTAATTTTTATGGTGAAATCCAGTAATATGCGTATAAATCGCCATTTGGAGCTTTTTATATTTGGAGCTAATTTTTCTGCTTCGAGCTTTGTTTTTATTTCTATTTTGATTTATTTAATGATTTATTTTTGGTTACAACTAGTCGTTATTGGCATTGTTTATATTTTATTTTATTTTATATTTGTGATAATTTTAATTTTAATATTTTTAATTTTTTATTTTAGTGTCAAACTAGCCGTTATTGTACAATGGCTATATGGAGCCTCTTTTTCTATTTAAGCTGCGTCCTTGATCGGATTTCGTATCTTGTCCTGATGATGAACCACAATGGCTGGTTCGAAACGCGTCGACACAAAATTCTCTATTGTGATTTTCACCGAAAGATGTGATAATTAATTTATGGATCACAGAAATCATATTCCTGATCTTGAAATCTCAAAATTGCTAGAAAATAGGGGGCAGCACTAACTCTGCCTTCCTTGCCCTCATTCCCAAGGAAAAGGGTGCTAAAGAATTTAATCGGTTCCGCCCCATCTCTCTTTGTAATATTGGATATAAATTAATCACAAAGGTGATTGCAAATAGGCTAAAAGGCATCCTCCCAGCCATCATTCCGGAGAATCAAGGTGGGTTTGTTAAGGGGAGACAACTTGCTGACAATTTCATCCTAGTGCAAGAGGCGATTCATTCGAGACAATTTCACAAAGAGAAAGGTATGGTAATTAAACTAGACTTGGAAAATGCTTTTAATCGTGTCAGACTTAGCTTTCTTTGGGAAGTCTTGCAAAAATTTGGCTTTGGAATGGGCTTTATAAATTGGATCCGTGCTTGTATTGTCGATCCTTGGATCGCTCCCTTGGTGAACGGGAGAGCAGCTGGCTTTTTCAAAGCTTCAAGAGGGCTTAGGCAGGGTTTCCCCCTCTCTCTGCTTCTCTTTGTCCTCCATGTTTCTGTCCTGAGTTTCTTTCTCGATCATAAATTGGTTGATTAAGAGATCTTGGGGCTCAACATAGCCAGAGGGGTAAAAAATGTAAATCATACTCTGCTTGCTGATGATACCCTCTTGTTAGGGGCTACCTCTGTCAGATCCGCCTTAAGGTTTAAGGAGGTTTTGGACGATTACAGTGAAGCTACAGGCAACAGTTTAAAAAAAGGTAAGTGCAATGTTTTTTGTTGGAACATCTCTGCCTCCATTCTTTCTGCCATCTCCAAAATTCTTGGCTTTACTGCCTCCCTCAGTTGGACCTCTTTTACGTATCTAGGCCTTCCTATCTTCCGTAAACTGGCTTACAGCAGAGACTGGATCCCTCTGTTGGAAAAATTCAAGGCAAAAATTCAAGCATGGGGATTCTCATGGTTAAACCTTGCCGGAAAAACTGTCCTCATCAAATCCATTCTCAGTAGTCTCCCCATCTTTCAATTCTCTGTAATCCTAGCCCCCACTGGCATCATCAAAAAAATGGAAGCCTTCATACGCAAATTCTTCTGGAAAGGGGGCAATCACAATGATAGGAAAATCTTTGTAAGCCTCAGAATGAAGGAGGCCTAAATTTCAAAGATCTCAGCCTCCAAAACACAGCCATGGGAGCCAAGATTTTCTGGAGAATCATTGGTCCACACCCAGGTTGGGCGCAAAGAGCTTTATGGAGGAAGTATTTAATGGGGAAGCAGAAAAGATGCCTGGACACCTAACTGCCCATCACAGGATCGCAATTGATCAAAATCTGTCACAAAGCAGCTCCTTTAATCAGAGACAGAGCGTATTGGATACCTGGCAATGGCAAAGAAGTCAGGATATGGAACGACAACATCATGATGCATCCCCCATTATCGAGCTAAAGTTATCTGCAAGTGTTTCGATCGTGGCTGGAGAGAGCAGGTTGCGTTTCACTATGGGACATTTCGCTGTGGGCTGGCAGCAACTGGCTGCGTTGGAGACTTCCGCCTGTTCCTCCAGAGCTGATACAAGAACGTGATCTTCTCCTCACTCTGCTAAATGGTAAGGCGCCTCTGCGCGTTGGAAGGAAGGACGCCCGTGGTTGGGGATCCGCCCCAGGGCTGTATACTGTTGCGCAGGGGTATAAAAGCCTCCAAGAACGTCCACACGTCCCTCCAGACCTTGCTGTGTGGAAGGGGCTCTGGAATTACAAATCCATGCCAAAGGTTGACTCATTTTGCTGGCTGTTATGCCACAAAGGAATTTTAACGAAAGACAGATTGAAGAAGAAAGGGTTCCAAGGTCCCTCACGGTGCCACTTGTGCTGTGACAGTGAAGAGAACGCCCAACACATTATCTTGGACTGCAAATATTCAAAAGAAATATGGCAGAACCTCTTGAGCCATTGGAAAACAAAATTCATCTTACCTATGTCTATCTCTGACTTATTTGCAAACTGGCGAAACTTCTACCTAGAAACGCTCCCAAAAAATGAAATTTTTAAAGCTGCATGGCTCTCCTTGCCGAAATTTATCTGCTGGCAAATATGGCTTGAGAGAAATAGAAGAGTCTTCAGAGATGAAAGCTTAAATCTGCAGTTCACCATCATCAAAATAAAAAGTCTATGGAAAGAAAGTCTCGGGGAGCATTTGTCGGACTCGAACCTAAGTTAGCAAGACTTAGATTGGGGTGCCTCATTGGATCTCCAATTCTCTGGCGAAACAAGGCAACATAAGGATAAAAAAGAGTGAAAATTCAGAGGGAAGGAGAATTACCTATTTGATTTTCTCATCAGGCAATCCAGATACCACTAGAAAATTTGGCGGAATTTCCGACGGCCAATTCGTCGCTATTCCGACACATCGTCGTCGCAAGAGCGATAGTTCGAGGACGGGAAAAACTTGGTTTGCCATACCGTCGCAATTCCGACGCACTTAAAAAGTGTCGCACTATCGACACTTTTTCCGTCGCTTCCAAACAAGCGTTGCTCTTCTGACGTTTCCCAAACCGTTGCACTTCCGATGTTTGTAAACTGTCGCACTTCTGACGAAATGTGGTCCGACGTTTTGAACGTCGCTCTTCCGACGTTTGTTATCTGTCGCAATTCTGACACAATGTGGTCCGACGTTTTGGACGTCGCTCTTCCAACGTTTGTAAACTGTCGCAATTCCGACACAATGTGGTCCGACGTTTTGGACGTCGCTCTTCCGATGTTTATAAACTGTCGCAATTCTGACGAAATGTGGTCCGACTTTTTGAACGTCGCTCTTCCGACGTTTGTAAATTGTCGCAATGTCGACGAAATGTGGACCGACGTTTTTATACTGTTGCTCTTCCGACGTTTTTAAGCTGTCGCAATTCCGACGCTTACAAGGCATCGATATACCAATGACGGGTTCAATTTAAAAAAAAAAAATGAAACTTTAAAATAGGACAGTAAATCTCCAATATTTGTTATGAATTGTGGGCGTTCCAATGACTGTGAAATATTAATATAATAAACCACCCCGCAGTGCTTCGACTATAAACAATCATTTTTTTTTCACAAGAGAAAAAATGTTGTTTTGAATATATTATATGAAGTAAAACAGTCCATGAAGTCATTACATTTTCACATCTGAAGATTGGAACCCAAATATCCATCCAGAAAAGTGGAAGTCCCACCCCAGATAGTGATAGAAAAATACCCCATGTCACATACAGGGACTTGATATAAAACCTAGTAACGGTCCACATGGAGATTATCGACAATCTGAGAAAGCATCCAAATATGCCCGAGGCATCTATAAGAAAGTGAAATAGCAGTATGTAGAATAGTAAAGCAACAGATAGAGTACCGACGTCCATTGTTCCAAATACAAATTAAAGTACCCAAAATCCTTGAAAAGAGAAAAATGCTAATCATGTGAGGAGTGTGATATGTCCAAAATATAAAAAGACCATCAGACCATATCAATAAACCAGCAACATAGACCAGCATCGCTAGTTTTGAAGGCAGAGTGATAAACATTAATCATTTTTTTTTTCATAAGAGAAAAAACGCTGTTTTGAATATATTATATGAAGTAAAACAGTCCATGAAGTTATTACATTTTCACATCTGAAGATTGGAACCCAAATATCCATCCAGAAAGTGGAAGTCCCACCGCAGACAGTGATAGAAAAATACCCCATGTCATATACAGGGACTTGATATAAAACCCAGTAACGGTCCACATGGAGATTATCTACAAATCCGAGAAAGCATCCAAATATGCCCGAGGCATCTATAAGAAAGTGAAATAGCAGTATGTAGAATAGTAAAGCAACAGATAGAGTACCGACGTCCATTGTTCCAAATACAAATTAAAGTATCCAAAATCCTTGAACAGAGAAAAACGCTAATCATGTGAGGAGTGTGATATGTCCAAAATATAAAAATACCATCAGACCATATCAATAAACCAGCAACATAGACCAGCATCGCTAGTTTTGAAGGCAGAGTGATAAACATTAATCATTTTTTTTTCACAAGAAAAAAACGTTGTTTTGAATATATTATATGAAGTAAAACAGTCCATGAAGTTATTAAATTTTCACATCTGAAGATTGGAACCCAAATATCCATCCAGAAAAGTGGAAGTCCCACCCCAGACAGTGATAGAAAAATACCCCATGTCACATACAGGGACTTGATATAAAACCCAGTAACGGTCCACATGGAGATTATCGACAAATTTGAGAAAGCATCCAAATATGCCTGAGGCATCTATAAGAAAGTGAAATAGCAGTATGTAGAATAGTAAAGCAACATATAGAGTACCGACGTCCATTGTTCCAAATACAAATTAAATTACCCAAAATCCTTGAAGAAAGAAAAATGCTAATCATGTGAGGAGTGTGATATGTCCAAAATATAAAAAGACCATCAGACCATATCAATAAACTAGCATCGCTAGTTTTGAAGGCAGAGTGATAACCTGTCAACACATAAAATAGTATCATAAAGCGGATACAGGAAATGTGCAGAGACATGTACTGTTGATATACACCTCACACAAAAAGCATCCATGGTAGAGAAAAAATATGTATAAACCTAGGGTCGATTGTATGTTCTGGTTCGCTTGTTCCCGGAAATAAAAACCATCTGCAGAAACCCAGGCTCACTTGATTCCAAAATTGGTAACCATCTGTTGCATCCGATATGTAAGGTTCAGGATCGCTGTTCCATTAGTAGCCCGCTACAACATCCACCCTGTTCATAGCAAAAAGGTTCCTGTAGATATATAGAGAAAGAGTATAATACGTAGACCATATAAACATGGCTCTGTATTTCAAAAAAAAGGGTTTAAAATAGAAACAGGGAAACATTCTTTTTTCTAAGTAAAGTTAATCTATTAATAGTGGGAATAAAATTACATCGAAGTCAAAAACATTGCCTAGAATCATGGAAAATTTGTCATCAAAAAATCAAAAAATTAAGAAGAATGCCCTCATACAGGGAAACCAATATTGAATGTTTAATTTACAGAATTCAAAAATATTACAGAGGTCCAGCACAGTAAAATAATCTAAAATCAGCCCAATTAAGTGGGCCGTGAAGCAAGAAAAACAAATTAACCAAACTACTCCTCCAGCTCCTCGACGATTTGGCACCATCCTTCGGAAGGTCCAGGATCGCTAGGTGCTACCTCCACAGTCATGCAACCACTCCCCTCTTGAAGGCCCGAATGCTGGCTGGATTTTTTTGAGCTCAGACCCGCCGGACGGGTGCATTGTTCTTCCATTTGGGCCTCCTCACGGAAAACCACAGTAATTGAATATGTGATTCGTGGGCGGTTCAGAGAGAAATTAAAGGAAAAAAGCGCAGTGCGCATCATGGGAGAAGGTGAAGCGGTGGGGAAATGAGGAGCAGGGGAGCCCATACAGTGGCTAGATCCTAGAACTCGACCCCGCCCAATTCTAGTATCTGAATAGCGACTTGCGTGATAATCACTGGACTGGGAAGTCGACTTGGTTGAGGGGCTGGAGGGAGAGCACAAGGGTTGACCTATAGTGCTCCCCCTGTGGCAACACATCCTTTGACGCAGGCGAGGCATGGGTACAGTCTCAGTAGTGGGCACAAGAGGAGACGGAGAAGCAGAATTCCAAGAAATAGAGGAAGACAGACAAGGACCAGACCGAGAGAAATGCAGATATGCAGCAAGGTCTAAGCAGCAGTTCAGTTTCCCACTTCTCCTTCTCATCACAGTGAGCAGGTAGTGTAACCCAGCAACCGGCTCGTCTGAAAAACCATAGCGAAATGCCATTTTATTGACCCGACTGCAATGAAATCGAAGGACGCATGTCATAATTAATCTCTGATCATTAATGAGAGTCGAAGGCCGGATCATATTGGAGCATGCAGAATCGCTAACAAGAGTGGAGGTCCGATCTTGAACAGTGTTAAAACTTAATGCGATTAGATGTGAAAACCTTGGAACTCAATTGAACAATGTTAAAACTTAATGCGATTGATATGAAATCACCACATCCATATCCCATCGCCTTAAATGCCATCAAATGCACCTGCATCCAGGAACAGGGCAACATTTGATTGAGGATACATGGCAGAAATTGATTGGAGCGGATCTTTGTTTGGGCCGCTCGCGCAGTGGAAATCCGGACCCAAAAAATATTAGGGAGAATTTGATAAGAAATTCGCGTCACAACTCTCCCTTCGTACGCCAGCCCAACTTCGGACCCGAAAAATATTAGGGCAGAATTCAATTGGTTTTCGCGTCACAAAATTGGCCGACGTCAGCAGGCTATTTTGGAACGTGAATTTGGTTTGAATTATGGTTTATCGCCGTTTGAAGTCCGACGGGCTCGACTTAAGAACAATTTTGTTTGATCCCATGTTATAAAATTTGTGTTGGTTTTATTTGATAATACACATATTTATAATAAATCATGGGAATACCACACTAAACATGTGGAAAAGTTATATAAATTATTGAGAACAATCATTTTTATGTAAAAATATCCAAATATGCTTTTGGGAAATAAGAATTCGAGTATTTGGTTCATATTGTTTTAAAGGAAGGAGTGAAGTTCGAGCCTCAAAAGATGCAAGCTATTACAAAATGACCTATTCCTAAGAAAATCAAGGTTCTTAGAAGATTTTTTAGACTTACATGATATTATTGATAATTTGTTAAGAATTATGCATGCATTTCAAGTCCACTCACATATCTCTTGAAGAAAATATCATTTATATGGAATGATGAGGCTACTTTAGCATTCTCTCTTTTAATGGATGCCATGTAAACCAACATCGGTTGCACCTAATTTTGGTAAAACATTCATAGTAGAGTGTGAGGCACTAGGACAAGGAATTTACGTAACATTAACACAATAAGGGATATCATTTGCTTTTAAAAGCAAGGAATTTAAAGAAAATATTTGGTGAATTCTACGTATGAAAAATAAATGGAAGAAATATTACATGCAATAAAAAATGGGGATAGTATATCATTGGGAGGTACTTTAAAGTCAAGATATACCATGATAGCATAAAGTATTTTTTGAAGCTATGATTTTCATTAGAAGATTAACAAAAATGAGGAGAAAAATGCAAAGTTTTAATTTTGAGATAATCTGCAAAAAGGGTAAGGAAAATTTAGTACATGATGCTCTTTCTAAAATAGAAGAGGCCTCAAATTTATATCCAATTACATTTTCTATTCCTAGGTGGCTTGAAGAAGCTTGCCATAATGGAAAAATGACAATAGTACTAAACAAAAACTAAAATTTATAAAGGATGGGATGAACTCTATGGAGCATTGGGAGTGAAAGAGAGATATACTTTGGTGCAAATGTAGAATATTTTTATGCACGCAAGCATATTTGAATAAACAAATATTAAGGGAGTCCCATGTCTCTCTGATGGTAGGACGTAGGGTTCCTTAAAACATCTCAAAGGATCAAAAAATATATTTTTGGAAGGAATGAAGAAAGATATTCAAAATTTTGTAAGAGAAGGTTAGGTTTGCATAATAAATAAAAGAGAGATAGTAAAATCTCTAGGGTTACTTCAACCATTCCACATACATATTCAAATACTAGAAGATATATCAATATACTTTATTACAGGGTTACTGAAATATAAAGGTAAGTATTACATTTTTGTGGTCATTTATATAGACAAATTTTGTAGATTTTTTTTGTAGAGCTCAAAGTACATAAACAACAAACCAAGTGGCAGAAGTGTCTGTGAAAGAAATTCATAGTCTTCATGGTTTTCCTAAAGTAATAGTAACAAGAAAATTTTGGAAATAATTATTTAATATGAGTGGAGAAACACTAGTTGCCATGAGTTCTACATATCAAACACAATCAAATGGTCAAACAAAAATAGTTAACAAATGTTTTTAAGGTTATCTACAATGTTACTCTTTAGAAAAACAATCTTAATGGATGAAGTGGGTTCGTCAAGGAAGAATGGTAATATGATACTACCTATCACACATCTACTAAAATTTCCCCATTTAAGGCCCTTTATGGATATCCAACTCCTAGTATCTCATACTTTTTGCAAGATAAGTCCAAAGTATAGGAAACATGGTCACATATGGAAAATACTAAAGAAACTTTGAAAATTATTATGCAAAACCTTCAAATTACATGAAACATAATAAAAGAACAAGGGGAACAACATTGAAGTGAAAGATAATTTGAGGAGAGTAATTGAGTATTTTTTAGATTATAGCATTATAAGCAATGTTCATTCAAGAAAAAGAAGAATAAAGAATTAGCTCAAAAATGTTATGGCCCTAAATAATTATTCATAGGATTGCACAAGTGGTATAGAAGTTATATTTTCCTTCTTCTTGCATTCATAAGGCTTTTCATGTATCTTGCCTAAAAAAGGTTTTGGGAAAAAATATGCCAATGTAAACAGAACTTCCAAAATTAGATGAAGAATGAACGCTGATTCTTGAACCACAAAAAGTTATAGATAAACATTATGTATCTCTTTGACATATAACCATTATGAAGTACCTAATCAAGTGGAAGAATATTCCTCTAGAAGAAGGTACATGGTAAAATGATCAATTTGTGATGAAATACCCATGGCTAAAGGGTTCGTTTGAAGTTTTGACAAAGGTTTTGTTATATGTTTTATATAACACGCGGCAGAATAATTTTATTGTTTGTTAAGGTCCCACACAATGATCAAATTTGAATGGCATGTCCAAATTTCAATTAGAAGGGCATATATCTATGTCGCCCTCCCATAATGAAAAGCTTAAAAAAAAAAACTTTTCAATTGACCACAATAAATTATTTTTACATTTCATTTTCAGAAAGACAAAACCATCAATCTTTATATTAATAAAAGACTGTTACATATACAACAATGAAGAAGGCTCCATATTTAATTGCTTAAATATCTCATTGGAAATGTCAACATAAGTCTTCAAGACACTATTATAATAATTTGGATACATACCACCGGGATATAGGAGATTCTTATGTGTCAGATTGTGTAATGCAATTTTGACTTTGTCTCACAAGGAGCAGCAGCATGGAGGTCTGGATTTTTCTTATAGAACTTTTTTATTATTATTTGAAATGTTGTTTATAGATATGAAGACAACAATGAAATTATGAGCATGGTGGACAATTAGTCAAGCTCATGATGCCAAACCATGATGATGTAAGTTTCGAATTTAACATTTTTACATGTTAAAGACAAATAGTCAAAATCACTGACAACTTAGTATGCCATAATTAATAATCATTCCCTATTCACTTTTGTTAATAGGTTTATGTCACACGATGATCTCTCTTCTCTAGCATTTACTTGTATTGAAGATCACTATTTTAGGAATAAGGAGTTATTTTCTCCAAAAATAACCCTAGCTAAACATTGACAATGCATCAAGGATATATTTCTATGCTTCATAAGTACATATGCTCTACTTCTAAATCATGTCTTGGAAGTGGTTGTTTTGCTGGAAATTATTCACCAGTTGGTTTCATACCAAAGTCTTTTTCACATTTTCAGCATCCAATACATGAAAAAGATAATGGTTTTAAACAACATAAATATTTGAAATTTTGCAAGAATTGTCTGGCACACTTTGAATATGAATTTTGAAGTCAAGTGCATGATGCTGTATAGGATCAAGTGTCATTTTGAATACCAAATGTTTCACAAGAAACTTTTCAACATGCTACCCTGCAGTAAGGATTAAATGACCATATTGCATCAACTATTTCCATAATAAAAGTGCACCTCGGCCATAAGACTAAACAACTACAAATGTTGTAGATCTAACAAGACCACACAATCAAATGTATTCCACAAGGCCAATACTATATGAAAAATGAAAAGGAGTTTGCAACCAAAAATACCTTAGGCAACTAATTCGATTAGATACACCAAACCATCAACAGAAAGGAAAACCAACCTACTCAAAAGGCAAGCGTTTACCTCCTTTGACAAAATTTTGAGTTCCGAAATAACGGCCTTTATTGTCTTGTCAATGCCCCTAGTAATTTGAACGGGGTTTGCACCTGCTGCTACAACCTAAACAAAAAGGTTTCATTTCAAATTATTTTCCACAAATTTAAGATACAACCATTGTCAGTTTTGTATTTCCTAACAAGCTCATAAATTTTGACAAAAGAACCAAAATTTTTTTATACCTGATAGCAATTTTTTCACTCAAAAAATATCTTAGACTCAATAAGCCCAACCCAAAACTAAAAAACCAAACACCATAAGACCCTACAAAAATGAATAGATGATCTTAATCCAGTACTATCGACAAAAAGTTACCTTTACACCCTCACTTATTAAACCCTGTGCTGTTGAATTTTAACTTCAATTGCTGCAGCAGAAGGACGGATGCAGCAGCAACATTTTTTTTTGGAGGTTGCTTGCACGCCATCCAGAAATTTAATTCAGCATTTAAAATTCCTGCAATTTTTTTTTGTAGACGGCCGCAGCCATATTTCTGTACAGGATTGTATTTAAACACAACAACCAGCATTAACACAATTCACCAACCAGAAATTAAGCAAGCAAAAATTAACCCCCCAGTTTTGTAAATTCAAAAGGAGGACACGTGGAGCATTAATATTGGATCGCATGAAATTGAAGGGAATCTGAAAACCGGACCCAAATTTTTTATAAGGCACATTGGATTGAGAATTCGCGTTACAAATTAGGCAGACGTCAGCATCCCATTTTGGAACGCGAATTTGGTTTGAAATTCAATCTATTCAGACTTTTGAAGTCCGACGGAAAGGGTTCTTTAATGTTTTGATAGTTTAATTTTATGTATGCTTTAATATGTACATATGTTTTAAATATATGTTATATATATATCATATGCGAAATGAAAGGTGGGCCATAGAATTGAGTTTTAATTTTATTTTTTTAAAAAGAGGGTTTATTATAATATGTTTTATATGTTACGACATATAAAAATAAAAAGGACAAAAAAGCTTGGTATTTTTTTTTATAGACAGTACGTAAATTTTTTATTACACAGCAGTGTGTAAAAAGTGAAAGACTGAGTGTAACTTTTTAAGTGTGTATGCACAACAATGCAAAAGTGAAAAACACAGCAGAGTGTTTTAGAGACAGAGTATGTTTGTTTTGAACAGACAGTGAGTTGGTTTTATGCACTGCATTTTGTAGCAGTCATAATTTTGTAATCCCTCTCAGTGAGGAAGAAGTGTAATAGTTTTTTTTTGAGTTATTGAAGGGTATAGAAGTTTGTTTTCAAAGCATTGAAACTCTGTCTCCTGTCAAAGAAATTTGTATTTTCTTTGTGTTAGAGGAAGGGAGATTTATTCTCCTTTCATTGTTCTGAAATTTTTCAATATTCCAACATGTGCAAGAACAACAGATGTTGTGGTTCCATCCCCAGCTAAATCATTTGTCTTTTCCGCAGCTTGCCTTACCAACTTGGCCCCAATATTTTCAACTGGGTCCTCTAATTCAACCAATAAAAAGGTAAAAACCATAGCATTGAGATACATTTCATTACACTGTCAATAAAAATAAAATTTGACTCAGCCGTAACCCTTTCCTTTTATTGTTGTGAAAAGCTTTATGCATTACTCTAATGTGGCTAGTCCATAGGCCAAGTAGACCACTGGGTAACAAATATGTTTCCTTTCACCTTTGAGTTTTCAAATTATGCCTACCAAATCTAAGACATTTAAGAGGGGGAACTAATACAACGTTAAAAAGAAAACCAGAGCACACATCTACAAATTACCTCCTTAGCTACCGTCACACCATCATTAACTATTTTCGGAGAACCATGCTTGCTCTCCAAGACAACATTTTTCCCTTCGCCCCAAGGGTGACTCCAACAAGATCAGTAAGTTTGTTCACACCGCCTGCAAGACAAATTGACAATGCTTTCAGTAAGTGTGCAATTGAATGCCAGACCATATGCCAAAACAACCCTCCATGAAAAATTAAAATAACACATTAAAATTGAATATAAGTGGACAAGGAAAGATCCACCACAGTGAAGTTTCACGTGCAGGTGACCTTCCTTTAAACATAATTTTTTCTCTGACCTGCAATTTTTTTGTCACTGAGCCATCCTTGTTGAAGTACAAATCCTTTTCCATAGCTCTTGTATTAACTACCTTTTCTCTGTCGCGTAATCTTAGAGTCCCTCTTCTGCTTGAGCGATTAAAGGAAATGGGTGAAAAAACTGAAAGAGAAGACAATTGTCTACCATAATTATCAAACATTGCACCCAACTTCTTCCCCTTTCCATTGTTACCCAATGAGGTAGATGTGGCAATTGTTGTCATATTGCCCAAAGCAGAGGCCATCTTCTCTTATCCTGAATATAGAATTACAAGATCTTCATATTAGTATGAACCTTAAAAAACATGACTCCCATTGCTAAAAACCACTTTTAAGTTGTAACAAGCAAACTAAACAACTATCGCAACTTTTGGCAACTTCTGGAGCATTAAGAGAGAAACAACCAAAGAGAAATACAACCACAATCCTCATTTTAATGAGACCGACTATATATTTTCATTAAGATAATAGAAAGAAATCATGACTATATTAAGGCTAGCACAAAACAATCTTTAACCAGTGTCTCTCGCGGCCTTTAGGTTGCCATGCTAGAGGTTGCATATTTTTAATTTAAATTCTTGACCTCTCATGCCCATCTATGAATGCATCCAATGGGATATCTACATCAAATGCTCCTTTATATCCCCAAAACAAATTCCCTACTACAAGAGCACCAGTATTGATGGATCACCCCACACCATCCCACCCACTAGAAACGGTGAAAAAGGAAACCCGAGAAAACTTCTGAAATATCTCAATATGACTATATGGGTGGTTCTTATGAATCAACCAACCATTTAGAACATGCTCATCAATCCAAACCATGATTATTATGTGATGATATTCAAGCAGGCACTGAATCGGATTTCTGAAGCTATGTTAGAGAAACCCTAAACTCTCACTGAAAATAGGTGAAATGTGGCACCACTCAGAGATAGACATGTGCCAATTGGTACAAGTGGTAGACAATTGGCATGCTAAAACAATGAGGTGATGCAGGAATGACATGAAGGAGAAAATATTAGAAAAGCCCCAAATCTGGAGAACTAAAGCTCATCACCAACCTGAGATTGACAACTTTACATGATGTAACCTATGAAATCGTAAATGGAGAAATCATAGTAACAATAAAGTAACCTATGTAACAATAAAGTCGGATTCATCCCGGGAGTGGTAATGGGAGAAATCATAGTGAACAACAGGAAACATGCAGAGTTGCTTACAATCAAATAGATGAAAAAACACATACAAAAAACCTAGATAATAATCATGAACAAGCTTAATATTGAATTATGAACTGTAAAGGAACTTAAAAAATGTGACATTACGAACCCGGTCAAGCGCATAAGAAAAAATATCCTGGACATTACCCTGGTTGACAAATTGTAATGCTCATGATGCAAGAGGATTTGTACCTGCACTGCCAAGTCAATCAAAATCCATCATTATCTATACAATAAATACAAGTAATTGATGTAGTATTTTTTGCTCTAAGATGCATTCTTATGATAATGTTAGAACATATGTTGAAAATGTCAAAACATACCTGAATAAGCTCCTCTTCGTTTCAAGAACAATTTATTGGAGTCGCATGAACTTGGAACAAGCCTCCCACGATCTGAAAGAGTAGCAACTAAGTCAACAGCGACTTTTTTGTTGCTACGCTGGATCAAGGGAGGTTTGCTCCAAGATTAAATCGCTCCAATAAATTATTCTCTACTAAACAGGGCCAACCACGTGAAGGTGGAAGCTCTTATGGCCCCTCCCCCCCCCCTCACATCACTCTCAATTCTCCAATACCCAATCTATATTTCATTTTTTACTTTCATGAGCATAAAAAAAAAATTCAATAACTAATAAAAAAAAAATTCAACAAAAAGTACGCAAGGAAACATTGCAATTAATGCTTGACATAAAAATAGTATGATAAATGAGTTTTTTATATAACGCAAAAACGTTCCAAGTATGGTAACGTTTGTCTTATAATAATACAATATTTTACATTATCGAATTTTCTTTTTCTTCTTCCTATTTCTAAAGCTCCTAATTACATCATCAATATCATCATGCTCTGCTCCTGTTTCGTGCCTTTCGACCCGCACTGCTGACCTAGTTGCGTAGTCACGATGTCCGGTCTCATCCAGTGATGGGGCATCGCCTACAAAAACAGATAATATTAAATTTTAATTGTCAGTTTTTAAATATCATTGAACTAGTTCGGTAATATTAATAAAAAAAATTCCAATGAGATTATTTACCTGGTGCACCAGTTGTCGCCGCTGACCTAGTTGCGTAGTCACGATGTTTGGTCTCATCCAGTGACGGGGCATCACCTACAAAAATAGATAATATTAAATTTTAATTGTCAATTTTTAAATATCATTGAACTAGTTCGGTAATATTAATAAAAAAAATTGCAATGAGATTATTTACTTGGTGCTCCAGTTGTCGCCGCTGACCTAGTTGTGTAATCACGATGTCTGGTCTCATCCAGTGACTGGGCATCGCCTACAAAAACAGATAATATTAAATTTTAATTTTCAGTTTTTAAATATCATTGAACTAGTTCGGTAATATTAATAAAAAAAAATTGCAATGATATTATTTACCTGGTGCACCAGTTGTCGCCGCTGACCTAGTTGCGTAGTCACGATGTCTGGTCTCATCCAGTGACGGGGCATCGCCTACAAAAACAGATAATATTAAATTTTAATTGTCGGTTTTTAAATATCATTGAACTAGTTCGGTAATATTAATAAAAAAAATTGCAATGAGATTATTTACCTGGTGCACCAGTTGTCGCCGTTGGGACTTTTGCCCTATCTTCCTCTCTGGTGGTAAGATCCTCAAGGGAAACATTCTCCGTCATTTAAACAAAAAAAGTTATAAGGACAACCATCAAGGTATAATTAGAAAAAATTATAAGTGGAAATTAATTACCGTCACGGCCCTCACTGATAGTAGCATTGTCAGCCTGGTCCCTACTACAATGATCAGGTTGCATGTGAGGATCATCTACATTTGGCTCTAAAACTGGGTTATTTGCGTCGTCGGTAGTGTTGCTCCCCTGATTTAAACAAAGTTGTTAGAAATTAAATTTATGGATGAAAACAAACATATTGAAAGGTTAATGTTTTACCTTATCAGGCATTCTGGATCTTGGGACCTGCCCCAAGCTTATGCGACGTTCAACTACGGCTTGATAACCGAAATGGAAAGCGATATTTTTATCTTCCTCTGTAGTTTCTGTTCCGAATTCATCACCCTACATTACATATGATTGTGTATTTTTAATCATATTTGATAGGATTACAAAAATGTTGGAAGGTGATACAATTAATTATAAGATGTTTAGCTACTTAATTACAATTCTTGCAGCTAATTTCAAGTAGCCACCCTGGCCTAGCTTGTGATGGCCCTTTTTTTCAATCCTAGATTTGGTTGCATTTGAGGTGTCAGGAAACCTAGCATCAAAAGATTGAAGTCAGATATGACGTAGCACACTTTTATTTTAGACATAGAGAAAATTAAAGCTATTGAATTAAAGTTGTAATTTACCTTGCGGGTCCAGTTGGCATTTTTCCTTCTTTCTTTGCCCTTTTATCTTTTCCGTCATGGATGAGTGCTCTCCACTCACTCTCTGAAACTGCGAGAGGACGCTCATATCTAGGGTTAAATTGCAATTGCGTCCTATAGGTGTCCCTGGTATATTTCAAATATTTGCCGGCTACCTGAGCCACCGCTTTTCTGTCAAATGTGCCGACCCCAAAAAAGGCTTCTAGATAATCTAAAAGTTCTTTTTTCAGGTTGGAATTCTGGGAATTCCACCCTGTACGTATGGTTGGGCCAAAAATTACCAACGCATGGCTCTCCAGAATCCTGTAGAAATCATTGTTTCCTACACAGAATAAAACCAAAAGAAAAAGAAGATATTATCATTAATTTAAAAATAAAAATCATGATAAATATGTTTTAGATAAAGTACATGAAATAGTTAAAGTATTAAAATTTACCTGGGAGTTGTACATGCTTTATAGGGACACCCTCATCGTTCACCAACAACGTGCCATTAATGGTCCCTGTGGAGCTGACACGTGTAGCTCCAGGAAATGCAATAATGTAGTTGGCCATATCAGCCTCATCATTGCCAACACGTTCAACGGTTGGCTGGGTGTCTGCTTGGGCAGGGTGTGTTTCTTGGCTGGAACCTAAAGGAGTAGAAGGTGTACGAGAGGGTTGCTGGGAAATCTCTTGCCCTTGTGTCCCACTACCACCAACACCGGGTTCAGCAAGTGCCAGAAAACGCTACATACAAAAGAACTTTTTGTTAGTTTAGTCAATGTAAAAATTAAAAATCAAACTATCACAATTCATCTCATGCATAACAAAAAAAATATCCTTTTGACTTTTTATTATTACCTGATATCTTTCTAGCTGCCTCATAAGATGTTGTATCCTCTCTTCTGTTTCAGGTGTTTGAGGCGCGTCTATCAAAGTATTAAATTCTAACCTTGCATCTCGTGCCTTTTTTTGCAACAAGAACACTAGAGATAGGGATGAATAAAGCTCTTCCTCAAAGAGGGAATCATCAGGCGTACCATGGCTAGGTGTCTGCATATTTGAACAAAATTAATATTATTTCAATTATGTAAATAACTAAAATACCTGAAGATAGAGCAATGCTGGCACTTTACATGTTCTTCCGCTGGCCTCTTTCCGCGATCATCCCGTATCGGGGTTGTTCCTGTACTGCCCTGATCAGTCTGCCACATTGAAATAAAATTATAAATGTAAAAACTTGAAAACAATATCTAACTTGAAAACACAAAATGAAAACTGAAATAATTTCTAATAAGATACTGGAAGACAGAGTTAGAGTTTCAAATATGCCTTGCATTGAATTTAGTCCTGGAAACATGTCATTGCACATTAAGGCACCCAAACAAGAGACGAGTTGACAATGAAGACCTTATTGAATATATTGTTGGAGAAACTTCTAGTAAACTTGTTGTGAAGACCTTGAGGACATTTTTGGAGCAACATTGTTGAAGTTGATGGTATAGCGTCGTTGGAGACGATCTTGAAGGGCCTTGAAGTGAAGCTTTTGGAGCAACTATTGAAAAATCCTTAGAGGATTTAAGTAAGGCACTTTCTATCTTCCATCACCTTTTTCCTTTCAATATCCTTTAAACGATTTTGTTGATATTTAATGTTTGAAATCACGTTATAATTCCTTGATTATATGTGTTTGGGGACTTTCCATTTGAAATTACCCAAAAATACCTTGGCAATTTTATCTTCAGGATGCATGTCTGACCCTATTGTTCAATATTTTGATTGATAGTAGTAAACATAGAGAGTTAGGGGGCTCTTGACTTGGTTTGGTTGGGCCATTAGATCCCTAACATCTACAAGGGAGAACCCCCCTTGAGTTGGAGGAGAGCTAGCCCGAAGTGAAAAGAGGTTGGTGAGGTGACAATGGGGCTATTGAATTACACATGGTATCACACTTTAGCTTTAAGACTTTATCTTGAGAAGTGCGAGATTTTGCTATATCAATTCTCAAATTGTTTACAACACTATTGTTAAGAACTAATAAGAAGTGATGTTGAGGGGTTTTTGGGTATAAGAAACGATACCATTTAAAAACTAGGGTTCTCAGTCCTTGGCATTCCTTCACCTGGGCCTAGGGGCACACAAGAATAATTTCACACTAAACCATGCAAACTTAAAAGTAACTTAACAGATCCATAAAGTAATAATAATCATAATTCCTAATTTCCTATTGTACGATATAATGCAAATTATTCAAACATGAAGCAATGAAGACATACGATGTCTGAATTTCAAGATTGATGAACCAATACAAGAAGTTAGAAACTACAACTTTGATTCAATACTCTGTGTCCTAACTCTAGGAAGGAATCTAGTTTGTAGTACAGAACATGCATCATGTATTATCAATTCTTAATTGACAACAACTAAAGGACATCTACCTCATCAATTCCTTCCCATTTTGTGTTTTTATGTTATATTCCTTATAAAAGTGTCAAATTTCTCTCAAAGTAAGCAACCACTGAATAAAATAAAAAATAGTTGAGATATGATTGAGAAATGGTCATTTATTTCTTGAAAGGATCTTTATGATTTCTTTGGTTGTTTTTCATCTCAAGAAACAAGAAATGACCTAAGAAACTATCGTGATGTAATATAAGAAACAACACAGTGCAATGGCCATTTTCAAAGCCAAATGACGTCCATTGAGGACATGGCCTTTATTTGGTTCCTGTTTCATAGGAGTTTCGGGTAGAAATGAAACTTTGTTGTACCATTTCCAGTAGTAAAAAGGGAAAACCTTCTTTTTCCATGGGAAATAATTTACCTTTCCTTTTTCAAGATAATCTAAATCACAAACAATATGAACTATACTGCACACATTCTTGGATAATGTGAAAGTGGAAAAGGAATACCCTACACAAGTGATGCACACATGTACATTTTAACACTAATAGATTTTTGTAGTTGAAATGCAATGCTTGTTTTCATTTAAATGTAGGGTTTTTAAAGCAAGGAGAAATAATGGCTACCAAATTAATAAGCGTTTCTTTGGGAAAAATTTAAATCTTGTATTGGGTGATGAAGATAATAGAGGGTATTGAATCTTGATTCTTGACATCTAGAGAGAACCCTACAGCCTAACAAAATCCAATGGAATTGACCAAAAAAACCCAAATAGAGTCAACCCTACTATAGGAGGAAGGGCCTACAGTAAGAACTTACCATTTTGCAAGAGCTGAGGGCAAATGCTGTTCTGCAAGAGCTGAGGGCGAATGCTATTCTACAAGAGCTGAGGGCGAATGCTAAGGGTGAATGCTTTTCTGTAAGAGCTGAGGGCGAATGCTAAGGGAAAATGCTATTCTGCAAGAGCTGAGGGTGAACACTAATAGATTTTTGTAGTTGAAATGCAATGCTTGTTTTCATTTAAATGTAGGGTTTTTAAAGCAGGGATAAATAATGGTTGCCAAATTAATAAGCGTTTCTTTGGGAAAAATTTAAATCTTGTATTGGGTGATGAAGATAATAGAGGGTATTGAATCTTGATTCTTGAAATCTAGAGAGAACCCTACAGCCTAACAAAATCCAATGGAATTGACCAAAAAAACCCAAATAGAGTCAAACCTACTATAGGAGGAAGGGCCTGCAGTAAGAACTTACCATTTTGCAAGAGCTGAGGGCGAATGCTGTTCTGCAAGAGCTGAGGGCGAACGTTGAGGGCGAATACAGGGCGAATGCTGTTCTGCAAGAGCTCAGGGCAAATGCTGAGGGCGAATGCTGTTCTGCAAGAGCTCAGGGTGAATGCTGAGGGTGAATGTTGTTCTCCAAGAGCTCAGGGCGAATGCTGAGGGAAAATGCTATTCTGCAAGAGCTGAGGGTGAATGCTAAGGGTGAATGCTGTTCTGTAAGAGCTGAGGGAAAATTCTAAGGGAAAATGCTGTTTTGCAAGAGCTGAGGGCAAATGCTAAGGGCGAATGCTATTCTGCAAGAGCGGAGGGCGAATGCGTGCGTGATATCACACGTTAATGTAGCTATTGCGATGGATATAAGTTTCATATTTTTAATGAAATCATTTTTATGTAGCGCGCATATAAGTGTCGTTATACTGACGGTGGAAAAAGCGTCGCTATTGTGACGAATACCTCCAAACATCGCAATTGCGACACTTAGACATTGTGTCGCACTTGCGACATTTGGAGGCAGTCGTCGCAATAGCGACGCTTTGGGGCATAGTGTCACAATTGCGACGTCTTCCTCCAAACGTCGCAATTGCGACACTTTGTATAAGTGTCGGTATTGCGACACTTTTCTATAAACGTCGGTATAGCGTCGGTTTCGGGCGGGATTGAAAAAATTTGGGGAAATTTCCGACATTTGGTCAAAAGCGTCGGAACCAAGTGTCGGAATTTCCCCCAAATGTAGTAGTGTACACTCTGTTCTTCAATGGGGCAGCGAAAGGCAACCCCGGATTGGCTGGGGTAGGAGGAATTATAAAGAGTAAGGATGGCAGAATTGTGACTAAGTTCGCTTGGGGATTAGGGCACTCTACTAGCATTCAAGCTGAAGCCTTGGCACTTCTTCAAGGTCTCAAGCAAGCAAAGGCCATTGGTCTATCAGATGTTAGTATTATAGGAGATTCTCAGTCCATTATTAAAGTCTTATTGGAGGATTCCTCTCCTGCAGATCTTAGATTGGCAAGAGTGATTTCAAGAATCAGAAGTCTGGTGAAATCCTTCCAGACTGCAAATTTCCTTCATGTATTGAGGGAGAAAAATAAAGATGCTGATCTGGAAGCCAACAGGGCGGTCCCACTTCCCACTGGCTCTCTCTTGAAAGACGAAATTGAGGAGTGGGAATCCATACCATAAAATTGTTTATGTTTTACTGCATTATTATGAAACAGTTTGTTTGTATATTTAAGATAAGAAAAATAACGGAGATAGATTCTCTAGTCTCGAGTAAAAAATGTGGATCTCCAAATTTTGGGGTCTATGATTAGTTAGTGGAAGAAAGTTTAAGGGCTATGCCCGACCTATTGTAATCGGTTAAAGGCATTTTGGCCAATATCTAATATAAATCTATATCTGTTTTTGTAAAAAAAAAATGCCTATTGGCTAAGGCTATGCAGAGTTTTCACCCTCACAGAGAGAAGACATAACCAAAAATAGTGGATTTGTTACAAGACATCAACAATCAGCTAAAGCATATCAAAGTCACATTGTACCAGGCCACTAATCGTATCAGTAGACTTGATGATCGTATTGGCAGAATTGAGAAACAAATCCAATAGATGCAACAAGTGGATATGCCAGGATCTACATCAAAGAATCCAGCCCCGATTGATTCTTAAGATGGATAACACTCTTGACATGTATATAATATGCACTTTTGTTTTCTGCAAGGACATATATCACTCAATAGATATGTAAGGAATAGAATAAATAGTCAGTTAGCTAATGAAGCAAATGGTAGAATGAAACTTTTCTAATTTTGGATGGCTTTTAATGCTCTAAGGTGGCCAACAGACCTGGTTTCCTTTGGGCAGGTTGAGGCCACAGACTAAATATTATTTTTTGTAACCTGCTTTCAAAACATAAATATAAAATAGAAAGACACTACTAAATTGACAAAAAAATAATAATGTTGTAGCCATTTGCCATAGGCAGCAAAGGCAACACCTCTATTTCAATTCTAGGTTGCACATTTTGAAGTATAACACACACTGCTTATACTTTTCAACACAATTTTTATTTTTAATATATTTTTTTTAATTTTCATAATTTATTGCATTTTTATCTAATTTCCATAGGTGGTCATAAACAATAGGCACGGTAAATTTTTAATTTCAATTTAGTAAAAGATATTTTAAACAAGGTTTAAACATATGATTTAGATATGCAAGGAAGTTATCACTTTCAATTTTATTTATTGATGGAGTGGTGATGACAAAAGTATACTAACATCTTTTAATTGGATCAAAAAAATTAATTAGCAAAATTATTAAAATGGCCAATTCTAATAAAAAGTATAGCATATTCCGTATATATGATATATAAAACATTTAAATTATTTTAGTTTTAATTAAAAATAATTATTGTGATTTTTTAAGAATACGTTTGAATAAATTAAAATGTTTTTGAAAATACAACAATTTATATTATTTTAAAAATAGGTAAAATAAAAACTAAATTTTAATTTGTCAAATAATCTTCATCAAAATTTAAAACAACTTTATCAAATCAAATAAAAATAGAATATGAATATTTTTTTATTTTTACACCTTTAAAATTTAAAGGTGATTGTTTAATATCATTTTGTGAGAAAAAAATTTACCAACTTAACTAGAATTGTAATCTCAAAATGATAAACGTAGTCCAAAAAATCATATTTTTGAGCCAAAAACATGAAAAAACATCTCTGAAACAAAAAGTGTTGATGGTGCATCAATGTTTGTTTGTTTAAACTAAATTTCTATTTTTTTTTAGAAACTACATCAAAAATAAAAAAAATATGCAATAAAACATGAAAAAACACCCTAAAAAATAAAAGTGTTGATGTTACATCAACATTTTCTTTTAAGTCCATGGGGTCTTGGTTAAACGGTGATGAGGCTGGTTGTTATAACACTCATCATAGGTTCAATTCTCTTCCCCGATTAGGGTGATGTATCTGGACATGGTGATAAATATGGAGGAAAAAAAAGAAAAATGAAAGGTACTACCAAGCTTACAAAAAAAAAAAAAAAAAAAAAAAACTTTTAAATTCTTTTATTTTTTTAACAATGGAAATAAAAACTAAATTTTTTATGCAATAAACATGTAAAAGGTATCTTCACCTAGATTATATGCTAGGGAGTTGTTTTTAAGTGTGACTTTTTGGATTTTCTGGAAGATTTCTAGCTCGAATCCATTAGAAATTTTTTGGTGTAATCTTGATTTTTGTTGTTTAAAATGGTGTTTGTAATATATATATATATATATATATATATATATATATATAGATATATATATATGTATGTATGTATGTATGTATTCAAGACCATGAAAACCCCTGGAGCACTTCGATAGTGCAGAGTTCACCCATCAAACTTGTGATTTCATTAAATCCTTGTTGGATTCTAGACAAATTAGATCATAAAATAAACTAGAAAACTTTTCAAAAAGTCGCAATTAAAGACAACTCGATCGACAAGTGTTGATGCTCCATCAACGGTTTTTTTCTTCGTTTTTAATTTTTTTAATTTCGATATATTTTAGCAATGACAATAAAAATAAAATATTATGATTCTAAAAACCCTTAAAATTCCAATAGTTTTCGACGATAACATCAAATATAAAACATCATAATTTCAAAAAGCCTAAAAATACCAACAATTTTCAACCATGCCATTAAATATAAATATCATGACTTTGAAAAACCTTACATTTTTTACATTTCGAGCTTCAAAATTAAAGATAAAATAGCACGACTCTAAAAAATCTTAAAACTTCAACATTTTTTGGCCATGGAATTAAGACCAAATATCATGGCTATGAAAAACCTTAAATTTTCAACATATTTCAATACCATTTTTTTTTTGGTAAGCTGAAATTTCTATTAATTCTTCAAAATATTACATCATAGTAGTTTCATAATCAAAATGCCTCCAGCCTCATTCCGACTGGAGTTGACCCAAATTCTGAAAGCAACTGACCATCATCCCTGAAAATTAGTGTTCCATGTATCTGGAGCATCTGGTCCATCTCCTAGTAGCGGGGATTGGAAAAACGCTTCATGCACATGTGCTTCCATGTGCGCCAGTTGACCCTTCAAGTGATCCTGCCCATCCTGTATTTGCTTCTACCCACATCAAAGAGAAACTAGCATATCCGTCATGTGCCATTGTTTATGTTAAAAATTATTCATAAAGGCCATGAGTTCATTATGATCGTCATGTTGATCTCGAGCTAATTTATCTACTAACAGAGTTACCTGATGCAATTTAGCTTCAATAGAATCAAATGGGGGAGGAAGACCCACTCTGCTTGGAGAGTTGGCCTGCTGGTGTATCTTGGCACCAATGTCTCGTTGATCCACTCGATGCATTGGTCTCATGCCTCGAGGGCCAACACCCCTATGTGCACGTCCTCTTTGTCATTGCATCTCCCTTCACGACCCCCTTTCCATCAAAATTCCCAAGGACCCACCCTCGCAGTCCATCTCAAAATACCCTCTCTGCGGATCACCTACGACACTGAACAAACGACTAGCCCTAACCTTGCCTCAGCCCTACACTCACAATCTACTCGCCCTCCCTTCACACTAGGCAATTCCAGGCACACATGGATCGAAGCCACCCTTTGAGTTCGATGGAACACCCCAATATAGTTTCCCCACATGCCCAATACCCGCAGGTTGACGACTGACTTTGTCAAAGAAAATGTTACTGGCCACCACAAAACCCCAACCAGTAACTACGCTCGCGAGGGTAGCAAATATAGTTACATCATAACCCCATACAAAAAATACAACATAAATGGAACCATAAGAATTTACCTACACTACAGTGAAATTGGTCACCCCGAAACTAGGTTGCAGATGTCCCAAGCTGTGAAAACCACACTAGAATCATGTTGCAATGACTATCTGCAAACCACTTCTTGCCATAGTGGCCTAGGGTCTCAGGTATTTTCATTCAAAACACCCTCTAGCGTTAGCGACACACTATATTGCCTGAAAATGTAACCCATCTTTACAATTTGTAGCCAAGGAGCATGTTGTGTCTTGAGAATTAAGCCACCCTGCGTATCTCACTTATTAGAGAAATTTTTAGGTCTAAAATGGGACCCCGAAGAAAAATGTACAACCAAAATAAAATTTATAAGAACCAATAGGATTCAAGATGATGATGTCAACCGTGGGGGATGATTCACTTTTTTTGGGTAAAAATGTGAAAGATTAAAAAATAATAAAATAATAAAATAATAAAACTAATTTTTCAACTTGTATTATCTACTTATCTCCTTAAGGTTTTACTCAAATTTCGAGTGGGAGTATTCATTGGATACATAATTTGGTTCCTCATCTAAGGAGTACCCATGTTGCATACTTTCGATGGACCTTGCTACACGAAAATTGAGAAATACATTAAAAAATGCGATCACGTTTGATCACATTTTTAATGTATTTCTTATTTTTCGTGCAACAGGGTCCATCAAAAGTATGCAACATGGGTACTAATTGGACGAGGAATCAAATTCTGCATCCAATGAATACTCTCGCTTGAAATTTGATTAAACCCATTAGCAGATAAGTTGAATGTACAAGTTGAAAAAATAGTTTTTTTCTTTTTTCGAAAGACTCCTAACTAGGATTCTTGATAAACAAACAGGAAATCGATTTTACTAGATAAAAATAAAGTTATATCCCCCGCTAGATATGCCCACTTTTCTTCCCGAATTTACCACCCCAATAGGCAGGCTTCATATACACTTTAGATATGTAGCTTCGTAGGTGCTTGCTTAAGGAAACTCTCTCTCTAAAATTTGATGATGTAATCTAATATTATTTTATTATTTCCACTATTATTTTATAATTTCCTTAGGAGGCCCATTTTAGACCTCAAAATTCCCCCAATAGTAATAGATAACACTGATCCGGTGGATCAAAGTTATGCTCAAAATTCAAAGTTTTCAGAATAGATCAGAACCTCAACGACCACATAAATCTCGTTGTTCTAAATTCGATGCAACTGATTTCACAAAAAACCAACGTCATATGCTCCTGTAATCAAGTTCTATTCATTTGGGGAAACACCAATTTTTCTTTTGGTTTTTGGGTGCAGGGCTGCACAATCAACGGTTTGTACTGTTGATTGGACCCTGACCATACATGGTGACTATGCTTCTTCGGCTTATGGAAACTTGCCATTTGTTACATTTTTGTTGGCTATGAGATGGTGTAATTCTATTGCTTTTGAGGTTGGTTATGTCGACCAACTAGGGGCACCATGTGGGCCAACCAGAGGCTACCACGTGGCATCCTAGTGGCCACTAAAATTTTGTATGGGTTGAGCAACAGCCCATGAGAATCAAACATAGGACCTCCGCTAGGTTAGTGATGCCTCCAACTGTTATGCCACATTTGGTTCTTAACCCTCTATGGAGTCCGCTCTTATTTAAGCTTTATGATATTTGATAGCGGGGGTTGGTTCTTAACCCTCGAGCCTAGTCCACAGAGTAGGGTTAGGGGCTAACCCCAGCCCCAAAATTTTTTTAATGCAAAACCCACCATATAACCATTTAACCAAAGTTTCAACATGGGCATATTACATGCCACAATGGATTTTTCATAAAACAAAACCCACATTACCAAATTTTTGGCTCAGGAAGAGGTATTAACCGAAACTCAGACGGAAAAGCATTCACATGGCAGTTAATGCCATGGTTTTTTTCCAAGTCCGGAGCGAGGTTTCGTGATGGTTACCACAACAGTCAAGAAGTGAGCACATGTCGTGGAGAGGTTGAGATGTTACACCGAAATTTTAAACCATGGCTTGTTCACAAGTTAAATCGTAACATTGTTTGTTACTGCATGATGCTAACCCAACCCAGTTTTTACCACAAGTCGGCACCAGAACCTAGGTGGAGTTTGAAACCGGCGCCAAAACCACGAAATCAATGGTGGTCTTTGTGAAACGTGGCGCATTTTTTGCCGGGTATGGGGCTCACCGGCCCAATTAACTAGGCAACAATTTGCACCCAACATGGTAGGAATCCCATTGGTGTGGGGAAATTTGTCACCCCACATATACGACAAAGTGTGGATTTGTCGAACAGTTTGTAGAAGGTGTGTTTTGTAGGAAAAATAGTGGAAAACTTGAGGAGCTCATAACTTTTGCAATTTTTGGCCTTTTTAAGAGTAGAAAGAGGCTAGACAAGGGTTTTTGAAAATTTTGAAGCCATTGGAGATATCAGTGAAGCCATTTGAACATTTTAATTTTATGTAAACACCAATTTTTAAGCATAATGAAAGATGCCCAAACATTGGAAGCTAGAACACGAGATGTAGCCCAGGAGGGGTGAGCTCCTTCATCATTTCGTGTGTTGTGTTTACTGTTATGGTGATTTTATCTCTTGTTTTCTGCAAAATCTGAGTTTTAAATTCATGTTTATGTGTTTAATAATTTCACATAGAGGCTTAAAAATCTTAATTAATCACTTGCAAAAAAAATTTCATAATCCTCAAGAAACTTCATATACAGATTAGTTTGGTATTAGAAATTACGTTTTCTTTGTTATTGTAAGGGTTTAATTTGTTTGCAAGTGTATGTGATGCTTACAAAGTAGAAGCTCAAAAGAGGAGAAGGAAAGCTTGTGGTTGCAAGTCCTCAAGTTAGGTAAAGGACAAGGAGAGCAAGTTTTCCACAATCTCCACCACAAATTCTACCTTAAGTCGTAGTTGAAGCTTCAACAAGTATGGTCCATGAAGGAGTGTCTGAAAATATGTCAGAGGATGAAAAATCCTTCAGAAAATAATTCTTTGATATGACAATAATGGTGAAAGTTCTCTACGAAGAGAGAAACACAAGGTTGCAAGGTGAGAGCTCCAATCCTCCAAAGGGAGATAAGTCTTCTAAAGGAGATGGAGGAGATGGGGACAAGACTCCAAAAGGTAATGGGAATGGTGAAAAACCACCTTTTGACACCACCATTCTCCTCACCTCCATCCTCACTACCATCTTCACCATGATATTATTCCACAACAAGCCCTTCACAAACACCTCCACATTCTCCAAAATGTCGTGCTAAAACTCCATTTCTAAAACTTGACATAAAGTTTGATTTTCCTATGTATGATGGAGAGGTAAATGTTGAAAGATTAGATAATTGGGTTCGTCAGCTTGAAGTGTATTGTAGGATACAAATAATCAAGGATGATGACACAAATATTCAACTTTCTTCACTAAGATTGGAAAGTGTAGCACTTGTTTGGTAGGGAGCCAAAACTCAAGAGGACATGAAGAAACATGGTAAGGTTTTAACCTCTTGGAATAACCATTTGTTGCCTTAAGAATACAATTTTATCCATTAACATACATGCAAAAAGCTCTAATGGAATGGAAAAAATTTAGGCAAGGGAAAGGACAAATTGTGAAAAACTATATTCAATAATTTAGGAGAAGAGCAGTAATATTGGGTGTAGATTTGAAATCTAAAGAAAATTTGTTAAAATACATTTGAGGTTTGCATAGTTACCTGTGAAATACTATTCTCACATTTAATCCTTCAATTTTAGATGAATTTTGTGTTCAGGACACACATCTAGAGGCAAGAGGGAAACATGTTTAAGATTAGGCAAGTGAGAATACCTTTGAGTCTGGAGAGAAAGGAAAGTGTAAGTATAAGAGAAAAGGTAAGAATAATTCCTCCATTAAGTTGTAGAAATATAAACTCACATGTAAACATTGTTCCAAATATGGAAACAATGAAGAGCATTGTTGGAAACTTCATCCATAAATGATACCCAAGAATTTGAAAAACAAGGAGAAGGAGAAGACAGTTGCAACAATACAACATGATTTAAGTTATGATTTTGGAGATGAAACAAATATCACAATGATGGGTTGGAAAGGCAAGAACATTGAAAGTACTAGTTCTTCAAGTTGTCTAAATGATACTCTAGATGAAGAAAAAAAAATTTGATATTTTCCATATTAGATTTGTTTCAAAACATACCAAGATTGACACACTATTTGATAGTGGTTCACATTGAGAAAATATTATTTCAAAGGAAATTGTCAAGAATTTAAACTTAGAGATGACTACACATCCTAGAACCTATCCTTTAGGTTGGGTATGTAAGAATGAAAATTTACTGGTTACAAGGAGGTGCATCCTTAGATTTGCAATCACTGAAAAATTTCTTGATGAAGTTGAACTTGATGTAATTTCGCTTGATATTTGTGGTATAGTTTTGGGAAGCCCATATCTTTATGATAGAAAAGCAATATTTCATCGTCATGAGAATAAGTATCACTTGTTCAAGAATGGGGTTGAGTACTTTTTTAGAGCACATAGTAAGAATATGAGTTTGTCTCTCATGAATGCTGGACAAATGAAGATAATTGTTAATGCTAGTCCAAATTTTGCTTTGTTAATGTTCAAGCATGAAGATGTTGTGAATGAGGCCTTTCAACGAAATGCATCCAATGAAAAATATGATTTCATAGAGGTTGGTAATGGTTATGATAAGATATTTCAGGAGTCTAACATGTTGCCTCCTAAAATAGGTAAACAAGATGAGGTAAAACGGTAGCAGCATACATCATTGATGAACATTGATGTGAAAAAGATGCCAGTGTAAGAGAGTGCAAAGGTCAAAGATAAAGTGCCAAATAAATTTGGCAAAGAGGGGTTTGGGTTCAAAATTTATTCTTGTGGGTGTCACAAGTTTTATCTTTGAAATGAGATGCTTCATGGTGATGGTGATCACATTTGGTCAAGAGTCGAGCAAAGCACAAGGTGAGGCATGCCAAGCATTGGTGTATCAACAGTGCTCAAGTTGAGAAGAATTTGAAGTTTAATATTTCTTTGATTGACGACCGAGGAGGGAATTTTTTTGTTTCTTCAAGGGAAATTTGTTGTTTTTCAAATTCTGGTAAATTGCAGCAAGATGGTATCTGCAACAACAAGTCAAGGTCTTCAAAGTCACGGAAAATGACTAGTTTTCAAGAAAATCTCAAAATGTGACATTCAAGCAATTTTCAATGGATCGAGATAGGAAGGGTGAGGGAGATGAGACCTCATCTATTTATTGACAGATAAATATATTTTAGAGGTCAAAAATCTTTCAGTGGGGAGGAATGATTCGATGTATCAAATTTATGCTCAAAATTCAAAGTTATCGGAATGGATCTGAACTTGAACAGTCGTGTATATCTCGTCATTCTGAATCTGGCACTACTCATTTCACGAAAAATAGACGTTGTATTCTCCTGTAATCAAGTTTTTTTCGTTTGGGGAAACAATAAATTTTCTTTTTGTTTTTGGGTGCAAGGCTACATAGTCAGCAGTCCATAATGCTGACTAGACCTTGACTGTACATGGTGACTATGCTTCTCTGGCCTATGGTAGTTTGGCACTTGTCACATTTATGTTGGCTGTGAGATGGTGTATTTATATTGGTTTTGAGGTTGGTTATGTGGACCAACCAGGAGGAACCACGTGGGCCAACCAGAGGTTTCCATGTTGCCTCCTGATGCCCACTAAAATTTTGTATGGGCCAAGAAGCTTGTAATATTCCTACATTAGCATGTAGCTAAAAGGAATATTGATTTTTGATTTTTTCACCTAGTAGATGAATAAATGGGGGAAAGAGACCCATACTTAACTTAAACTAGCATAAAGACCCTCTTGGCGTGAAAAGGGATCATTCTAGTAGCAGGATTTGACACCATCATGTGTGAACAAGGACAATTGGATGTGGACAAAGTCAAGTTTGACCAAGTCAACACCATTCATGGAGAAGAGTGGAGCATCAATGCAAATAGCTCAATATGAACAAGGATCAGTTTAAACAAACATTATGAGAGCTAGCTTGAAGAAACTTGGGTGTGAAAAGGGGTGAAGCAGGTTGAAGAGGTCAACCTTGACCAAATCAAACAACGTGGTTTTGGAGGAGTGGCCTTGATGGAGATACAACATAGTTTTGGAGGGAGATTGATCATGTGATGTGGAAACCCTAATGGGTGGGACACAAAGGTGAGGAGGCTCACATAGCTTATAAGGAAGGGGATGGTAGCCATTTGAGGTTAGCTTGATGATTATTGATTTGATGGTCTACATGACTATTTTGCATTCTTTTGTTGTTTAGCAGAGCTGCAGTGCTGTTTAGCACAAGGCATTCCTGCTTAGGAATTCCTTCTCCTACCTTGAGAGGCCTCTTGGAGGAGTATTGTACTTCATTTTTCCAAATTTAGGCTTGAGGCCAAGCATCCTCCTTCAGCTACAATGTAATTTCTATAGAGTATAACGTTGTGTTGCAGGGTGTTGTAGTGGAAGGTCCACAACACCACTTCCAGTGCTTGCATTTCAGAGGAGGAAGCCTTTCTTTCTCTGGCAGATCAGTGAGGAAGCCTTTGAGCTGATTTTTAGATCTTGGCATGTGGCCAATGTACTTTCCATCTCCTACAGCTCAGTCCTTTGCAAGAACTGCGTCATTTCTCTCTGTGTTGCAGTAGCAGGGTCAAGCCCCTTGATCTTGAGCTTGTTCCTTGGGGAAAGGGCCAACCCTTCTCCCGGAAGGATTGTATAAAGCATCCTCTTCTATTTCTTGTATTATTTGGCTACATCTATACATAGTTGTAGTATAATTTCATTATTTTCAGATCTAGATCTGCAGATCTGGTGTTTTATACTTGTACTTTCATGGAGCCCTTGCCGGGTCATTCTTATATTGTATAAAAAGAAAGAGATCTCCATTTTTCTCAGCCATTGGATGATTGTAAACTCCAGATCTATTATTTCTTGTAATTTTCTACATAAAACCTCATTAAAATAACGATGTCACATGCTCAGGAAATTCTGCATGT
This sequence comes from Pinus albicaulis, assembly GCA_034641835.2. Lineage (NCBI taxonomy): Eukaryota > Viridiplantae > Streptophyta > Pinopsida > Pinales > Pinaceae > Pinus > Pinus albicaulis. The sequence goes on along the minus strand of CM076569.1, from coordinate 72,657,711 downwards.
CATAAGTCATGGGGTTTGGGCAATTTTGAGTAGTATTGACTTGGGGAGATCTGTTTAGCATGGTTAGAGAGATTGTTTTTTTCTCCAATTCTGTATGTGATATGTATATAGCATGAACTAAGGTATCCAAGTCTCATTTCTCATATTTATAGCGTAATTCTCTGTAATTAATGTTTTTATGCTCTATATTGCTGCATTTCCTCACTTTGGAATGAGTTAATGGGACATAATGTTGTTGTTGAACATTAATTTGATGGATAGGTGTTCCTTTCACACCTTATGAGCTGATTTACACTGTAATTGTGTTCATACATCGCTGCATTCCCATTTTGGGATATTACAGGGGTATCAGAGAATGATCTTTGGCTTAGCCTGTGACTTGCAGCTATCAGAAGAATAAAGAGAATGAGAAAAGATCAGAATGATGGAGAGTATGAGCCTTATCTCATCATTGATCATATCTATAAAGTACCTCTCCCAGGAGGTTAAGCAGAGGAAGGATAAGAGATGACATGAAACTCCTAGAGGGTTTCAAGAAGAGGAAGGACCATGCACTTCCCATTCTCATAAAGAAGAATATAAGAAGCATGGAGGACACTTGGATCATCAGATTCTAAGTGAATATCTTGTTGAGTACAAGTATCAATCTAGAGCCTTCAAGGAGACTCTAGCCTTTCCACAGTTCATTCAATTGAAGGAAGAGAGGAGACCTTACATCACGGAGGAAATCAAGGGCAATAGGTTTCTATTATCCACTTTTGATGGGGCATCTACAACAAGGGATTGGGAAATAAGACTTAGTGCATTATTCCTACTACACCCATTGGTAGATAGAGAAGCAGTAGAGATTGCAGTGCTGCACATGAAGGGAAAATCAAGCACTTGGTGGTTCAGTCACATAAGTCATGCAAACGTATATACTTTTGTAAATTTCACTCAAAGGGTGATCAGAAGATTTGACGAAGAAAAATCAAAGAGGGAGGAGCCCTCACCACCACTTGAGGAGACTTGTATCAATGCTGTCACAACCTTGGAGGAGCAACCTTCAACATTAGTAGTTGAGGGAGCCAACACAGTGGAAGAAGGAACTCTTGCAGCAAAACCCATCAAGGTATGATTGAATTTCCACTTTCTGTTATTGCAGCAAATCTTTTAGAGGATTGTGGAAATTTGTTGTTGCATGACCCAGGATCATCACTTACTGCTAATATAGAGCAGCAGAGTTGCACTACGCTATCCAAGAGCAGCAGTGGGGAAATAAGGAGCCATTCCTCATGGGAGCATTCAAATGTCAGCCTCATTCAGGAAGAAATGGAGGAAGAAATGACAAAGGGTAGACATCTTGAGATGAGAAATATTTTCTCCTCTCTAGATGACACTTTCTCAATGAGCATGCCACAGCTCAAAGAGAGATTTCTACTTGCAGCAGATCCAAGACCCCATTGGTTTTGGAAGGCCATGCATTAGGAGGAGGTCTCATTAAGAGATCCCATTGGAGGTGCACTTCAACATTTCATGAAGTGCAAAGTTGTTCAAAGGTTTTGGGAGGTTGGTGTCCTACAATGGGAGGATACCAAGTATTTGCAGAATGAGATCCATCACCCACATTGTGATGAGTGGATGATAGTATGGAGCAAGGAGTTTCAAAACCACTTGCAGATCTATGATACAAGCCAACAAGAAGCATGGTTGCGCTGGTTGCTTTTGGGTGAGTATGGTTACTACCCAAAGATTCATATTTTCTTGTCTCATGCCTTATGTCTCAATGATAGGGTGCATAAAAAGAAGGGATTGTTGTTGTGGTTGTTAAGAAGAGAGTTTGGACATCACATGTTAAATCTTATGTCCATGTATTTACTCTTGTTTGAGGTATGTCTCATGTATTTACATATATTTCTGTTTGAGATGTATCTCATGTATGTACTTTGGTTTGGGAGGAAGGATAACTCCCACATGATGTGGCATAAGGGAGCTTGTTTGTACTATGTTGATGAGACATCTCACATGTCCATTATTGTATTTTTGCTCCATGAATTTCATTATGACAATGCAAGAAGGCAGCAAGAGTCCTTGTTGCTATGGTTACTATTGGGAGAGTATGAGCTGAAATTTCTCCATACTCATCAAGATATTTAGGAGGAATGTATGGCACATTTGAGGTGCAAAGAGGCTACCCTTCAACATTGAAGAATAAGGAGGGGCTTCCACTTAGGAAGAAGATTTACCTACATAGTAGCATGATAGTGGATGACTTTTACATGTGGAATGTCAAGGAAGGGGATCATAGAGTGACAAGAGCCTTATCACTAGGGCCAACAACGCTGTCACTTGGGACTATGTTTCTATTGATGGAGTGTTCCAAGGGGAGCATGCATCCTCTCTTGTTGCAGATTTTTATGAGAAGATTCTCATGGGAGGACTCATCCATGGACCTGTTGAAGCCTAGAAAATCTCTGCTTCAAACATTGGGGAAAACCACCCGGTCGGGACCTTAAGACAACTCCTTTTTCGTTTGGAATGGTGGCTCCGACTGGATTTAAAGGACCAGTTTCCTTATAACTAAGTGGATTGGATTGGATGGATGGAAATGGGACTAAATTAACAGAAATAAAATTATCTAATCTAAGCTAAATACTGATAAAGAAATTCTAATACTAACCCGGGTAATTATATGTAAATACAAATTAAGATTGTTTCAGTCTAATAATAACCATGAAAATTTATTATTAATCAAATTGAAATATGCAGAAACAAATAAAGATAACTCTGTTTAAGAAATTAAACAGAGTTATAATAACATATTGCATTCATCATGTATACCATTTATATATGCTTATAAAAGATAACACTTCAATTATACTCAGAAATGATATATAAAAGGAAGCGTTATGAAGACCAAATATATAAATGATAGAAAATTCTTCAAAAGAATACCATATAACAGAGAAAATCAACAGTGGACAGATAGAAATACCTCATTCATCTTGAAGACTGTCAAATGAAATGTGATACTCTGATCTAGTAACTCCAATGTAAAATCAAATCCAAAGGTATAGAAATGCAACACTCCAAAGATAATTTCAGCACAAAAATCACCAGATGTGATCCTTCATAAAATATAATAAGGAATGGAGTACAAAAATGTTAGCTCCAAATCCAAAAAATATTACAACTTCCAATCCCTCTCTAAATGCATGAGAGGGATTTAAATAATAAATTACATAACAAAATCCTACTACTACTGCTACAATCTATCAAATTAAAAACTGAAAGGCTATCTTGAATGAAACTGATTCATTGTTTCTCTCTCTCGCTTGATGAAGCCAAGTTGCAAATCTTCAACATATCTTGGAGTCTCGGTGGATGACTCATTTCGGAATGCAGCTGTCCAGCATAGGTGGCATCGGAAAATTCTGAAATCAAACAATCAACGGCATTTGAAAGAAATTTGATAGCCGTTTTTTGATTGTTTGGTTTGATTAAATGAGTCCACATACTGTCCCAGGATATTGTTTGAAGTTTGTTGATTTGTTGACTTTTCTTCTCCATTTCTTCTCTCCATCTATTTTCGGTTTCTTTTACTTTAGGCAAACTGCCAGGAACACAGTCTGAAATGAGATTGATTGAGTATAAGCTGTCATTTATGAATTACGTGATATTATTCATCATACTCCTGGCCCTTGATATTGCTCTCTTAGCTTTCATTATTTGATGTTCCCATTCTGTAAACAAGATTTCTTTGTGTATTTCCTCTATTCTAGGAAGATTGGCTTCTTTTCCCTTTTCTGTGTCTTGCCAATTGAGAAATTCGGAAATCTTTTCATCAGCATCATCTATTTCTTGTCTGAGAGTAATAACATTTTGGATCAAAGATGAAGTAATATCACAAAAAGGTTCTGCCTGTGATAGCTTTGCACAAAATTCATTCAATTGCTGAGACAATAGTTTATTAGCCTCAAGGGCTTCTGTTTTGAATTCACTTACCTTCGGGAAATCTTTAAACTTATCCAAAGTTTCTTGAAATTCCTTTTCTTCAATCATTTTTGAATTTTTCTCATTTTGTAACAGACTTTGTAACTTAGAAATTTCTTCATTTAGTTGTTGTTGTTTTCCTAAGAGTTGTTCATCAACTTTCTTCTTTTCTTCAGCAAGCTGTTTTTCCAATTCTTTGGACCTAAGTGTCTGATTTTGTAGTTGTTGTTGCAATTGGGTAATCTGTTGCTGACTTTCCTTAGCTTGCTCTTCAAGTGAAGCTATGTGGAGATCTTTCTGAGTTATCATCTGAGAAACTTCTACAACTTTATCCACTGTCGTAGCACTATAAGCTCCTGCATACTGGGACAATTTTGTGAGGTCTTCGGATGGATTCACCTCATTGTTTTTGTAAACAATATTCATAAACTCTTCCGATGGAGTAGAAAACATGTCTTGTTCTGTCTTTCTTCTTTTTCTTTGTCTTCTAACAACAGCCTTATGTTTGGGGCTGTAAAATACATCTAAAGGAGGGATCTCCTCGACCTTCAATACAATCTGCCCTGTCGGATGTTCAGGAATGATTTCAACATCCTGCTCTGTTTGATCTTTATCTTTATCTTGCAATCCCAGCTGTTGAGCAAATTGATCATATTGTTTTAATAACTGAGAAGAAACATTAAGATCAGTAGAAACTATAATCTCCTTAGTTGTTTCTTTTCCTTTTTCTGTATCTATGTTCTGCTCAGTGCTTTTGCCATCCGATCCACCTTTTTGATTATGCACATCATCATCGGTACTTGTGCATTTTTCTGTTGTTTGAGCAGTAGACTGCTGACCAGTATTTTGATCGGATTTATCATCAGTATTTCCCTTTTGGGCATCAGGCTTGCCAACAACGACCACCTTTTGAGTATGTACAGTTGGCTGGTTAACAGCCGATTGTGTAATGACTTTGCCAGTAGATGTTTCCACTGGTGTTTTGCTAGATGTACCTTCTGTCTCTGACCCTTGTGTTGGAATTCTTAGTTGGTCCAGAGGAACTCTTAACAATCTCTGGCTTCTGAATAACAAAAATTTATTCATTTCCTCCTTTTGGAATTTAGACTTGGCTAAGTCATAAATTTGAGGAAAATTATCCAAAGAAACAAACAAATCATCAAACGGATCTGGCTCATGCTCAAATCGAGCAATTGAAACTGAAGCAGTAACATTAAAGGCTATCTGTCGCGGATCATATTGTCTTCCAAGAATGGTTGCAAATTTACAACCTTTTATCTTGGCGACTTCTTTTTCAGCATGCTTGAAATCATTTAAAGTAAATTGACCACAATTGAGTGGGAATTGAGGCCACATTCTCTTCTTACTGTTATTTAAAGACCTGGATATTCCTTCAACTGTTAATTGATAGGAAATTTCTTGAGCAAGAAGTTTGTCTGGAACAATAAGAGGAAGAACATGTGGTTCCACAATACTACCAAAAACCCTGATGTATGTAAATTTCTCCTCCCCAAACCAATCTCCTATTGCAGATAAGTCAGCCTTAGCTTTATCAGAGAATCTAGGAGGGAAGCGATTAAAAATGGTTTGGAAAATAGGGATAAGGAAACCATGGCAGATTCTATATACATTATCTTGGAAATGAACCTTCCAAAGCAGTTTATGATAAATATGAATTGGGGTAGGGTCTTTGGGAGTCCATTTCCATCCAAATAAGGGAAACTCGGAATTAAAACAAAGAGCACCAAGAATATAGGCACAAAAGAAAAAGGGAGTGGAATTTCCAGCGGTTTTTTCTTGTCTGTAATCAAGTATCCTATTGGCCATTCTATCAGACAGAATAACAGCCCAATCCATGATGTCGGAATTGACAGCAGCTAGGATTAATGGGACCATTTGTATAGAAAACCTAGCTGAATTATCATTGCCAAATAATCTACACATCATGGCAGCGGCATAGCAATACGGAGGTAAAAGGGAATCTACAGAATACATACCGGACGCTTCATTTCGGTGCTTCTCTGGATTTTTCTTCCAATCTCTGATAGGGTCAGATTGGACTTTGTTATTATCAGCAAAGTCTTTGATAAAATCCTTGTTATACACCTTCTGCGGGTCTGGAAGGTGATACATTGCCTTTAGGTCTTCTGCTTTAAACGAGCCAAAAGACACTCCAGATGCTGAAACAAACATTCTGTCTTGTATCTTCACACTGTCAATAACCCATCGAATTGCATCATAATAAGGCATGATGCTTGCTCTGGCTGCAATTCGATGCAAAAATGAATTTGCAAGTGATTTTTCAGTGATCTCAGAGTCGGAATCTGAGCTATCTTCGTCTGGAACCGATGCTTTTTCCACTGTGACCTTAGGGTTTTCTCTTTCCAATAGGTTGTAGACTCCTTCCCACGTCATTCTCCCAAGCCCCTCGCATGATGTATCTGTGACTAATCTTAGTTTTGTGGGCTTTTCTTTTGAAACCATAGGAGTCTCAACAAACTTAACTGGAACAACAGTCTTGGTTCTTCTCGCTCTCTTCGACATTTCTGCGTTTGCTATTGCTTCCCTTTGTCTGTGAATGAAAGGGCTTAGTGTTCTTTGGCTCTGCAAGACAATAAACTCTCAGTCGTGACAAACAAGCAACTCAAACGGGATGATTTATGAACTTATGATTTTTTATTTATTTGTTTCGTATACCGCGTAAATGCTCCTTTTGAATCACACTCATGTATTAAAAACCAAATCATTAACAATATTCATTTGATTCGTTATATAATGCCCTCATACAAACAGAGATTTGGCGCTTGTGAAATATTAAAATATTCATCCATTCTAAACTTTTTGCATGTAATAAATGACATTTATCAATCGCATCGAAAGTTTTCGAATGGCACATAAACATCACAATATGTTTTTCTCGATTGGCCGATTTCGATTGAAAAATTTTCCGATTTCTAATGGTGGGGTCTACCATATAATATTTTAAACGAACAAATGTTTGATTTTCTTTTGAAAGTGTTTATTGTAATAACGCGCGTCGGATCGGGGAATTTTAATTGACCGTGAAGAGTTTATTAAAGAATATCTCGATTATTCGATTGTGACTGGATGCATCGCATCGGAAGTTATATAAATAAACAATTTAAACTCTTAGCGATTGAAGATTTCCGATCGAACTAATCGCATCGAAGGATTTGAAATAAGTATATGAAACTTATTTTAAGGGTTATCTCCGATTCTCCGATTGCAATTGGACTTTTAAACTTGATTTGTTTTTTTATGATAAGGCCTTGTATATTGGATCGGATCATAAGTTTTGAATGTTGAATTTGTTTAGTAAACAAAAGATGAGTTTTTTCAAAACAATGAATTTTTATTTCCAAGTCTTTTATTTCTATAAAAAGATAAAGGGACCCTATTTCTAAATGAATTTTATTTCTAAAATTTTAAGAAAAAGGGAGGGTTGTTGTATAGTACAACATTTGGCGATTCACTGAAAGAAATAGTTATCTCTGAAAAATAAAATGAATACTATATTTTAAGTAAGTAAAGATTTTAAAGATAATGAAAACTATCCTAGGATAATCAAAAATAAAATCTAACTTATTAAAAAGAATAAAAATTATTAACAATTTCTTTCTAGTTTCTTGAGAATAAAAACATTTTGAGTTATCTTAAGCTTTGATTGGTATTAATAATGAAGTAAGTGGATTTTTCCAAGTTTGGTTTTATAATATACTCTATTGTCATAGGTATTGCCTCTGCTGCCTGCAAACGTTCATAGTCTCGACAGGGTTACCTTTTAACCATTAACTATTCATTGTCCCATTCAACTAAGATTATGACTTTTTAAAAGATAAATTCATAAGACATATTATCTCATGTTTTTGTCTTTTATTTATTTATTTATTTTTGAGAGCCATTGTTCTGGTTTGGTAGCCAGTTGATAACAATGCCATTCAATAGTTATAATTAAACTGAACAAGCTGGCTCATGATGAGACCCCTTGTCTTATATTTATAAGCCATTACCCTGTTTTGATATGCAGTATTGGTAATGTCAGTTTTATTATTTCTTATGAATATGGTAAGTCGGCTCATGATGAGACCTCTTATCTCTTAAAAATTTTACAATAATTTCTTAGAATTATATTCTAAAAAATCACAACCTAAATGAATGGGGTGAACTAGTTTTATCCTTAAGAATTAATGGATGACAATTTTCTGAGTTTTTTTGAGTACCAAGACTTGAATAATCTTTACTTTTATAGATAACCTCTCTCTGCTTAATAAACTTATAATGATTTACATTTCCCTCAAGTTTTTCAAAAAGATTATGCAAATAATTGGTATAATCTTTCAAAGTTTAACATCTTATTTAAAACTATCAAAAGAATATAATCATTTCTTTAAAAATTCTCATTTACACCAAATAAATATTTATAATATTCTTCTTAAGAATTTTCTATCAAGTAAACAGTCAATTAGAGACATACTAACAACCTTTATTTGCAAAAACAATTAAAAACTTTGCAGAAAGGAATATGTACAGTTTAAGAAGGGGTTACCTCCTTATGAAAAGAATTTCTTCAAGATAAGCCCATTTACAGGAAGAGATTCTCTCTTACCTGTTAGATCTTGGAGCATGAATATATTTGAGCCTATCTTTTCAATTATCTGAAATGGTCCAAGCCACATTTTCTGAAATTTGGTATGCTTACCTTTTTCTTCATGTGCCTTATCCCATTTTAGAACAAGATCACCAATTGACAAAATTTTTGAGCCGGTAGAACTTGCATCAAAAGAAGATTTTACAAGCTGCTGATGTTTTTCATGAACAATTTTAGCTTTATCTCTTTCTTCTTCTAATTTAAGGATTTGATCATACCTCAATTGAATAGACGATGAAGGATTTTCTTCAATAAATTGCACTAGGGCTAATGATGGAAGAGTTAAATTCGATGGTATCACAGCTTCTTTTCCATAAACTAAATTAAAAGGTGAAGTTCCTATTGAAGCTTTTTCAGTAATACGATCAACCCATAATGCAAAGATTAAAGATTTATGCCAATTCTTTTTATTTTGATCAATAGTCCTTTTAATAATTTTGATGAGATTTTTGTTAGTGGATTCAACCAAACCATTACCTTGTGGGTAATAATTTGCTGAATATTTGAGTTTAAAACCTCTTTTGACTGCAAATTCTATTAAACTGTTTCCAGAAAAATAAGATGCATTATCAAAGACAAGAGCTTGAGGTACACCAAACCTGGTTATGATAAATTGATCTATGAAATCAATAATTGTATCAGAATTGGCTACCTTCAAAGGGATTGCCTCTACCCATTTTGTAAAGTAATCGGTTGCAGTAAGAATGTACTTGTGCTGTTTGGAAGAATGAGGTACTATTTCACCAATAATGTCAAGCCCCCATTGTTCAAATGGTTGCTCAATATTTACTGGTTGCAAAGGAAAAGCTGGTTTCCTTTGTCTTCCACTTGCAGTTTGACAGATTCTGCACTTTCTTACATAGTCATGTGTATCTTTAAAAAGAGTAGGCCAATAATAGCCAGCACGAATTATTTTGTGAGTTGTGGTATCACCTCCAAAATGACCTCCTGCTGGTCCATCATGCAACTCCTGCAAAACCTTTTCAGCTTCAGTCTTTTCAAGACATCTTAATAAAATTGAATCATATTTTTTTCTAAATAACACATTATCAATGATCTCATATTTAATAGCTTTTAATCTTAAAGCACGTTTTTTCTTATAGTTGAGATCAGAAGGAGCATACCCATTTTTCAAGTAATAGATGAGATCAGCATACTGAGATTCAGAATCCGTAATACTTATCTAATTTACTTGAATATTTTGATTTGAATCTTCATTTCTGGTATGTTATGGGCTCCTGCTAATAATCTGAAAAAACCTTGTCCTCTAACAATCTTAGCTGGTTTAATATCAACATCATATTCTTGTAAAGCTGTTACCCAGTTAGCTCGTTTTTCTCCTACTTCTCTCTGAATTAATAATTGTCTCACTGCAGAGAATGAGACAATGATTTTTGTATGAGTTTTTAAGAGAAAAGGTCTGAAATGCTTGATTTATTTGAACACAGCAAAGGCTTGTTTTTCAACATCAGAATAATTCAGTTAAGCTCCTTGCATATTTGAGCTAAAGAAATAAATTGGTGCTTCAATTTTCTGATCATTGAGTTGTGTTAAAACAGCTGCATAGGATGTCTCTGTGGCTAAGGTATACAAAATAAAATTTTTAGAAAAATCCGGGGTACTCAATGCTGGTGCATTAATGATTTCTTGTTTGATTGCTTCAAAGGCTTCTTTCTCTTTATGCCCCCATTTGAATACTGAATTCTTCTTGATCATATTTTTCATAGGTAAAACAATTAAAGAAAAATCAGGAATGAATCTTTTAACAAAATTGATCTGTCCAAGAAATGATTGCATGGATTTTTTGTTATGAGGTAAAGAAATATCAGAAATCTCTTTTACTCTATCTGGATCAATGTATATACCATCTTTTGACACAACAAATCCTAAAAGTTTTCCTTCATCCAAAGCAAAAAAATATTTCTTTGGATTTAAGGAAATACCAAACCTTCTACATCTTTCAAATATTTGCTTTAGATCATGTAGATGATCGGTTCTCTTTTTTGAGAATACTGTTGTGTCATCAAGATAAACCACAACTGACTTATTGATCAGACCTTTAAATGCTATGTCCATGGCTCTTTGGAAAGTTGCTCCTGCATTTATTAATCCAAAAGGCATTTTTTGATAAGCATAAGTTCCCCATTTTGTTCTGAAAGTTGTTTTCAATCTGTCATCTGGATGAACTAAAACTTGATTATAGCCTGAAAATCCATCAAGAAAGGACATAAGTTTAGAACCATCTACCTTTTGAAGTATCTGTTCCATGGTTAGCAATGGGAAATTGTCTTTTAAACATGCCTTGTTTAAATTTCTGAAATCAATACAGATTCTTATATCACCATTTTTCTTCCTTACAGGTACCATATTGGAAACCCAATTGGAGTGTCTGACAGGAAAAATGATTTTGGCTTTTAAAAGTTTATTAAGTTGTGATTTGATTTGTCCTTCGAGATTTGGATGAACTTTCCTTAGTTTTTGTTGAACAGGTTTAATATCAGGAAGCATTGGAATTGTGTGTTGAATAACTGAAGTATCATATGTTTTTAAATCATCATAATTCCAAGCGAAAATATTTTTATATTTTTTCAATAGTTTAATGAAAGCATTCCTTTCGTTTGATGTTAAATTAAGTCCTAAATTAACATTTTGAGGTTTGGAATCAGAACCAAGATTCACTAATTCAAAATTCAAAGTGGAACTTTGAAGCTTGGTATTAGTGACTTTCTTGAATCTGTCTTTAATATCATATAAGTCCTCCAATTTAACAACAGATTTCGAAATGGGATTTTCATTACTTTTTGAAGCAATTTGTAAATCATGATCTTCTTCATCAATAATTTGATCATCATATGATTTCTCTGAAGTCATGAAATTTAAAATATCTTGATCATGATAGAAAACTCTCCAATTTGTGACATTGTCTGGGACAGATGGACGAAAAATTAATTCTACAGAAAACCTATCAGGACTGCAGTCTTCAGCAGGTAGGAGTTTAGATGCAACATTAGCTAACAAGTCAGCTGATGTATTCGGATTCCTAGGAATAGGAGAAATATTAAATGCTAAAAAATGAGTGGTGAGATCTTGTACTAGGGTTTGATAATGTTTAAGATGTCCTGAAAGGCAATGAATAGTATTCCTAACTTGTTTTATGATAATTTCGGAATCACCAAAGACCTTCAAGTATTTAACATCCAACCCTATAGCTTTATAAAGTCCTTGAACCAAGGCTTCATATTCTGCAGTATTGTTAGTACACTCAAATTCTAGCCTACATGACAACATGGTTTTCTCTCCATCTGGATCGATTAAAATGCATCCTGCTCCAGCTCCATCACTAGACTTTGATCCATCAAAATATAATGACCAAAACAAAGATTTATCTATTGACTTATCTACAATTACATCAGAAGTATTTACAATTCTGGAAGAATCGGATTGTGAAAAATTTTCTACTTGAGAAACAAAAGTATTTACAGAAAAAGGTGATTGGGGTGCTTTGAAGTTTCCAAGAAATGATTCAGCAGAATAACCTCCAAGAATATTGTTGTTGAATGCCACAGGTTCATTAGGTTGTTCAAACTCAGTAACAGTATGTATCATATGTTTTTCTCGTTCAATTTTAATTTGATTTGGTTTCCCTTTGTAGGGAAGCCACATATGAGAATAATCAGTCGAGATATAACCATTGAGTTTCGCAGACCAGTCCCTACTTAAAAATAATCCATAGAATTCAGGAATATCAGCAATTAAAATATCAATTCTTTGGACAATTCTAGGATCAGAAGCTAATCTGATAGTTACTGAATTAATTTCTCCTACAACTTGAACTTTGGATCGATCTAATTGAACAATATGTACTGCCGATTTCTGTGGTTCGATATTCAATTTGGCACACACAGAAGTAGGCATTATATTGGAGGAAGCCCCAGAATCAATCAAACAATTGTGCAGATTTTTATTGTACATCTCATAAGTCAAAAGAAAAGGAGGAGTTTGAGAATTTGACTTTTCCCCAATGAGTACAGTATCAGTAGCATCCACCTTATCTGGTGACTTACCAGTTCCTCTTGCTGCTTTTGCAACTATATCGCTTGGTAAAGGAGCAATTGGTGTAGCATTTAATTCTTTCAATAACAACTTCTGCTGGTGTTTCAATTTGCTGAGTTCATGTAAGGAAATGTTAGCTTTGATCTTTTTCATGTCCTCAACAATGTTGTATTCCATAGGATCTGACACTACTAAAGTCTTTGTTGTCGATGTGGGAGGATTAAAAGAAGATGGTTGATTCTGAGTAGGTAATGGAGAAGCTTTCTTTGCAGGGGATTTGTCTTTGATACTTGGAGTTGTGTTTTTCTTTTTAGGAGCTGTTTGTATAGGCTCTGCTGTAGATTTACTCCTAGTACTTACAGGCATAGCTTCTTGCTCTACCTCACCGTCAGAATTAGGGAGAATAAAATCCCACATTCCATGTAATTCAACGATTTCTTCATTCTCATCTTCCTCATCTGATATTAAAGATGTGTCTTCTTATTCTTCTTCTTCCTCTGATTCTGCATTAGATATTGCATTAGGAGGTTTAGATTCAACTTGGTTTCTTCTAAAATTTCGGAATGGTTTTTTGGTAGAAGTTTCAGCTACTTGTTTTTTAATTTCGACCATTTCATTCGACATGGTTTTAAGAACTTTTTGTAAACCTTCCATGTCATATGGATCTTTGGCCTTTTTCTTTGAATCATCTTTGAAGCTGACTTTCTTTGATTTTCTTTCCTCAAGAGCGTTTTTCTTTTCCAGAGAAGTAATTCGTTTTTCCACTGCAATAGCTTCTTTCATACTTTCAGCTAATGTAGGCTTTGCAGCTCTGTCTACGAAAATAGCTATGTTTGAGGGTAAAGAAGTTATGTACCATTCTATTCTGACCTGTTCACTGGGCCATGAATCTGTGTGAATTTTTTTCAAGAGTTTGTTGAATCTAGCGTTGAAATATTTAATGGGTTCTCTGGGCTCTATTTTCAAATTTGAGAGGTCATTGAGTAAAGTAGCTATTGATCGGTCATCTCCAAACTTGGTTAAGAAATGATCTGCAAAAATGTCCCAACTTGTTATAGATCCCGAAGGTAATGAGAAGTACCATGATCCTGCCGCTCCTTGAAGAGTATAAGGGAACAGTCTGACTACAACATCTTCATGTGTGACTCCATTCAAATTAACAGCCAACATAAAGTTATTAATATGTTCTTCAGCTTGAATGTTAAGATCTGGACTAAATTTCGGAAGCCATTTTCCAGGATTGTCTGGTAAATCATGTAAAGGTGCAGCCATGTTGACTGCTCCTGGAGTAGCCCATGGTCTAGCCATTATCGGAACGACTATTGGAGGAGTAGTAGTAACTGGCGGTGTTTGAATAGAAGTTGTTGGAGTAGATGATGTTGGGATTGATGATGTTTGAGGTGATGACCCCTGGTGAACAATAATATGTAATGGGGAAGTGGGTGTTTGACTTCGCACTGGAGATGATGAGATGGAAGATGATGGAGAAAAGGTCTCACTATCATAACCTTCAGTGTTCTTTTTTTCCCTTTTCCTTCGGGGTAAAGGTAACTCAGCTGGTTCAATGCCAAGTTTTTCGCTTTGAAGTCTGGTGAGATGATGAGGTAGGTGGAATTGCGAAGTCTGACTGCCTTGAGATACTTCAGATCTCTGGGGTGATATGGAGAAGCCTTGAAGTTTCTGGATGATAGACTGAACTTCAGGGGACTCCGGACTTAAATGTTCTGAAGTATGGTGTGATTGAGCAGTGATAGTTGATCCCTCTTCTTCTCGTTTGGATACTGGTGATTCAGAATGCAAACGGGAGGTCTGAGGTGAGGTGGAGGGTGATTTACTCTGAGAATGGTCTGTAGGTTTTGATTTACTCGCCATTCATAGTTGGCCCTCCTTCTAGCGCCAAAAATGTTGAAGCCTAGAAAATCTCTACTTCAAACATTGGGGAAAACCACCCGGTCGGGAGCTTAAGACAGCTCCTTTTCCGTTCGGAATGGTGGCTCCGACTAGATTTAAAGGACCAGTTTCCTTATAACTAAGTGGATTGGATTGGATGGATGGAAATGGGACTAAATTAACAGAAATAAAACTATCTAATCTAAGCTAAATACTGATAAAGAAATTCTAATACTAACCCGGGTAATTATATGTGAATACAACTTAAGATTGTTTCAATTTAATAATAACCATGAAAATGTATTATTAATCAAATTGAAATGTGCAGAAACGAATAAAGATAACTCTATTTAAGAAATTAAACAGAGTTATATTAACATATTGTATTCATCATGTATACCATTTATATATGCTTATAAAAGATAACATTTCAATTATACTCATAAATGATATATAAAAGGAAACGTTATGAAAACCAAATATATAAATGATAGCAAATTCTTCAAACGAATACCATATAACAAAGAAAATCAACAGTGAACAGATAGAAATACCTCATTCATCTTGAAGACTATCAAATGAAATGTGATACTCTGATCTAGTAACTCCGATGTAAAATTAAATCCAAAGGTACAGAAATGCAACACTTCAAAGATAATTTCAGCACAAAAATCACCAGATGTGATCCTTCATCAAATATAATAAGGAGTGGAGTACAGAAATGTTAGCTCCAAATCCAAAAAATATTACAACTTCCGATCCCTCTCTAAATGCATGAGAGGGATTTAAATAAGAAATTACATAACAAAATCCTACTACTACTGCTACAATCTATCAAATTAAAAACTGAAAGGCTATCTTGAATGAAATTGATTCATTGTTTTTCTCTCTCGCTTGATGAAGCCAAGTTGCAAATCTTCAACATATCTTGGAGTCTCGGTGGATGACTCATCTCAGAATGCAGCTGTCCAGCATAGGTGGCATCGGAAAATTATGGAATTAAACAATCAATAGCATTTGAAAGGAATTTGATAGCCATTTTTTGATTGTTTGGTTTGATTAAATGAGTCCACATACTGTCCCAGGATATTGTTTGAAGTTTGTTAATTTGTTGACTTTTCTTCTCCATTTCTTCGCTCCATCTGTTTTCAGTTTCTTTTACTTTAGGCAAACTGCCAGGAACACAGTCTGAAATGAGATTGATTGAGTATAAGCTGTCATTTATGAATTGCGTGATATTATTCATCATACTCCTGGCCCTTGATATTGCTCTCTCAGCTTTCATTATTTGATGTTCCCATTCTGTAAACAAGATTTTTTTGTGTTTTTCCTTTATTCTAGGAAGATTGGCTTCTTTTCCCTTTTTTGTGTCTTTCCAATTGAGAAATTCAGAAATCTTTTCATCAGCATCATCTATTTCTTGTCTGAGAGTAATAACATTTTGGATAAAAGATGAAGTAATATCACAAAAAGGTTCTCCCTGTGACAGCTTTGCACAAAATTCATTTAATTGCTGAGACAATAGTTTATTACCCTCAAGGGCTTCTGATTTGAATTCACTTAACTTCGGGAAATCTTTAAACTTATCCAAAGTTGCTTGAAATTCCTTTTCTTGAATCATTTTTGCATTTTTCTCATTTTGTAATAGACTTTGTAACTTAGAAATTTCTTCATTTAGCTGTTTTTGTTTGCCTAAGAGTTGTTCATCAAATTTCTTCTTTTCTTCAGCAAGCTGTTTTTCCAATTCTTTAAACCTGAGTGTCTGATTTTGTAGTTGTTGTTGCAATTGGGTAATCTGTTGCTGACTTTCCTTAGCTTGCTCTTCAAGTGAAGCTATGTGGAGATCTTTCTGAGTTATCATCTGAGAAACTTCTACAGCTTTATCAACTGTCGCAGCACTATAAGCTCCTGCATACTGGGACAATTTTGTGAGGTCTTCAGATGGATTCACCTCATTGTTTTTGTAAACAATATTCATAAACTCTTCTGATGGAGTAGAAAACATGTCCTGTTCTGTCTTTCTTCTTTTTCTTTGTCTTCTGACAACAGCCTTATGTTTGGGGCTGTAAAATACATCTAAAGGAGGGATCTCCTCGACCTTCAATACAATTTGCCATGTCGGATGTTCATGAATGGTTTCAACATCCTGCTCTATTTGTTCTTTATCTTTATCTTGCAATCCTAGCTGTTGAGCGAATTGATCATATTGTTTCAATAACTGAGAAGAAACATTAAGATCAGCAGAAACTATAATCTCCTTAGTTGTTTCTTTTCCTTTTTCTGTATCTTTGTTCTGCTCAGTGGTTTTGCCATCTGATCCACCTTTTTGATTATGCACATCATCATCGGTACTTGTGAATTTTTCTGTTGTTTGAGCAGTAGACTGCTGACCAGTATTTTGATCAGATTTATCATCAGTATTTCCCTTTTGAGCATCAAGCTTGCCAACAGCGACCACCTTTTGAGTATGTACAGTTGGCTGGTTAACAACTGATTGTGTAATGACTTTGCCAGTAGATGTTTCTACTGGCGTTTTGCTAGATGTACCTTCTGTCTCTGACCCTTGTGTTGGAATTCTTAGTTGGTCCAGAGGAACTCTTAACAATCTCTGGCTTCTGAATAACAAAAATTTATTCATTTCCTCCTTTTGGAATTTAGACTTGGCTAAGTCATAAATTTGAGGAAAATTATCCAACGAAACAAAAAAATCATCAAACGGATCTGGCTCATGCTCAAATCGAGCAATTGAAACTGAAGCAGTAACATTAAAGGCTATCTGTTGCGGATCATATTGTCTTCCAGGAATGGTCGCAAATTTACAACCTTTTATCTTGGCGACTTCTTTTTCAGCATGCTTGAAATCATTTAAAGTAAACTGACCACAATTGAGTGGGAATTGAGGCCACATTCTCTTCTTACTGTTATTCAAAGACCTAGATATTCCTTCAACTGTTAATTGATAGGAAATTTCTTGAGCAAGAAGTTTGTCTGGAACAATAAGAGGAAGAACATGTGGTTCCACAATAATACCAAAAACCCTGATGTATGTAAATTTCTCCTCCCCAAACCAATCTCCTATTGCAGATAAGTCGGACTTAGCTTTATCAGAGAATCTAGGAGGAAAGCGATTAAAAATGGTTTTGAAAACAGGGATAAGGAAACCATGGCAGATTCTATATACATTATCTTGGAAATGAACCTTCCAAAGTAGTTTATGATAAATATGAATTGGGGTAGGGTCTTTGGGAGTCCATTTCCATCCAAATAAGGGAAACTTGGAATTAAAACAAAGAGCATCAAGAATATAGGCACAAAAGAAAAAGGGAGTGGAATTTCCAGCGGTTTTTTCTTGTCTGTACTCAAGTATCCTATTGGCCATTCTATCAGAAAGAATAACAGCCCAATCCATGATGTCGGAATTGACAGCAGCTAGGATTAATGGGACCATTTGTATAGAAAACCTAGCTAAATTATCATTTCCAAATAATCTAGACATCATGGCAGCGGCATAGCAATACGGAGGTAAAAGGGAATCTACAGAATACATACCAGACGCTTCATTTCGGTGCTTCTCTGGATTTTTCTTCCAATCTCTGATAGGGTCAGATTGGAATTTGTTATTATCAGCAAAGTCTTTGATAAACTCCTTGTTATACATCTTCTGCGGGTCTGGAAGGTGATACATTGCCTTTAGGTCTTCTGCTTTAAACGAGCCAAAAGACACTCCAGATGCTGAAACAAACGTTCTGTCTTGTATCTTCACACTGTCAATAACCCATCGAATTGCATCATAATAAGGCATGATGCTCGCTCTGGCTGCAATTCGATGCAAAAATGAATTTGCAAGTGATTTTTCAGTGATCTCAGAGTCGGAATCTGAGCTATCTTCATTTGGAACCGATGCCTTTTCCACTGTGACCTTGGGGTTTTCTCTCTCTAATAGGTTGTAGAATCCTTCCCACGTCATACTCCCAAGCCCCTGGCATGATGTATCTGTGACTAATCTTAGTTTTGTGGGCTTTTCTTTTGAAACCGTAGGAGTCTCAACAAACTTAACTGGAACAACAATCTTGTTTCTTCTCGCTCTCTTCGACATTTCTGTGTTTGCTATTGCTTCCCTTTGTCTGTGAATGAACTAGCTTAGTGTTCTTTGGCTCTGCAAGACAATAAACTCTTAGTCGTGACAAACAAGCAACTCAAACGGGATGATTTATGAACTTATGATTTTTTATTTATTTGTTTCATATACCGCATAAATGCTCCTTTTGGGTCACACTCATGTATTAAAAACCAAATCATTAACAATATTCATTTGATTCGTTATTGAATGCCCTCGTACAAACAGAGATTTGGCGCTTGTGAAATATTAAAATATTCATCCATTCTATACTTTTCGCATGTAATAAATGACATTTATCAATCGCATCGAAAGTTTTCGAATGGCACATAAACATCACAATATGTTTTTCTCGATTGGCCGATTCCGATTGAAAACTTTTCCGATTTGTAATGGTGGGTTCTACCATATAAGATTTTAAACGAACAAATGTTTGATTTTCTTTTGAAAGCGTTTATTGTAATAACGCGCGTCGGATCGGGGAATTTTAATTGACCGTAAAGAGTTTATTAAAGACTATCCCGATTATTCGATTGCGACTGGCCGCATCGCATCAGGAGTTATACAAATAAACAATTTAAACTCTTAGCGATTGAAGATTTCCGATCGAACTAATCGCATCGAAGGATTTGAAATAAGTATATGAAACTTCTTTTAAGGTTTATCTCCGATTCTCCGATTGCGATTGGACTTTTAAACTTGATTTGTTTTTTATGATAAGGCCTTCTATATTGGATCGGATCATAAGTTTTGAATGTTGAATTTGTTTAGTAAACAAAAGATGAGTTTTTTCAAAACAATGAATCTTTATTTCCAAGTCTTTTATTTCTATAAAAAGAGAAAGGGACCCTATTTCTAAACAAAATTTTATTTCTAAATTTTAAGAAAAAGGGAGGGTTGTTGTATACTACAACAGGACCTCACTTTCAGCCTACTCATCATGCATGGTAAGAAATATATTTCTGTACTTATTGATTATTTCATTGAGTATGTACATTTTCTCACCATGTATGTATAGTGCATTGCTCCACTAGAGGGAAAAATTATTTATGGGCTTCATGGTCATGATAGAACCAAACTCCATGATGGAGGTAACCCTTCTCTACATGACTTTGGACAAGTGTGTTGTCATTTTCATTGTACTCAGCTAATATATAATGCTATTTACCACCTCATGGTAGATGTGAAAACATGCACAACTGTCATCTTGTTGGGAAGACTGCGCTGTATCCACTTGATAAACCATTGGTATCATCCAAACTTACATATAACCTTCAAATTTTTTAGATTTGGATGCCAAATGGTGATGATGTGCCATTCATTTTGAATGGGATGATTTAGGCCAACATGATTCATAACATGGGAGAAAGGATCTTTGGAGATCTAATCTTATTCTTGCCACTTGAGGGCAACCTTATTGCAGCCCAAGATCAACATATTCTCTACACTTATAATAAGTGGAGAGTAGGACAGCGTGGGGTAGGCCATTTTGTCTACCATGTTTAGTTATTCATCCCACTTACATTGCAGGAGCCAATGGTGGAGGAGATATTTCATGAGTTGCCATATTGGAGGGTGACTCATCTTGTATGGATGATAGCTTGGGGATGGAGGTTTTACATGGGAATGATAGTTTCCAACACATTTCAGACTCCATGCCTTGAGAGGACCTCTAGAAATCACATAGTTGCCTCCTTGAGTATTTCACCTTTTCATGATGATGGCTATTTGGGATGCTCACCAAATGCTAGCTTGCAAGCTTGGGAGGGGCACTATGGAGATGCATTGTTGACACAACATCATATTCCTTGGAGATGTTCATCATATAAGGATGCTACAAGAGGAGGAAAGGAAACTCTTCAGTTCTATCCTTGCAGTTGCTTGAGGACAAGCAACATTTGGGAGGGGAGGACTGCAATATTCCCACATTAGCATGTAGCTAATAGGAATATTGATTTTTGATTTTTGCACCTAGTAGATGAATAAATGGGGGAAAGAGACCCATACTTAACTTAGACTAGCACAAAAACCCTCTTGGTGTGAAAGGGGATCATTCTAGTAGCTGGATTTGACACCATCATGTGTGAACAAGGACAATTGGATGTGGACAAAGTCAAGTTTGACCAAGTCAACACCATTCATGGAAAAGAGTGGAGAATCAATGCAAATAGCTCAATATGAACAAGGATTAGTTTAAACAAACATATGAGAGCTAGCTTAAAGACACTTGGGTGTGAAAAGGGGTGAAGCAGGTTGAAGAGGTCAACCTTGACCAAATCAAACAACGTGGTTTTGGAGGAGTGGCCTTGATGGAGATACAACGCAGTTTTGGAGGGAGATTGATCATGTGATGTGGAAACCCTAATGGGTGGGACCCAAAGGTGAGGAGGCTCACATAGCTTATAAGGAAGGGGATGGCAACCATTTGAGGTTAGCTTGATGATTATTTATTTGATGGTTTGCATGACTGTTTTGCATTCTCTTGCTGTTTAGCAGAGCTGCAGTGTTGTTTAGCACAAGGCATTCCTGTTTAGGAATTCATTCTCCTACCTTGAGAGGCCTCTTGGAGGAGTATTGTACTTTAGTTTTCCACATTTAGGCTTGAGGCCAAGCATCCTCCTTCAGCTATAGCGTTATTTCTATAGAGTATAACGTTGTGTTGCAGGGTGTTGCAGTGGAAGGTCCACAACACCACTTCCAGTGCTTGCATTTCAGAGGAGGAAGCCTTTCTTTCTCTGGGAGATCAGTGAGGAAGACTTTGAGCTGATTTTTAGATCTTGGCATGTAGCTAATGTACTTTCCATCTCCTACAGCTCAGTCCTTTGCAGGAACTGCGTCATTTCTCTCTGTGTTGCAGTAGCAGGTTCAAGCCCCTTGATCTTGAGCTTGTTCCTTGGTGAAAGGGCCAAACCTTCTCCCGGAAGGATTGTATAAAACATCCTCTTCTATTTATTGTATTATTTGGCTACATCTATACCGAGTTGCAGTATAACTACGTTATTTTCAGATCTAGATCTGCAGATCTGGTGTTTTATACTTGTACTTTCATGGAGCCCTTGCCAAGTCATTCTTATATTGTATAAAAAGGAAGAGATCTCCATTTTTCTCAGCCATTGGGTGATTGTAAACTCTAGATCTATTATTTCTTGTAATTTTCTACATAAACCTGCATTAAAATAGCATTGTCACATGCTCAGGAAATTCTGCATGTCATAAGTCATGGGGTTTGGGAAATTTTGAGTAGTATTGACTTGGGGGATCTGTTTAGCATGGTTAGAGAGATTTGTTTTTTCGCCAATTCTGTATGTGAGATGTATATAGCATGAATTAAGGGATCCAAGTCCTGTTTCTCACAGTTATAGCGTAATTCTCTGTAATTAACGTTTTTATGCCCTATATTGCTGCATTTCCTCACTTTGGAATGAGTTAATGGGACATAATCTTGTTGCTGAACATTCATTTGATGGCTAGGTGTTCCTTTCACACCTTATGAGCTGATTTACACTGCTATTGGGTTCATACATTGCTACATTCCCATTTTGGGATATTAAAAAGCAGCCCATGAGAATCAAACATAGGACCTCCGCCAAGTTATCCATGCCTCCAACCGCTATGCCAAATTTGGCTCTTAACCCTATATGGAGTCCGCTCCTATTTTAGCTTTAACATATTTGATAGCAAAGGTTCAGTTCACAGACTAGGGTTAGGGGCTAACCGTGGTCCCGAAAAATGTTTAATGCAAAACCCACCATATAACATTTTAACCAAAGTTTCTACATGGGCATATTACATGCCACGACGAATTTTTCATAAACCAAAACCTGCATTACCAAAAAATTTACACAGGTAAATGTGTTAACCAATGGTTATATGGAATAACTTTCACATGGAAGTTAACGCCATGGTTTGTTGCCAAGTTTTGAGTGGGGTTCCATGACAGTGGCCACAGTAGTCAAGTAGTGAGCATAGGTCGTAGTGAGGTTGAGATGTTACACTGACAGTTAGATCGATCATTTAAACCGTGGCTTGTTCACATGTTAAGTCGTGACATTGTTTGTTACCGCCCGGCCCTAACCCAACCTAGTTTTTACCATAGGTCAGCACCGGAACCCAAGTGGAGTTTGAAACCGGTGCCAAAACCATGAAATCAATGACGGTCTTTGTGCAACATGGCACATTTTTGGCCAGGTACAGGGCTCATCGGCCTAATTAACTAGGCAACAATTTGCACCCGACAAGGCAAGAATCCCACTGGTGTGAGAAATATTTGTCGCCACACATGGCCGACAAAGCGCAGATTTGTCACACAATTTGCAAAATGTGTGTTTTGTAGGATGAATAGTAGAAAACTTGAGGAGCTCATAAATTTTTCAATTTTTGGCCTTTTTGGGAGCAAAAAGAGGCTAGATAGGGTTTTTTGATAGTTCTGAAGCCATTGGAGCTATTAATGAATCCACTTGAGCACTTTAATTGTATGTAAACACCATTCTTTAAGCATAATGAAATAGGCCCAACCATTGGAAGCTGGACCAAGAGATGTATCCCAGGATGGGTAAAATCCTTCATCATTTGGTGTGTTGTGTTTACTGTTATGGTGATTTTGTCTCTTGTTTTCTACAAAATATGAGTTTTAAATTCATGTTTATGTGTTTGAGAATTTCACATAGACGCTTAAAAACTTTAATTATTCACTTGCAAAAACAATTACATAATCCTCAAGCAACTTCATATACACATCAAACACCCAGCATATCCTTCATATCCCGCAATGCACAAATGAATCCCTCGACCAGGGAAACAACAATTAAACCCTAAACATTCTCTAGAACCTTTACCAGGCTTGTGCAAGATGAGGCATTCTCAACACACTTGTTTATCATTAATGACGCATGTTGGGGGTATTAACACATCTATCTTGAGCTTCCAATCAACTTTTTGTTGCCCCCATTAGGGGATGTTTTTCTTTCTCAATGATGGCTTTCAGATTCCTTGAGTTCCACGAGTCCAATGGAGGTGACCATTGATTGAAAAATTCAAGATTAGACTCATGATTCCCCCAGTTCGTCAACCAGTCTGTAACTTGATTTCCAAACCTCCTATTGTGTGATGTGATTACATAATGGAAAGAGAGAAGAAACTTATGGATCCTCATCGCCCTACATTCCAATATCTAAATTTTGATCACCTTGGATATAAGGGAATCATTCATCATTCTCTAAGCACTTTGAATCACCAATTGAGAGTCCCCTATGACTTCCAACCTGGGGATACCCATCCTTTGAGCAATCAAAATCCCTTCCTCAAGGGCTATGAATTATGCTACATTGATGGAAATGACCCCACAAAACATAGCGTAGAGGCCCAGAGGATTTCCCCCCATATTTGAGGATGCCCCCAGACCCTATCAAGCCTGGGTTGCCTTTAGATGCTCCATTAAAATTTAATTTCATGAAACCATAAGGGGGGAGACAAAGGTTGATGGGGAAGAGGTTTGCACTCTATCATGGGAGTGCAACTAAAGCCCCATCATTGTTAGAAAGAGATTCAATTTGGAAAGGATCAAAACCTCCTCTCCCTCTGCATTCCAGTCCTCAAATGTCCACTTCTATGTCAGGATTGTTTCCCACACATTACCTTTTGTGATATCCCAAACACCCTGATATCCCAAAAAACCTAGGATGAGGATATTTGATCCTTTAAGAGTATCGAGTTTCGTTCTTTCCATAGATTCCATAAGAGAAATTCCAACACCAACACCCATGCACAATTGACTATCGTACATTTGAAAAGAGATCCATGTCATTGTTCAAGTGTTTCGCTTAAGCTATTAATCAATTGGTCTAGATATCCAAATGTGCTACGCACCTTCCCCCAAAGGTCCTTTGATTTTATGCAGGAATTAAGCAAGTGCTCAATACACTCCACTTATCATTAGAAAATTACCAAGATGGCCCTATGTAACCCTTCTTTTGAAGATGGTCCCATGTGAGAAGGCAGGACCAGCCTAAGAACTAGAAGAAGTGTGCTACTTTCAGTCTAGGTCTGGAGACCCAAACTTTTTCCAAGGCGCACTTGAGGGAGTCACCCCTAACGATCCCACTAACTGATACCCCATCGTAATCTATCATTCCCTTCATTAATCAGAATTCGCTGCTACTATAGGGTATTATTGAGAATTAACTAGTTCTGAACTCCCCCTGAAGTTGGCCAATCTTCCTCTGTTTTCCATACTTGCCCATTTGCTCGAGGATTGGGGTTCCTCGAATAGTTCGCGAATCAAGTGGCACTATGAGTACTTAGGAATTCCTTAATAACCGTCGACTCCACAGTTCTATCTAGTCTGGGTATTTGTTTCTAGGATTCCTCCCATGAACGAGCCAATTTACCATCATGAATCTCCTAGAATATGTGATCCTAAATGATATAGATATTTCTTAGTGCCAGATTCCATAACAGAGATTGCAAAGGGTATTATTCATATCTGAGCTTTTCAACCTGGGGCCGACCACAACAGTACTTCTTGTCCAAAATACGTTTCCAGGGCTCCGACCCACCATGCAACTACCACCAACACAACTTTGCTCCCATTACATTGTTGAGTGTCTTTGGGTCCCTTAACCCAAGAGGCGCACCAGATTAACATGATATTTCGTCCTCGTTGAAGCTATTTCTAGTATAAAATGTTGTTCACTCTGCTTCGATTCATCCAAAATCTTGACAGCTATGAGACCTCCACTTGGAAGCTTCCCTTTAGAAATTGTTCCAAAACTTCCTTGGCCGACCTTCTCTACCAAATTGTTTGTGTGAAATTTAATCTGAGCATAAGAGTATCTGGTGGGCATTTGTGAGGAATAATAATTTAAGAAATTATCAATCGGAGGAGATGTAGAGTAACGAGGATCTATAAATGGTTGAATGATCTGCTCTTGATCAATGCTAGACTTTTTAGAACGAATTTAACGATGGATCATTATGCCAGAAACCACTGTTATGCTAAACACATCACAGAATGGAAAACTTATCTCTGAAAATAAAGCTCAACGTTAGAAGGACGAAATAGATATATGATTGCGGCTACATTGACTTGAATTTAGCGAACCACCATAGTCAAAGTTCTGTTGTGTGAGAGAAGAGAAAAATAAAAATTGTGAGAGGTTGAAAAGGAGGATGGGTGAACTTGAATTTAACCATCCAATACACTGATCAAACCAAATATTTCTTAAAATTTTACGTCTAATATTTTTTCTTTTTTCTTAATTTCGTGGTCAAACTGAGCATAAAATCCATTAAAACTCTATTATGACCATACATATTAATTTACCAAATTCTAGAATATGTTGCATCGATATTATCTAACTTATAGATTTTATATTTACGATTTATATAATAGAAATGAGGGATGGATTTTAATGCAATAAGAGATTCATATTTTATAAGTTTTCTAGGAACTGATTAAGAATCTTGTGATTTTTTTTCCTGAAAATTTAATGGTAGTAGTGTTTAAATCTTGTTTTTATTGGTAGGAATAGATTCAACACCATAAAAATCCTCAAAAACACCTAAAGTATTGAATCTTGACAGCGGTACCTCAGAGTTCCAAAAAAATTACAAAATTTTATCAAAACTTTTATAGCCAATTTACTCCATTTTTAAACTACACATATTTTATGCATGGTCATTTGATAAATAGATTCCTTGTTCCCGATAATCCACGCATGGGGCTTAAAACTTTTCGAGAAGTTACGAGGCAGAAAGGAAGGTAGAAAAAGTGAGCCAATGGATTGAATAGTATCAAAGACACTATTTAATGTAACAACGAATTCATAAATGTTTTATACATCAGCATTTCGTGGTTCCCATTAGTTCCACACATGTTGTTGGATGTTTTCCAAGGGTGCTTGTGATGGAAAACTTACTCAATAGAATCTCTCAACAAAGCATATGTGTTTAAGTCTGACTTTTATTAGTCCCTTCCCAAAGGGCTAATAGGGACTCTTGTAATTGAAATGCTTTGGAATATGAACCAACTAAAAACATCTGATGCAAATCAGATTGTTAAACGGAAACTAGCCTAAGTTTTCTTGTACATGTTTTTGTTCACTTTTTCCTTAGTCTATTAAACATCAAGGATGGTTTCAGTTGCCCAATCAAAAGCTTAAAAATTTTTGAGGTCTTATTTGGCCTCCTTTTGAGGCCAACAAAGGCATTGTGTATCAAAAATTTGTTTTAAAAAAATCGTTTCCAACTCATTTTTTCATATTCCACTAATGCTAGCAGAAAATTTTACACTAGCTTTAAAATGTTTTACATTATATGTTTCAGGGGAGAGCGGCTATCTACATGCACTCATCCCACCTGCCATTATCTCTGGCCACTGGGGTTTGAAATATTAAATCCTCGGACAAGCAACTTCACTGAGTGAGGCCACAATATTGTAAGTCCTTGTACACGTTCTTCCTTCCTCCTGAACATGTTTCTTCTGCCACTTCATAAAAACCTATATGTCAGCCTACACGTTTCTTCCGTCGCTTCAGAAAACCCTATATGGCAGCTTGCTAGGAGTCTGGAGTTTTCAGAACCCTCATCACTGAAGCCCAATTGTATCTTATTATGCCTATTGTTGCACATTCCTATAAAACGATAGGACTCTTTGTCAAAAAATCATTTTCTAAAACCAAAACGCTATTTATGCTTTGAAAAGTTACTGTCTTGCAAAAAAAAATCTAAAAATACTCTGGATTACTATTATTTTTGCAATATTACTCTGGTTTACTACTGTTCACTAATTATTCTAGTATTTATTAAATTTAATGGAACTGAAAATGGTTCTCTATATATTTTTAGTGGATTTATGGGTTGGGAAACCTAATAGCAAGTGGTTTTGATCCGTTGTACTTGTAGGTTCGGTTATAAAATTTTTCAAAGAATAGTACCTATACGCTATAGGTTGAGCCATACAAATGTTCAGGGAATAATACCTGGTATTTTTCCTCTAGAGGGTTGGTTTTCAAGGCTAGAATACAAGAATACAAAACCAAACTAATTAAACATAATTTTTTATTAATATGGTGAAAAACTATGTAACAACAGACAAAGAGTATTAAATTATAATAAAGCTCAGCGTCCTTGACAATACCCACCTACTGCAGGAACCTCGCTTAATTCATCAACAAAAGTGGGTTGTCAGGATCTGCATGCAACATTTTCTTGTAATACGCATCCATTTTATAAGTTGAATGATAGTTAATGAAATTTATTTGGATTTTGGAAATATAAGTCTGTATGAAGCAACCCTTGCAATTCTCAAGAATTAAGGGACCGTGAAGCCTTAAAAAAAACATTCAATGTCTAAAAACTGATAACAGAGATCACTAGTGAGGAAAATTTGATCTAATTGAAAAAAAAATTGTGCACAAAGCCATGTGTTTCGGCTTCATGAATAGGGTAATTTTTCACACCATTGATGTTGTTGATGTTGGTGTTATTAGGGTTATTAGCCACATGAGTTTGAGTTAATCTTACCTTTCTTCTTCTAACTCCACTTCCTACTTCTGACTCCACTTTTAGGCCCAACTCCAATTCTAGGCCCACTAGTGTTGCTCCCCCCCTCCTGTTACGTCCTAAAAAATCCCACCCACACCCACATTTTTTTAGGTTAGATCTCCAAAACCCAAATATTAAGATCCTAAATAATTTCATCTAATTTTATTTCCATCATGCACATTCGTTAATCCATATCAAGTTTTACAATTGATTTCAACCATCCAGTAGCTGCCCACGTGCTAAATTATCCCTTGATGCAAGTATGGAAATTTGGGTAAGAAACTTACCTCGGGGCAACATGGGTGTTGAGGAGCTCCCTGTGCCATATGCAGAGAAAATTTCCAAGCACCAACCAAAAAAGTATTCACAACCTGGAAATGGGTTCGGTGCACAGGTTCTCAAAAATTTAAATGTATTTGAATACCAGGTGTTATGGTCCTATAATAATAGGGATCATAATTTTGAATTGACTATGTTAAGTCTTGTAATATTATACATACCTTTGATTTCTGCAAAATTTTTCCCATATTACAAAATGAAAAGAGGGTATGTCCTAAAAGAAAATTCAAAGAACCAAAATAAAGAAGATAAAAAAATGATATAAAGTATGAATCCCACAAATAGAAACAAAAATAGATCCTGAAAGTGTTGCACATTCAAATGCCACTAATCTTAGTTTACTTTATGCAAATAAAATTATGTGCAACTTGTCCAAAATGCCACAATTCATGATGATCATACAGTTTAATCATGATTCATTCATGCTTTTAAATTTTGTGTCATAATAGTT
This sequence comes from Pinus albicaulis, assembly GCA_034641835.2. NCBI lineage: Eukaryota > Viridiplantae > Streptophyta > Pinopsida > Pinales > Pinaceae > Pinus > Pinus albicaulis. The sequence goes on along the minus strand of CM076569.1, from coordinate 72,628,677 downwards.
AGTGAATAAATATCTGACCAAACCATTTAATCTTGGCAGATCACTAGTTAGGTAGAGAATAAAAATCAGCTCGTGAGTTTAATCTGAGCCATTGGAAGATATAAGGATAGAAATAGGTTAGTTTGCTTATCAAAATAAAATAAAAGGGTCAACAAGCTCAAATGCACCCAATAAAGGAAGTAAAATTTTTTAGGGTAAATAAAGGGTAGGTACTTTCACAAGTAATGAAAAGCATCAATTGGTTCATCTCATATCACTAATATCTTTCTAACCATTCCCCCTTGCTAAAAACCCTATTTCCACTCTTGGAAGTCATTTCCCTAGTAAAATCCATTTCTTTTGACAAATATCCCTTTCCCCTTATTCTAACCCTTTTCCCTTCCTAAAAACTCATTTTCCCTTCCTAAAAATCCTTTCCCTAGTTAAAAACCCATTTCCCTTTGAAAATTCACTTCCCCTTTACTAACTTTGCCTTTTTGTAAAAATCATGAAAAACCCACTTATCCAAAGTTTGCAGCGCTTAATGTATATTTGGTCTCACTTCAAAAACCCCTCCCCGATATCATTTTAGAACACGTATTCCTTGTGTATTTCTAATATTCCACCAATCATATTTTCCGACCCCCCTTTATATCATTTTTACCTATAGTTTTATATTACATTAACTCCCCGCTATCATTGTAAAATTCCACATATATATATCCCTAACCCACTTTACATTAGAACCCTTCCAATTTATATTAACCAACCCAACTATATTAATCTCTCGACCCATATTTATATTATACCCTTCTGCATAAATAATCCTTGGGTCCCAGTTATCAGAACCCCCAACTATTACTATCCGCCTGATCATCATTTGCTAAGATCCTACGATCCATCAGCCTTTTCGTACCCCCACATGTCTGATGTTTAAAACCAATGGACGGGGTGCGATATGGGTGGTTTCACACCCCTGCCCCTTTGCCATGTGTCACTCCCATAGCTTATCGCACTCCCTCATCCTAAAACCACCAAACAGCTTTTCATGGTGTGATAACCCGCCAAACCACCTTTCTGATATGCGATGAAATTAGCTACTGTTTGAAATCAAACCCCTGCCCCATGTGATTTACTATGACAAGTAAAAGAGAGACAAGGTAAAAGAGCAAACAGAGCAATCAGGTAAAAGAAAATTCACAGAGTTAAAGAGAGACAGATAAAGACAGATGAAGACAATTTAAAGAGAATTCACAGGTTAGAGCTGAAGATAGATGAAAGACAACCAGCGTGAGAGATAAGACAGCATAAGAGAAACAAATAGAAAAATCAAATAAACAGGGGCAGCTTGCATTTAGTTAAATAGGTGTCTCTATATTCTTTCATGAAGATATTTTGTTTTCCTTGAATAAATCCGAAAATCAGTTGATAGGATATTTTGTAATAAGTTGTATAGACACTTCATCAGTTCTAAGTATTGAGTGTGGATTCTTGAATATTTCTATAATTGAATTGATCTAATACCTAAGGGTTTATTGGACCATTTCCAAGTTGATAGACAGGACAAGTAATAAAGGAATTTCTTTACATGACTCATTTTTTGAGCTACTTCAGTGAAGTATATTTCAATTGTTAATTGTTATTTTCTTAAGTATTCCATAAAATTTTATGTTTTCCAAATTTGAATGTTATCATAGGAATTTTACTGCATAATTTGTTTAATTACACTCTTCTTTGAACTATTATACATTTTAATGTTTTCTTTTGATATATGGTTTAGATAATCCTTAACTGCTCTATGATCCCGATTGACCTCTTTCACCTTCATTCATTATCTGGTTTAAGGAATCCTTAACTGCTCCTTGATCCCGATTGAAAACCACTTCATTATTCAGCCTTTAAGATCTGATTTTCCTCAACTACCCTACCCTGTGATTATTTTTTTTTCTTGATATATTGACTCCATAGCCCAATAGAAAATAGAAAAGCACCTATCCATCTAAATCAGTAATTCCACCAACAAATCAAAATCAAACCAAATCAATCTTTCATAACTAGCCTAAAATCAATTAAAAAAACAAAGTTAAATCATTAACAGAGAGCCCTCTCCGAGCATTACGAAGGCTGGATCCTAATCTCCAAAAGTGGTTGATAGTTACCTCTAACATTTCTTTAACACACATAACAACCTTCGGAAATTTTGGATATATAACATACTGGTGACCATACTGGGGAAATCAGTCCTCAGTTTAAACAGATCTTTAAAGAAACAATTCTTCTCATTTTTTTTGCATTAAGATTTGAAAAGGGTTGTTAAAAATTATCATTAAAAGTTAAAATTTTGGCTTCTAAAAGAACATATTATACCAGGGCTCATCTTGATCCACAACCTGCTACAATTTTTGATGATCTTGACAGAATTTTAAGAAAAACTTAAAATGTAGAAAGTCTAGGAAGTAGTAGTCAATTAATTAAAGAAAATTCACTTCCTAAAGAGTTATCAAGCATACATGATATTCAATTTGATTTATCATTTGAGCATTCTTTATTTAGAACCAAATCTGAAAATTCAATCTATGATATTGTAATAGACCCTAATTTTATTCAATCTATTGAATAAAAGAAGGAAACTATACAACTTGACTTAGATCAAAAATTTCTAGAGACATTTGATAAACTTGATGTTTTTACCTCAACTTTGATTAAGGATATAGACGAAGCCTATTTTCAACAGTCTGTAGAATTAGCTTCCCTAACTGCTACTACCCCTAAGCGTTCTACCATTCCTTCAGAGACTGTAAATACAACTTTATTTAGTACCACCTCATCTATAATATCCACCATAGTTCATTCCATGGAACCATTCATCCCCAAACTTCCTCTTCAACCTAAAATTTCATTCTTATCTTCTAGTGTTCCAAGTACATCTTCTAACACTTCAAGCTCATCTCCAAGAACTTTAAGTTCATCTCCAAGCACTACTACTTTACCTCCCATTCAAGCTAGAATCTTAGCCATGGCAGCCAAATATTCTCCTTTGGTCTTACAGGCCCCTTTACATGCCATGCCACAAGATTACCAGAGTAAAAATTTTCAGTTTGATTGTACTGGTCAATATATTGCTCAACAACATGTAAATAAAATCACTGATTACTTTGAATTGCATGAAATTGATGAGGCTGATGTAAAAATGAGATTATTTGCCCAAACATTAGCAGGAGATGCTAAGAAATGGTTTAAATTTCTACCTGCTAACCATATTGTTGATTTAACTACTTTTCATCAATTGTTCATTAATAGATGGGAAAGAAAGAAAAACCCTTTACAAATATTGTCTGAATATGAAAACATTAGGAGATCTACTAATGAATCTATTCAGGATTATTGTACTAGGTTTAATAACATTTATAATGTAATTCCAGTAAATATCAAACCCCCACTAGACTTGGCCCTTATCGAATTTCCTGATGGTTTTGATGCTGACATGTCATATCAGTTAAGAGAAAGAAACCCTGCATCTTTAGAGAAGATGCAAAGTGATGTAGTTAGTGTAGAAGCTAACTTGTTAGCTAAAAGAGCTAGGATGATAAATGAAATAGGAGTGACTATTAAGGAAGAACCATCCACATCAGAAATTAAAATAAATCGTTTAGCTAAAAGTATGGAAAGAATAATGGATAGATTAGAAAACATGGAAAGAAAACCTCAGTGGGAAAATTAACAAGGTCCCCAAATTAGAAATCCCAACTTTAGGAAAAATCCTAATACTAGTAAATCAAGAGAAGTAGTACCTGAGCAATAGATTAGACCACCTTTCCAAGAAAACTATGCAGAAAATTCACAAAAACATGATGAAGACCAAGACACCCAGATAAAATTGATGGCAATAAATGATGAAAATACTATTTTTCTCACCCAAGAAGAACATGAATTATACATGTTACAACAATTACAGTTAGAATATGGAGAATCCTTTGACTATAAACAAGGCTATTAATCTGCTATCTATGAAATTCATAAACAATACATCCTTAGAAGCAAGAAGAACATAGAAGCCCCTACTAAGAAAAAAATCCAAACTCAGACTAAGAAAACAGTAGAGGCTCCTGTGACCAAAACTCTACAAATTCTCCCTAGAGAAACCCACAATACTTCAAGCCCAAATGTTGTAGACCTCACATCTACTGCTACTCAAACTTCAACTGCTACTAAAACTACAACTGTTATGAAAACTGTTCCAGACAAGAAAATTGAAAATAAAATAGTGGAAACACAAACTGAAATACCAACTGTTAATAAAAAAGACAAAAATACACAAACTACAACTGGTAAAGATGAAATCATTCAGTTAGAAAAAACTCAAGTACCATTCAATATTCAAATTGAGATAGCCAAATTGAAAATACCAGTTCCTTTAACAGAGCTGGTGAAAAATGATTCATACAAAGCCCAAATCACTGAAACTCTAAACATAGGAGAAGGTGAAGATGATGTTAACCTCAATGATGATTAACCTAAGTTATTATTTGGCCCTGAATTTAATGGTAAACATCAACAAGGAGGTGTCCCTCCATTCTACATTAGCTTGAACATTCATGATAAAATCTTACACAATGCTATGTTAGATTCAGGAGCATCTCATAACTTAATACCTAAAGCAGTCATGGAAAAATTGAATTTAGACATCACCAAATCATACAAAGACTTGTTTTCCTTTGATTCTAGTCAAGTTAAATATGTGTAACTCTAGTCTAGTGCCCAACAAAGAGTATTGTTATGGATATTGTAGTTGTTGATATCCTTCCAAAATATGGAATGCTATTATCTTGCTCATGGGGAGAAAAATTACAGGGATCACTGTAATTAGATATGTCATATTCTAACATTTATGTATTTGGTCAGCAAAGAAAGCTTTACAGAGAAACTTTGATGAAATACATGGTCAGTAGTGCAGAAAAACCACAAAATTATCCTATCTATTCCCTGCATTTTGATATGGACTCTTTTATCTTATGCAATTCAGACACTGGTAAAGATAAAATCACAACTGTAGAACGGAAACACAAAGAAATTGACAGTGACAATATAACTCAGGAGTCTATGTGGCATTTAGATTTTGATGGTTTTGTAAACATATTAGGAGCAAGAGCTGGAGTATGGATTTATAACTTAGATAATGATCATTCAGAAGGACATGCTTTTAGGTTAAATTTCAAATACACTAATAACATGGCAGAATACGAGGCATTAGTGTTAGGACTGCAAATTGTAAGAAAACTTGGAGCCAAAAGAGTTTCTGTCATGGGAGACTCAGAACTTATCATAAAACAAATCAAAGGAGAGTATCTTGTGAATAATCCTAGACTTAGCCCATACAAAGAAACCATTCTAGACTTGATAAATATTTTTCTTGAAACTGAATTTACTCTTATTCCAAGAAAGAAGAACATGCAAGAACATAGTTTGGCTACTTTTGCTAGGACATGCAGATTACCTTTTCAGCCAAATCATCAGTACACTGCTGAGGTAATACATGGGCCAATTATACCTGATAATTTTAAATTTTGGCAAATCTTTTCACAAGACTCACAAATCTATAATTTCATGAATTCTAAGGAAGAATTTCAAAACTGTAATATCGATATCGACTGTACATTAGATTATACTATAAATAATGAGATAGAATTAAATGATGTAGATAAAATAGGACCAACTAAATTCACTAAAGTAGAAATAGATAAATTAAAACCGTAGAAAGATAAGAATTAACCAATGATGAATCAGAGATTTCAAACCCTAAAGAAAACATTTTTCCTAAGGATTACCCCCATTATAAGACCTTTTTGACTCCAATTATGTAGCTAGAAAAACCAAAATGGATCCCCTAAGGTCAGATATAGAAGAATGTAACATAGGAACTGAAGAAAATCCTAAGCTTGTCAAGATATCCAAAGCATTACCTCCAACTGAAAAGCTGAAGTACATTAGTTTGTTTAAATAATTTCAAGATATCTTTGCCTAGAGTTATGAAGACCTCAAGTCTTATGATACCAGCATTACCCAACATAAGATACTCATCAAAGAAAATCAGAAGCCCTTTAAACAAAAGCTTAGGAGAATTAATCATGTTCTTATGCCATTGATAGAAAAAGAAGTTAAAAGGATGTATGAGGCACAAATCATAGCACCTATTAGATATTCTGATTGGGTCTCTAATTTAGTCTGCACTAGAAAGAAAACAGGAGAAATCAGACTCTATGTTAATTTCAGAAACTTAAACAAAGTCTCATTAAAGGATAATTATCCCCTCCCTAAAATGGACCATATTCTACAGAGGGTAGTAGGATCATCTAGAATGTCATTACTGGATGGATTTTATGGATACAACCAAATCCTAGTCCAACTTGAAGATCAAGCAAATACTGCATTTACCACTCTCTCGGGAACTTTCATGTACTTGAAAATTCCCTTTGGACTGATGAATGCTGGAGCTACATTCAAAAGAGATATGGATATAGCTTTTGAAAAGGAAATCCATGAATTTTTAGTCATTTATCTAGATGATATCATAGTATTTTCCAAAACAGGAATGAACATCTAGATCATTTGAGAAGAGTTTTCTTAAAATGTAGAAAATTTGGTATTTCCTTGAATCCTAACAAGACACTTTTTGGATTAGAAGAAGGTAAACTCCCGAGACACATAATTTCAAAAGAAGGTATTAGAATTGGTCTAGTTAGAATAGAAGCAATTTTAAACATCAATCATCCTAGAAACATCAGAGAATTACAAGCATTTCTAAGAAAAATAATTTTTCTTAGAAGATTCATCCCTAATTTAGCAGAACTAATTAGGAACTTAAACAACATGTTAAAAAAGAATTCATCGCTTAAGTGGATAGTAGAGGCTAAGCAGTATTTTCAAGCAGTCAAAGAAGCACTTAATAAAACACCTGTCCTCATAAGTCCTAACTTTAGCAAAGATTTCATAATTTTTTCATTTGCTTCAGAACACATCATTGCAGCAGTCTTGTCGCAAAAAAATGATGAAGGTCTTGAACAACCCATTGCTTTTTTCAGTAAAAACTTAAGAGATGCAACACTAAAGTACAATATTATGGAAAAACAAGCACTTGATTTAGTGAAAGCTATAAAATATTTTAGAGTGTACATTCTATACTCTCACATAATTTCATATGTTCCAAATTCAGTTGTAAAGGACATTCTAACTCAGATTGGGCCTGATGGAAAAAGAGGCAAATGGATTGCCACTATACTAGAATATGATATTGAAATCAAGCCTACGAAATTGATCAAAGGCCAAGGTTTTGCCTAACTCATGGTTGAATCGAACTGTCAGGCCTTAGATATAAATTTCATTGCTGCCTTAGATGATCAAGAAGAGATGGAAATTCCACAAATCAGTGAAGCTTTCATAGGTTCACCCTAGTATGCAGACATTATATTTGTTTTTCTCAATCTATAAGCTCCTCCTGGTTTATCTATAACTAAAATTAGATTCTTAAAAATCCAAGCAATGAAATATTATATCATAGATAATGCTTTATTTTGGAAAGATCATGGTGGCATTCTATTAAATTATTTATTAAAATATGAAGCTGATAAAGTCATGCATGAATTTCATGCAGCAGACTGTGGAGGACACCTCTACTGGAATACAACTGCTAACAAAATTTTAAGGGAAGGATTTTACTGGCCCACTCTTTTTGCAGATGTCAAAAATCATGTGACCTCCTGTCACAAATGTTAGATATTTGAATATAAGAAGAAACTCTTACCATTACCCCTGAAACCTATTTCTGTAGAAATTCCATTTCAACAATGGGGTTTAGACTTCATTGGTGAAATTCACCCACCCTCCTTAGCCCAACATAAATGGATATTGACAGCTACAAATTATTTTACCAAGTGGATAGAAGCCATCCTTTCAAGACAAGTTACAGACTCTGTGATTATCCCATTTCTTGAAAACAACATCCTTTCTATATTTGGATGCCCACAAAAGCTCATTAATGATAATGCTGATGCCTTAAAATCCAAGAAAATGATAGACTTTTGTAACAAATACCATATCAACCTTGGCCATTCCACTTCCTATTACCCTCGACGTAATGGACTAGCAGAATATTCAAACAAAAGCCTATTCAACATCATCAAGAAGTTGTTAGAAGATAACAAGAAAACCTGGAATAAAAGGTTGGTTAATGCCTTATGGGCAGATAGACTAACTACCAAAAAAATCTATTGGTGCATCTCCATATCAATTGGTATATGGGATGAATGTTGTTTTTCCATCCTCATTGGGAGTGCCAGTGATGAAAATGATTCAAGAGTTGCAAGTAGAACTAAATGACATCCAAAGGAGGATTGCAGCAAACCAGGGAAGAAGTTTATATCAAATCACAAGTGATTCAAGACAAAATAAAAAATCTATTTGATAAGAAAATTAAAGCAGATGATTTTATCATAGGTGATAAAGGGATCAAATGGGATTCCAGAAGAGAAGAAAAAGGAAAACATGGAAAATTTGACTTTCTCTGGAAGGGCCCATACATCATTTATGTTACAGAGGTAACAATGCATTTTTCTTGAAAGAGTTAGATGAAACAGATCTACGAGGTGGACCAGTCAATGGTAGAATGCTGAAGAACTATTTTCACTAGATTAACCATTAGTTCATTTGTTTTAATTTGATCATTGTAAATACCATTTCAAAGTTTATATTGGATTGGATTATTATCTTATAAAAGTTGAAGCCTGAAGAGAAGGCCGTAAGCTTTGAAAGATATAACATCATATGTCTGAATAAAGGAAATCATAGAAAGAAGTTCCAAGGCAAGCAGAGTCAAAGTTCCAAGGCCACTGATTAGAAAGTTCTTGTCATCTCACCAGGAGATGCCATCCCCAAGTGGAGCCACTATTAGGGTCCTATAATAATAGGGATCATAATTTTGAATTGACATGTTAAGTCTTGTAATATTATACATATGTTTTCTTTCTGCAAATGTTTTCCCATATTAAAAAATGAAAAGAGGGTATGTCCTAAAAGAAAAATCAAAGGACCAAAAGAAAGAATATCAAAAAAGGATATAAATTATGAACCCCACTAAAAGAAACAAAAATATATCCTGAAAGTGTTGTACATTCAAATGCCACTACTATTAGTTTACTTTATGAAAAGAAATTGTGTGCAGCTTATCCAAAATGCCACAATTCATGATGATCATACAGTTTAATCATGATACATTCATGCTTTTAAATTTCATGTCATAATAGTTAGTGAATAAAGATCTGACCAAACCATTTAATCTTGGCAGATCACTAGTTAGGTAGAGAATAAAAATGAGCTCATCAGTTTAATCTAAGCCATTGGAAGAGATAAGGATAGAAATAGGTTAATTTTCTTATCAAAAGAAAATAAAAGGGTCAACAAGCTCAAATGCACCCAATAAAGGAAGTAAAAAATGTTAGGGTAAATAAAGGGTAGGTAGATTACTTTCACAAGTAATGAAAAGCATCAATTGGTTCATCTCATATCTCTAATATCTTTCTAACCATTCCCCCTTGCTAAAAGCCCTATTTCCACCCTTGGAAGTCATTTCCCCTTGTAAAATCTCTTTCTTTTGACAAATATCCCTTTCCCATTATTCTAACCCTTTTCCCTTCCTTAAAAATCCTTTTCTCTTCCTAAAACCCCTTTCCCTAGTTAAAAACCCATTTCCCTTTGAAAATTCACTTCCCCTTTACTAACTTTGCCTTTTCATAAAAAAACATGAAAACCCCATTTATCCAAAGTTTGCAGCGCTTAATGTATATTGGGTCTCACTTCAAAAACCCCTCACCGATATCATTTTAAAAAACCTATTCCTAGTGTACTTCTAATATTCTGCCAATCATATTTTCTGACCACTCCTTTATATCATTTTTACCTATAGTTTTACATTACATTAACTCCCCGCTATCATTTTAAAATCCCACATATATATATCCCTAACCCACTTTATATTAAAACCCTTCCACTTTATATTAACCGATCCCACTATATTAATCTCCTGACCCATATTTACATTATACCCTTCCGCATAAATAATCCTCGGGTCCCACCTATCAGAACCCCCAACTATTACTATCTGCCCGATCATCATTCGCTAAGATCCTATGAACCATAATCCTTTTCGCACCCCCACATGTCCGATGTTTAAAACCAATGGGCGGGGTGTGAAATGGGTGGTTTCACACCCCCAACCCTTTGCCATCCGGCACTCTCACAACTTATCGCACCTCCCATCCTAAAACCACCAAACATATTTTTACGGTGCCATAACCCACCAAACCACCTTTTTGATATGCGATGAAATCAACTATTGTTTGAAATCAAATCCCCGCGCCATGTGATTTACTGTGACACGTAAAAGTAAAAACAAGTAAAATAGAGGCAAGGTAAAAGAGAAAATAGAGCAGTCAGGTAAAAGAAAATTCACAGAGTTAAAGAGCAGACAGATAAAGATAGATGAAGACAGTTTAAAGGGAATTCACAGGTTAGATCCGAAGATAGATGAAAGAGAGCCAACGTGAGAGATAAGACAACATAAGAGAAACAAACAACATAATCAAATAAACAGGGACAACTTGCATTTAGTTAAATAGGTGTCTCTATCTTCTTGCATGAAGATATTTTGTTTTCCTTGAATAGATCCTAAATCAGTTGATCGGATATTTTGTAATAAGTTGTATAAATACTCCATCAATTCAAAGTATTGAGTGTGGATTCCTGAATATTTCTATAGTTGAATTGATCTAATACCTAAGGGTTTATTGGACCATTTACAAGTTGACAGATAGGACAAGTAACAAAGGCATTTATTTACAAGATTCATGTGTTGAGATACTTCAGTGAAGTATATTTCAATTGTTAATTGTTATTTTCTTAAGTATTCCATAAACTTTTATGTTTTCCAAATTTGAATGTTATAATAGGAATTTTACTGCATAATTTGTTTAATTACACTCTTCTTTGAACTATTATACATTTTAATGTTTTCTTCTGATATATGGTTTAGATAATCCTTAACTGCTCTGTGATCTCGATTGACCGCTTTCACCTTCATTCATTATCTAGTTTAAGGAATCCTTAACTGCTCCTTGATCCCGATTGAAAACCACTTCATTATTCAGCCTTTAAGATATGATTTTGCTCGGCTACCCTACCCTGTGACACTTCCTTTAGAACTTGATTATGTTTTTTTCTTGATATATTGACTCCATAGCCCAATGTAAAATAGAAAAGCACCTATCCATCTAAACCAGTAATTCCACCAACAAATCAAAATCAAATCAAATCAATCTTTCATAACTAGCCTAAAATCAATTAAAACAACAAATTTAAATCATTAAGAGAGAGCCCTCTCTGAGCGTTAGGAAGGCTAGATCCTAATCTCCAAAAGTGGTTGATAGTTACCTCTAATATTTCTTTAACACACACAACAACCTTGGGAAATTTTGGAGAGATAACACCAGGCAGGAAACCTACTCCACTGCCTTCACATATGGTCCTTCTAGAGACATATCGTCCCTCACCTACATGAATTCCAATGGATGTCGTGATTTTTTCTGGAGACTCTTCATGTGGGTCTCCAACACTCTGAAACCCAATTAAAATTTTGGTATCAGAGTGATTAAGTTCCTCTTCCAGGGCCTCGTCCCATAAGCCATTGTTCAAAAAAATTTATAGAGAGAGATTTCTACATAGCTCCAAAGAACCCAAGCCCATCCTTAAACCCAGCCTTCTTGGGCTACCATTAGATAATAAGAGATTATTTAAATCAACTTCATACAGGGTCCTTCCTAAGCTGGGTTGTAAATCATGATGAACCTGCTTGCCATCATTATTGACAACAACGAGAAATTGGGTAAAACCGAATAGATCACACAAATTCAATTTTGATTTTGGTTGAATCCCGATGAGAGAATTGAGCACAGGAGTATATGAACTACAAAGTATCATCTTGAAATGAAGGGCTAATAGAGAAATTAAGAATGTATTTCTGTCGATCCTCTATTAGCACATGGGAAATCACATTATCACCTCCCGCAGTGGGCTTCTATTTGAATTTTTTTGGGGTCCTATGGGTGGATTAAAGAGGTTACCAAATTGGGCTCCTCTGGGTGGATTAAGGTTACAGGCTTCATTTCTGCCTTTTGTTTCTACCAGGGCAAAGGAATATTCATAAAGAAAGTGATACCCTAACGCAACGAAAGGAGAAGACAATTGGCCGAGAGAATTGATTTTTTAATTGCGACAACATGCAATATGGCAAGGTTGTGAGAACATGCAATATGAGAAGAATGGGTAACACATGTGTAATGTATGCAGGCAGGTGGGTCCTCAGAATGGTGAGCATGGTACTTTTGTTCCATAAGGACCTCATATATTTTATAAAATATTACTAATATATTTAATATTTATAATCGCTAATTTCTCAATTATTTTTCGGAGTGTCTTCTGATAATATTCTTTTGGTATTCAAAACAAAAAGTGGAGTATCCAAATGCATGGATCATGGAGTATGTTTAATGTGTTATGGTGCTTAATTGCAATTAATTGTTGTCTGTGACACTTAATAGAATTTATGTTCAAAAAAATGTCAAGCCCGAAAGTTAATTAAGATTTTTTTTTAAATCATATAAATCATTAAGTCAATAAGGCTTGCGAATATTAAAATATTGTCAATATATTTCATCATATCAAATAAAATTTATTTAGAATTTATTTAATTGTGTGGTTGACTTGTCACAAATAGGATAAGTTTTCTAAATCTCTTTGGAAAGCATTGAAAAGTGTCCACACAAGAATTAGAGGCTACAAGAAAGTGGCAATGATAAAAACATGCATAACACCACATGTGAGTATCCAATTCTCAATTCTCTTGTTTAATGTTTGAGTAGAGTGTTATCACTTTGTTTCAGCCAGAGCGAGGGTTTACTATTACTTCACCTATTTCACCATGGTAAATGTAAGCGAAGCCGTCATGTAAGGCAAGGAGAATTTGAAGAAATACAACGAAACCTGTGTGTACTACACCTATTTCAACAAATTTCAATTGCAGGAATAAAAGAGGGAAAATAATTTTATTCTTAAATCACTTTCTCCATGCTGATTTCCCTTCAGCTGAAAAATTTAATGAATCTCTTAATTTCAATTGCAGGAATACAAGAAGGAAAAGAATTTCATTCCTAAATCACTTTCTTCGCCCTATTTTCCCTTTAGTTGAAAAGCAAGCACGAGCTACGAGCAATCAAACATTAGGGACCTAGGTAGGAAAGCAATAATAAGCCAGTACCATAACCAGCATCGTGCCTATACATTAGTTCTTCTTCTGTATATTAGTCCACTTCTCATTGGCAGGGACTAGCTGCTTCACAACTTTTCTTGTTTAAACTATAAATATGGTTTATAAAGTATTTAAATTATTTTAGTTTTAATTAAAACTAATTTGATTTTTTAAGAATATTTTTGAATAAATTAGAATGTTCTTATAACAATCTATATGGTTTTAAAAATAAGGAAATAAAAAATAAATTTTATTTTTTAAAATAATCTTCATCAAATAACATAAAAATAGAATATGAATAATTTTTTTTTTATGCCTTTAAAAATTAACAATAATTGTTTAATATTATTTTGTGAGAAACAAAGTTATTCATTTAACTAGAATTGTAGCTTCAAAAACATAACTCTACTTAGAAAGATCTTATTTTTGAGAAAAAAAAAAAACATGAAAAAATATCTTCAAAATAGAAAGTGTTGATTTTGCATCAATTCTTATTTGTTTGTTTGTTTCTTTCATCTAAAATTCTATTTTATTTATCAAAAACCAAAAAGCAAAAAAAATATGCAATAAAACATAAAAACACACCTTAAAAAATTAAAAGTGTTGATGTTACATCAACATTTTCTTTTAAATTAATTTATTTTTTTAACAATTACATTAAAAACTATTTTTTTTGTGTAATAAACATGAAAAAAATATGTTCAGAGGGATTATATGCAACGAAGTTGTCTTTAAGTGCGACTTTTTGGAGTTTCCGATAGATTTCTAGCTGGAATCTGACATAAAAAATTGCGGTGAAAACTTGATTTGTGTTGTTTAAACTAGTTGTTTTACTACATATATAGATTTAGCACCCTGAAAACCCCCTGGAGCACTTCGATCATACATAAGTGAAATCTTGATTTGTGTTGTTTAAACTAGTTGTTTTACTACATATATAGATTTAGCACCCTGAAAACCCCCTGGAGCACTTCGATCATACAGATGTGAAATCTTGATTTGTGTTGTTTAAACTAGTTGTTTACTACATATATAGATTCAACACCCCGAAAACCCCCTGGAGCAATTCAATTGTGCAGAGTTCACCCATCAAACTTGTGATTTCCTTGAATCCCTATTTAATTCTAGACAAATTAGATGGAAAATAAACTAGAAATTTTTTCAAAATTTCACAATTAAAGACAACTTAATTGACAAGTGTTTATGCTCCATTAGTATTTTTTATATTTGTTTTTCTTTCTTTTTAATTTCGACATATTTTAGCATTAGCATTAAAAATAAATTATTATGACTTTGAAAACCATTCAAATTACAATAGTTTTGTTTGATAACATTAAAGATAAGATATCATAATTTCAAAAAACCTAAATGTAACCACCCCTCCCACATTTACCCAAAACCACAAGCTCGTTAGGGTAAACATGAGATGAGAGTTATTGTGCGAGCCCCAATTTCTAAGAAGCACTAATGGAAAATGGGGTCCACATGTCCATAACTGACTGCAAACACCCAATGACACATGATCACACTGTTATCAACCTAATTTTACCCAAAACCTAATTTTACCCAACCCTATTTCATTTTAGTGTCGTTTATTTAAATTTAATACAACTTTCTATTTTTGACATTGTTTTGGGTTTTAGACTTTTGAGGTTGTTTTAAGGACCTAAACAACATTTTCAATGAAAATAGAGAGACCGGAAAAGTGCAAGATTGATTTAATTTATTTTCATCTCGTCGTGGAGATATTTGAAACGACGTATTATGATCGTCAAACGGAGATCGTATGCCAAAGCTATGACCCCGTGAAGTTGGATGTTCAAATTTCTCATTTATACAAACAGTTTGGGTTCATAGTACCTATAGGTTACAAATACATATTTGTTCATTAATTCAATAATATCACCAAAGAATCATCAAGAAGGTTTTATTCCCTCTCCACATAGTAGCAACACCACTTATTAGTCCATACATTCATTAACCAATTAACACCTTAACAATTCATGACAAGAGCAGTAGAAGATATACATCATATAAACGAAAAATAACTAGCATATCAACCATGGAAACCCAACCATAATATCACCAACATAATTCCAACAATTATACATGAATCATCATAGAAGAATAGCTCTTATTAACATATGAGGATGTCAACCAAGTCAGGGACTCCCACGTACCACTCGACCACAGATTGGGCTGAACCAAATCTCTCTTTTAGTCAATCACCTTCACGCCATATTCCAAGAATGAATGTGGGATCTCATGGAATAAACCAAGCATAACGAAACCAGTGCCTTAAGAGGCCAAACCAGTTCAACTCCTAACTAATGATTCCACCTCACGGTCGTATATCACTAATCATCACCATATTGGTCTCTACCAAAGATGCTCAGAGCTCCATAGCATTGTTCAAGTAGTTTTTATTATTTTTTTTAAGTTTTTTTTTTTTTTTTAATTTTTATATTTTTATATTTTTTTTATTTTAATGTTTTTGTGTTTGTTTGTTTGTTTTTAAATTTATCTCATCAATATTATATATTTATTTTTTAATGTTTCTTTTTTTAAAAATTTTATATTATTTTCTTAATTTTTTTTTTTTATAAGTTCATTTTTTTTTAAAACATTTTTTTGTATGTTTTTTTGTCTTTTTATATATTAATCTCCCTCTATTTATCGCAGTATGCCCCATGCTTTTCAAAATTATGATGGGTTGATTTAATTTTTTTATTTCTTACCACCATAATTTGAATGATGAGTCTCATATTCAAGGTCCAGAAATGATAAATCAAGTTGTGAATATGCTCTGGTTGAACAATAAAAAGTACTTTTCTATGTATATTTAAAATTTATGCCCCTTACACCACTTTGATTTTCTAATTTTTTTTTATAAAATGTTAGGCCCTCTCATACTGCTACGAACCCAAGTCATCACAACGTCAGTTCTATGTGTATCTATAAATTATGCCCCACTATTTTCACTTACAAAAGTTTGATTTTTTAAGTTTGGTTGTATTTTTTTTTTACCACCATTATGATTCAGAGTTACTGTATGTATTTACTATTTTTCCTATTGAATTATTACAACATTTACTAATCAAGTAACTTTCAGAAAATGTGTTTCATTCCTACCAAAATGACTTTTTCTTTCTTACAACAAGAGTACGAACACTATAGGAAAAGTGAACTTTCAGAAAAATAATATTTTAATAAGTTAATGCAATGTATTTTTAATTTTATATAGTGTTTAAACTTTAGAGTTTCACTTATGGAGTGTGAGATAAAATCATAAATTTATTGCAAAACCATGAATCATTTAAAAATTCAATTTAGTATGTACATGTAATCTTTACACTCTAAATAATAAATATATATTAATTATGGAGAGTTGTGAATATATATTAATTTTTAATTTTTAATATATTATATTATTTCTGTTCTCGTTTCCTGTAAATTTGTATAAAACTTCTAGCCGTACTGGATACCTGTTCCCATGTACCCAAAATACCCACCTACAAAAACTCATGCAACATAATAAAATTACTATAAAAAATATTAAATAATCTAACAAAATAATACTTTAATATCAACCATATTTACAATTGAATTTGTGGATGGAAACTAAATCATTACAAAAAGCACATTCTTCTCAAGTCTAAAAAATCCATAGAATAACCCAAAAATTTCGGTAAGATTATGAAAAATTTGGGCAAATATTTTTGAAAAGTATTTTGGGTGCCCTAAGGGTTGTTGATGATGCTGAATCCATTTCTATCATAAAAAATGCAATTCAAACACAAATTTGGGCAAATATTTTTGAAAATTATTTTGCATTCCCTAAGGGTTTTTGATGATGCTGAATCCATTTCTATCATAAAAAATGCAATTCAAACACTCCAACTACCTGACTTTTTAAATTTTTTTTTACCGGATTCTGACAAAAAACTGTCGTCCAAGCTATTCTGTTGGGTTGGCAGACAAATCTAGTAAAATAATTGTGGACTCTGACTATCATTGTCCAACTGGAAGATGCTATAACGAGGATGGATTGTGGTTCTGAATAGTAGTGTGGCTTTAAATACCACGCTCATAAAAAACGCGTTAAAGCTCAGTAGGAACAAAGTGTTACACCTCATTTTTTTTTCAGAAAGTGACCTAGTCTTAGTATATGATCAAGCTAACGATAAGCTAGGAGCTGAGAATTTCGAACCAATGTGGCATGATCCTTACATTGTCAAGCGAGTGCTTGCCAAAGGGGCCTATGAATTGACTGATTATGACGGGGTCTCTTTAGATAAGCCCATAAATGGTATTTATCTTAAGAGATATTATGCTTTATTCTTATGTGAAGATCTCACTTGCATATTAGTTATTTTTTCTTGTTAGTGTGCCTTAGATTAGATAGGCATGCCTAGTTTTTGCTACTATCTCTGCTTATCTTGATTATTTTTGATATTTCATATTTCTACATCCATTCAAACATACATTGGTTTTGTTGATGGTGCTTGTTGTAGTACATGGAATATTTCTTCCGTAGCTTGGGTTATCTATTCACCCATTGATGAGTTAGTTTCTATGCATGGGGTAAGCCTTGGTCAAACAATGAACAATATTGCAGAATATAGCACAGTGATTGAGTTATTATTTGATTCCATTTCATTTGGTATTCGATGTTTGATCATTAGGTTAGATTCAGAACTCATTATATTACACTTAAATAGAGTATACGCAATTAAAAATATAGTGTTATTGAGATATTTTTGAAGGTTCGTCTCTTGGAAAGACAATTTGATTACATTGAATATCAACACATTTCAAGAAATTTAAACACATCGGCTGATGCATTAGCTAATCATGTTTTAAATAGACATTTGAAACATTAAAACAGTAAATAAAAACACCATTCGATACATGTTGAACATATAGTCAAAGAAAGTAGCAATATCATAGATAGGGTTTTTGTTTTCATAAAATATTACGTCATCTGTGATCATAGGTTTAAAACACCTTATGATCTAAAAGATACTGATACAAAAAACAAAATATTTCAATCCACGATGATCATCCACTATCCGTGGTGATGATCATGGTAGTAGACTATCGCACATGCCACCTTGTGCAAGAATCTCCTAAACTGGCTTGGAACACCAGTAACATGTCTCTAGAGACGGAGAGGAATATCGTCTGTCGATGTCTCAGGGATATCTATAGTCAGCCTCTATAGGTTGTGTTCTATGTCAGTGACGATTTCTACAGCCTCATCTTGTGGCTGTGCTATGGGTTCTGTTTTCCGCCTTTCAAAGCGGTGGAGTGTAGTTGGCCATCGTGGACCAACATCTGCATTTAAAATTTTGTTATCAGTATTGAAAGTTTTAAAAAACAAATAAAAATTAGAGTTAAAACACATCAAAATGATTCGCTTACCTGATTCGTCCCATTGTACCCCTGGAGGTAAGGACATCTCAGGATCACCTCGGAAATCTATACCCGCATATGGGAAATCTTCAATTGTGAAGATTTGGTTCTGCAGCCACATAAAATACGCAGGAGTAAACTGAACCACTGTACTGTCATCACCACCATGGCAGGCCATCAATGCAACCCAACGTACCATACGAGGTTCTATAAGTTCACCACGATCGACATGAATAAGCTGAGGGGAGAGGAATGAAATTCTCTCCAAAGCAAAAGAATTTAGGATGGTGCCATGCCCAAAGTTTTTCAACTTTTCATTTTTTGCTCTAGTCAGTTGGCCTTTCATGTTGGCCAATACCCCTTCGCACCAGTTGAAAATGGTGACTCTGAAACATTCAACTGTGGTCTGCATCTGAGACTTGGTGGCCACATGTGGAGCTACACTTCCACACACCTTGGTTACTGTGAATGCAATAAATTTAAGATCAAGTCGCAAGATAGTCTTGATATCTATACGATTATCTTTGGGATCTACTTCATCACTGCAAAATTCTTGTTTGTAACTAGCAACGGGTAGGCCACCCTGCCTAGCTCCAAACAAAGAAATGTTTTCTCCTCTTTTGGATAATCCAGTGAGAAAATAAATATCTTCGAGCTCAAGTTCAAGCAGATGATTGCCAATGATAAAGCACTGAAACTTTTTTTGTCGGTTCTCTCATTATCAACTCCGAAACGTTTTCTGCCAAAAGCTCTTAATTTACAAATCTGTAGACAAAAGGTGAAAATGATTTTGTTAAACTCCTCTTTATAAGATTTTTTGAATGAATAAAATATTATATTTTATTTATTTTCCACTTTAAAAAGTAAATTTTCAATGTTTTTACTTATTGGAAATAGGTACGTTTAATATTTCGAGTTTCTGTGCTGAACACAGGTTTTCCTGGTGAAAATAATTATTTTGATGATGAGTACAATTTTATCACTTTTTCGGGCTCTTGAAAATTACAAAAAAGTGAAACCTTGGAGATCTCTTTCAAGCCATTTTCAGACTCTCTAAACATGAAAATATCGCTGAGTACTTGACTATTCGAACTCGTTAAAGGAAATGAACATTTGTCCTTTTAATATAAGTTTACCCCTTTTCCAGACTAAAATGGACTATTTACGAAAAAAGGTATACGTTGACTAATCATAGTC
Source organism: Pinus albicaulis (assembly GCA_034641835.2). NCBI lineage: Eukaryota > Viridiplantae > Streptophyta > Pinopsida > Pinales > Pinaceae > Pinus > Pinus albicaulis. The sequence continues at coordinate 72,608,735 of CM076569.1, read as the reverse complement.
AACAGAGTTCTCTCTTGTATTATTTTATCCTTTTTTAGGTTTGAGAGACTAAATTTATGAAAAAGTTCAACCACAGAGTTTTCTTATGTTTTTCTTCTGACTCCCTAAAATTGAAAAACATTGAGTTTCAATTATACTGGACTCATTAAAATTTAACAGTAAAGGACCCGTCGATTACAAACATGAACGAACCATTGCTTCTTAGGGTTCGATTTTAATACTAAGTTGGACTCATCCGAAGGATGAGCTTACACAACAAGAAAATTTTATCCTCCTCAAGCTTGTCAAAAATAATGAGGTACTGGCCAGAAATGGTGGGGGAAAATATAGAAAATGAATCTAGTTGTCACCCTTGTTTTGAAAAAAAAGTATACCACTCTTGAACACGACATTTTTTGTCACACCTGGGGTTGGGAAAATCCTTTTTCTAACAGTTAATCAAACCACATTGAAAGTCTTCAGCCGGTTTATGGGTATTAGTTTTAGGTCAATTGTTACCAAACCATCTGCAATGTCGTTATGTGTTCAAGAGACAGTTCAAATAAACCATTCACTACAAACATTTGTCTCCATTCGCATTGACCATCCCTGAGTCAGTCCTTGCAAATATTTATTTAAAACTTGATCTAATGGTTTCGTGTCGCAGGCTTTCTTGCGACGGGTCACTTTCTATCGATGATGTCTCATCATATAGAAAGTTGATCTAAAATCCTACCAGTACCTTGGGATCTGCATGCCTTAATGGCATGTTTCTCGCCTTCAACAATAGGTTGCATCATTGACCTTCGATCGAATGATTCTGTGAAGTGTTCGACTACAAATCATTCATTCACACTTCGTGGAATTTACTGAGTAATTTGAGATCCATTGTCATTATTGGTGGTTTCTCTCATACTTTTTAACAGTTTTCATCATTGACTGGTAATCAAGTGGTTTCTACCATGTTTGACTTCAACACAATCAATCACATGGATCGAATCATACTAGTTCGGGAAGCGAAAATCAAGACCCTGGATCTAGTTTCCACCATCCAGGCTACGAGGAGTTTTATTATTCATGATATAATAGACTATTTATGACAGATGGCTGTGTCCATGCTGTGTCTACTATTGATGTAATTTTAAAAATAATTTATGTACCAGAACATGTAGTTAGTTTTGATCTGAGTATGGGAATGCCTACCTCAGTGATGATATACATATATACGTTTGAATCGAATGTTTTTATAGGCTTTCGATTGGTTTTTCCGCAATCCAATCCTCGGAAAGATAAAGTACTTCACTCTTCAGAACTACCTTAGTTTTCGCACTTGAGGGGGCAATCTGTTACACGTTATTTTGTCACCATGACATTTGACTATCTATATAGTTTCATCACTACCTATATTATGCTCCCTTAGAAGTCAAAAACCCTAATGTTCCTAAACCAAGTCTTGGAATTGGAGAAAAGCTCATTAAAACCCTAAAAAGTCTAACTCTGCACTTTTCCTAGACCTTGCCAGCAAATCTGCAGATATTTTCTCTATAGCCTGCGGCACATCACCCATGTTTTTCTTATAAAACCTGCAGACCCCCATAAACAGTCAAATAAAATAAAAATTAAGTTCTAGAAGCCCAACTGGACAAATATTCTCCCAATTGGAAGCTTCTAGAAGTGCTTTCAGTTCGAGCTTTATCCTATACTCATGAGCTCTATCCCTACACTCATGGAGCTTATCCCTTGGTCTATGGAGCTCAAATCCCTTCATGAGAGGAATCCATCCCCCTATTCATGGAACTGAAAATACCTCCATTTCATTATAAATTGAGCTCATGTGTCAGTCTCAAGGGTAGAGAAACATATGTGGTAATTGCTGAAGAAATTCTTAAGAGAACATAATCTCTATACTAGCCATTTTTGATATGAGAATTATCACACACTCATGTCCATAACTCTATGCTAGTTTAGAGAGAAGAAGGCTTGTCAATCTGAGAGAGGGCGATTGTTCAGGACCCCGTAAGAACCTATATAACATCAAGGTGAAAGGTTGTAAGGTTACTTCTTATTATACAAGTTAATACAAATGGATTCCATTTTCTCATTAAATTGTTCATGTATCTATTTGAGTATTTCAATTCTTAGATTCCTTGATCATTGAGATAGGTTAGTGTTTTCTCAATTATTATATCTTGCAGATGCTTTTAATCCTTTTTTCTCTCTTTGATTGCAGGTTTCACATGTTGAAGTGACCTTTTTTTGGGGCGATTGGATAGAAGATTTTGGCAAGCGTTGGAATTCAGGTAGGGGCATGTCCTTATACTTTGTTATTAATAATTTTGAATCACAAATGATCTAGAGAAAATGGTTTGCTTTTGGCTGTTTTTTTCTTGATATCCTTAGGATACTAGGGAGATCATTCTTGTCCGCAAGAAGGATTTATCCACATAACACCATGTAAGGCATAATGATGAGAAAAATGTAAAGCATGAAGATGTCGTGTTTGAAGAAGCTGAATTAACTGTCAGAATTAGTCAAGGAGGTGAAGGACAATCTATGAAGGTTGTCAAGAAAGAGAAAGAAAAAAATGTTGGAATTGATGAACATTATAGTGATGTATTTGAGAGGAATCAAGTAGAAATTGAGTTACTAGAAGAATCCGAGTATGAGAAAGGAATTGTAGACAATGATGTGGAAATGTCTCAAGTTGTGAAAGGGGCAGGAGCAGATACTAGTTTTCCATACTTGATTATGTTTCTAGTATACAAAGAAGAGTGATTGAGTATATTACTACAGTCAAAGAATCAAAAATCAATTTATTTTTTGAAAGTAAATTTGCAGGTAGTGAGAAGAAAAGGAATGTTGCAGATGGAGATATCTTAAGAGATATTCAGGAAGTATGGGAGACAAAAATGTGAGGAGTAATATTTGTAGTAGTAAATGGAGTAATTCTAGGTGAAAAAGAAGAAATTGAAGTAAGAAGAGCTGAAGAAAGAAATCAACAGTTTAGTGATGAATGGATAAAGTGCAGAAAAGTGCAATGGAAAAGTAAGGAAAACAAAATTAGGTTGCAGCAATAGACTGAATTACAAGAAGCCATAGATGAACTATGGAACCTAATGTAGATACATAAGATGAGTTGTAGCAGAATGAAGGAAGCAATCCACTGTGGAATTGTTTGGAAAGTGAAGAACCATTAGGGGAATTTTGAGGTCTAAAATGGACCTCCTAAGAAAAATGTACAACTAAAATAAAACTTATAAGAAACAATAGTATTCAAGATGATGATGTCAACCATGGGGGATGATTCACCATTTTTGGAGTAAAAAAGTAAAAATATTAAAAAATAATAAAATAATAAAATAATAAAACAATAAAACTACTTTTTCAACTTATCTCCCTAAGGGTTTGCTCAAATTTCAAGTGGTAATACTTGTTGGATCCAAAATTTAATTCCTCATCCAAGGAGTACCCATGTCGCATACTTTTTGATGGACCCTGCTACACAGAAAATGAGAAATACATAAAAACACCTGATTGCAATCACATTTTTTATGTATTTATCATTTTTCATGTATAAAAGTCTATCAAAAGTATGCAACATGGGTACTCCTTGGAGGAGGAATTAAATTTTGCATCTAATGAGTATTCTCGCTCGAATTTTTAGTAAAACCTTAGGGAGATAAGTTCGAAATACGAGTTGAAAAAGTAGTTTTTTCTTTTTTCCCTCTAAAATTTGATGATGTAATCAAATCTTATTTTATTATTTCTACTGTTATTTTTTAATTTCCTTAGGAGGCCCATTTTAGACCTAAAAATTCCCCTAATGAGTGAAGGTAGAGACAGTGGAGCAATACAATACAAAGCATAGAAGCGTGGAAGATTGCAGCTGAAGAATGATGAAGACAATGCAGCTTATGGACAACAACAAAACTGAGTTTGGGATCAAGGAGAAACGAGGACAAAAGGTACATGTTCATGTGATCATGTCTTCTTTCTACTTTGGGAGTCTGATGCAGGAGCATCTGGCCTCAAGTTAAATTTGTAATGTAATTCAAGGATAAGGTCTTGACATTGGTCCAAGAGGGACATTTTCTTTCTATAATCATTGTAAAGTCTTCTAAAAACTTCATAGTTCACAGGTATTAGTCTAGAAGGTTCTATATAGGTATTGACTCATTAGTCAAAGAGATTAGCCATAATGAACTATGTAACAAATCCCTAAAATGGAGGGATGACTCCAGGAGTTAGTGAATGAGTCATAGATAGAGTTAAATATGGGTTTCTACTTGTAGGAGTTAGTTGCTAAAATTTAGGAATATGTTGATATATATTTAAAGGATAGACTTTCATTGGGTAGAGGTAAGCCTGTGGAGAGAGAGAGAGGAGAAGCCCAAGAGACAGAGAGCGTTCTCTATAGGAAGAGAAGGCCATGCAAAGAGAGCAACAGGCTAAAGGTCGAGTGTAAACATGTTTTATTTGTATCTGTACATTTGTTAATTAATGAAAAATTTAATTTCATTGTGACTGTGTGTCATTTCTGTTATGTGTTGAGTGATCCATAATGGAACGAATTCCTTTTACGTGCTGAGTGATCCGTAACTGAGAAATTATGGTTTCTGTGTAATAAACCATTGTTATGTGTACTTCGATTAAAGAGTAAGTATTTATGAGTGATAAGGAATTAGTGGTATTGCACTGAAAATTGTCACCTTGAGATTCTGCTATCTGTATGAGCTCATTATCACTCATACTTTCCTCCTCTACAAGTCTTAAAACATCAGTTCCTCATATCAAGCCTTGAAAATAAGAGAAAAGCTCTCAAAAGTCTCTAAAACTCTGGTACCACACTTTCTCTTTGTCCTACCTACGGTCCCGCACCTAATGGTCATGTCTCCTGTGTACCTGACCGCGCTTTATCTGTGTTAAGGGTGCGGACCCCTGTAAAATATTAAAAGGGCACAAATAAACTCAAAAAGCTCACTTTCAGTCATTTCTAGAAGCTTCTGGAAGAAATCTTGTGGTGGCAAGTCCGCTCTTTTCAGGTTCATGTATCCCATGCCTTAAGGAGCTAACCCCTTGATGTGAGGAGCTTATCCCTTTGAAGGAGGATTATATCCCTTCATAGGTGGAACTGTAACCTCCTCTTTTTCACTATAAAAGAGGCATTGGGCAGCCTCAAAAGGAGTTCAAGCTTTAGTGTTATTTGAGGTAAAGCGCTGTTGGAACTTAGACTCCTTTAGCTGAGATTTTATGAGGAAAGATTACATACCTGTATGTATCTCGGGTGGAAGAGTGTAAGGCTTGTCAGAGTAAAGGAAATTCCTGCTTCGGACCCCGAGAAGACCTGTTCAACATCAAGGCTGAAAAGGTTGTAAGGTTCTTCTACTATTTCAAAGTTAATACAAATAAGTTTGTTTTTCTCAATAAGCTGTCAACTGATTGTTTATTTTATGGATTCCTTGATCACCATAATAGATATTATTTATGAATATATGTGATGTAGGTGCTATTTTATGTTTGTTTGTTTGTGATTGCAGATCTTCGAAGATAACTCTTTCGGGCGACTGAAGGACGACTACTACAAACAAGCATTGGATCAAGGTAGGATCGTAACACCTTTGTAGCATTTACTTATAAATCGTGATATATCTATAGAAAGATAGATTTAATTGTATTTTTGTTGCTAGAATATATTCTAATACTAGGGAGATCAGTCTTGTCTGCAAGATCGATTTATCCGGCCAACAAATTGGCGATTCCGCTGGGGAAAGATTTTTTATTTTTGGTCTTCCTTTGTTTCGACTTGAGAAAATGATTTTTTCCTGGTTTTTGATTGATGTATACTGGCTTGGGTAGCTTAGGTTTACTTTGCTTTGAAAAATTTTGAAGTCTTTTGTGTTTTTCTTGAACTTTTCTAGGGACCGCACTTTGTCTTCACACACAGTGCGAGCATCTTTGCACTTTCCTTAAGTAACCAGCGCGGGACCACACCTGTTGCCTTTGGAGCCTGAGGACCCTGTTAAATTTTTATATTTGATTTATGACTCTAGTGTCTACCCAGATCTGTATTTTTCCTGTCAAAAATCTCTTGTGAGTGAGTTCCAATAGTATTTTTGTTTTGAGTGATTTTCTAGAAGTTTTGCATACTTGGAGTGGTTTTTACTTTGTCTCTGTAGTGACTCAAAGATTAGAAGCTTTAAATACCTTAGATCACTCTGGTGTCTTTTTGTATTCTTGATGAGTCTAATTTGGTTGCGAAACCCATCCTTTTTGAGGAATAGATCTAGTTTTCTCTTTGCAAATCTTTGAACAAACTTTGTTATAAGTTCTCAATTTCATTTTTACAAAAGAAAACATATCTGGATGTTTTTGATTTGTTTTTTATTTTGTGCAAATGAATCCTTAGTTTACTAAACAACTAAGCAAAACATTCTCAAAAAAAAATTGAAGCTTTTATTCAATTAGATTTTCGAAGTTTTTAGATCCCAAAATTAGTTTTTCGTAGTTTTGAGTGCTTTTCTAGAACTTGTAGATATCTTTTGAAAGAAAAGTTGTTTTTTGTAGTTTCGAGTTTTGAAAAGTGAAAGGGATTTATTGTGAGCATTGATTGTTTGTCTCGTTTTGAGTTCTTATTGAAAAATAAAAAGATATTCTTTTCATTTATTCTTCATGTTGAAAGAAAGAATTGTCTCTTAGGAAATTGCATTTCTCGAACTCTTTCTTTTAGCTAGAATTCATTGAAATAAAAACGAATTGCTTATCAATTTAGGTGCATTTTTTAGTGTGTTTGGAGTCGAGTATTCACACCATCAAAGTTTCATTTCCATACCTATTGAATTAAAGATACAACCCATAAAAACAATGCTTAATTAAAATTGATCTAGTAGTTTTTTCTATTTCTAGGGCTCTTATCACCAATATAGCTTAGGCTAGTATCTTGGAGTAGGGAGTAATTAACTCTCCAAGATAGTAAAAAAAACAAGTAGATAAATCTTGTGGTAGGAAATAAATCCAATTGTAACTGGTACATTCTGGGAAGCTTTTCTTAAAGGAGTTAATCACGAGATCATGTTCGAACCTTTGAGACAATCAATTCTGTTTCATTGGGAAAGATAGAAGATCTTCGCGCATTACAAATGGTAAACCTCGGATTAACCATATTCGAGGAGCCTGGAGTCACTTGTTGGTAAACCTAAGATTGACCATGTCGAGGAGCCTTCGAGGGGATTGAGCTTTGTTACTCTGCCCTTGCGCGTAGAATCGGATCGTATACTGTTCCCCCAGTTGTATTTTTTGCTGTTTGTAACCTTAGCGTCCATAAACTTAAGATTATTCCTAAGGTGACGGTGAAGGAAATATCTCACTCTACCTAGAGCAGATGTTGACTATACTCACTTGGACTCTCTGGGGGGTTCTATTCACTTGAGATGGTTTTGTGAAGAAACTTGTGCCAGTCTGTTTCATTAAGCAGGTTGTCGGGGTAACTTTTAGAACCACTCTTTTTGTATTAAACTTCTAATAAGTTGGATTTCATCACCAACTAGTGTTTTTAGTACGGGAAGTTACTGTTTGTGCGTGGTTTGAAGTCTTAGATTTTTTTTAGGCATGTGATTCAGTTGTTTGTTTCTTTAGAGACTTTAGGTGTTTTTATTGAAATTTTCTTTGTTTATGTGTGATTAATTAATATTCAATTGTGGCAAAATTACCGAGACAGTCCCGTAGACTTCAGGGGAAGTCCCCTGAGTATACACCAAGCCAAATTGAAGGGTTGTGAGCTCTAGTATCACCTAGTGACAGTAGAATTAGATCAACAGAAGCCAGAGATTCATCTATAATTGTTCATCCTGATGATCAAATACCAACAATAGAGCATATTCAAGAGCCAATTTTAGTTTCCAAAGTTACTGGTAGTGTTTCTCCTTCCAGTGAATTAGCTGAAGAACCTGAAATTTCTGAGCCTGAAACTGAACCTAATGTTTTGGAACCATCTTCACGATTTGTTACTCCAACTTCTAGTGATCCTGGTTCACCTAGGGTAAGAAATATAATTACTGAAAATCTTCCTTCTGACCTCATATCTATTGAAGAACTTGTTGGTCCAGATGAAGACATAAATCTTCCCGAAAACCAACAGAATTTGAATCTTAGGGAGCGTGAATCAATATTCTACAGTCCTTTTAGAAGTGACGCTTGGTATTTATCATTGACAGATTATTTAGAAAACCCAGGTCTTAGTTTTTCACCACCTCGAATTCCTTTTCATCCTACACCAAGAGGTTATTATCCTTCATCGATCATGTCAGGAGAGTCATCTATGTTTTCCCAATCACCGAAAACATTTTTATACGGTGGTCCTTCTGTTCCTTCGGGGTACTAGGCACTCTCTGGTACTTTCTCAGGAGAAACTCCTCGACCGATTGAACAAGTGTTATCTTCTGGTATTAAGGGAGCTAAAACTGAAACGTTGAACACAGAGAAAATATTTATGATGTCTGGTAATATCCCAAATCCTTAACCTCAAGGTAGTCAGTTACCGCCTGGGGGGCAACGTCAAGGTAGTTAGTTACTGCCTGGGTGGCAACCTCAAGGTAATTTTTTACCAGGACAAACTGTAGGACAGTATTATTTACCTGGAGAACAACCTTAAGGACAGTACATACCTCAAGGTTATCAACCTTCAGGACAGTACATACCCCAAGGTCAACCCCAGACTCAGTATATTCCTCAGGGTCCTTATCAACCCCAGATTCAGTACGTGCCTCAGGGTTATCAACCTCAAGGTCAGTACCTAATTCAAGGTTTCCAACCACCTTCTAGTCAATCATTTATACAAGGAGCTGGAAATTTACCATTTAATTATCAACCCTACGTTCAACCAGGCTATGGTCCTTCATATGCACAACCTTCTATGGGACAATACCCCGGAATGAACATGGTGTGGAATCCATCTCAAATTCAGCAGACTACGCCACCTAATTTGCAGTTACTTAATCAACCTGGACAACCTTTGGTTTCTGGTCCAACCCAACAACCTATCCAACCTACTGTTCAGGTCCCTGCACTTGGTTTTGTTCAGCAGCCTGGGCCTAGTACACCTCAGACTCCACTTCAAACTGCTACAACTATTGCAACATTTGTTCAACCGACAACACCTGTTTCTGGAGTATTTGTAGCTCCGGTTTCTTCTATCCCTGCATTCGTGGAAATTCCTCAAGTCTCTGTACCCCAGTCATGACCTACAGTTCAGACTTCGGTCCATATGCCTACAGGACAAGCTGGTACAAGTACGATTGCCACAACTCAACCGCAATTCACATATCAACCATACTAGGGATAGTATCAATTCGGTCCCGTTGCACAAAACCCACTTTATCAGTATCAACCGTATCCTGGCTATACTTATCAACAGCCTCAACAACCCCAGTTTGGTCTGGTTAATCCTAGTTTTCTGGGAGGTTATACCATTCCTAATCCAAATCCGATTCCGAGTTATCTTGGATATCCTCCTCCCAAAAATGGTCTCATTACTCAAGGCTTTCGCGACCCTAACCATCAGTTACTGTTTATTGCAACTTTGGATTTACCTGATTTGTCGTGCCTCACGAACGATCCGATTTACTATCTTCCGTATTGGTCGCCAATGCCCAATAAGTTGCCTAGTGATATACCGAAATTCGAGGGTAAGTCAGGAGAGGATCTGTCAAATCACATTATGACTTATCACCTCTGGTGTGCGTCTAATTCGATAATTGATGATTCAATTCGGTACTCCTTTTTCAACGAACTCTTATTGGTCTTGCTGCCAAATGGTACATTGAGTTACCACGAGGCTCTTTTAATAATTTCAATCAGTTAGAAACTGCTTTCTTAACTCATTTTCAGTTGCCTGTCATATACAACAATGGCACATAACTATTAACTTCACTAAAACAATCCACGTCCACATATATTTCTGATCATATTCATGAATGGCGACGTAGAAGGCGTTTAGTGAAAGTTTTCATTCCAGATCAAATTTTGGCGGAATGGTTCATTAAATCATTATTACCCAAAATCACTGAATATGTAGCTAAGGGAGGATTTGTTACTGAAGAGCAAGTCATTGCTCAGGCTCAGTACCTTGACCTCGTTTATACGCAGTTAGGTACTTTACATGAAAAAATCCCTGATTTTCCAAAACACGGTCAAATAACTGCAGCTTCTTTAGGGTCTCATGCTACTGATGGTATGATTGGTTCAGTTAGTAAGAAAAGCAAGAAGAAATCTTCAAATAATTCCTCTCCTATAATAAATTTACCTGATTCCCCGAAAGGAGATTCTTTCGCTGAAGTTTCTGCCGACATCCATGTCGTAGAGTCTTCTACGACCAAATCTAAATCTGGCAGTAAAAAGAAGGGGAATAATAAAAAAAAACAAAATTCAAAAGATAAAACAGATAAAAATGAATCTACTGACAAAAAACGCAAACCTCGCTATCCTTGTTTCATTTGCGATGAGGATCATTTTAACAAAGAATTCCCACATCGAGCAGAGGTTTCAAAATTTGTTAAAGGTTCTCAAATGCCTGCTGTCTTGAAGGATCCTTTTCCTACTCAAGATAGTAAGATGATTGGTTCTTCCTTGAACGCCTCAGAAGAACTCATTCTGATGATGTCTCATGTCAGGATTGCAATGCGATTGCAAGATTATGGTAGTAAAAATCCTGTTGGTGGTAAAGAAGTAGAATCTTCTAATTCAAACAAATCAACTACACCTCCTCCTGTTTTTGATCTGCAACAGATCGAGAAACCCAACTCAGAATTAGTAATCGAACCGCCTGCTAAAGGTGTACTTCGTAAATCAGCTTTCAATTCACATGCGAGAGCTTCTCAGAATTACAACATTGTTGAGGACTTAGCTATTTCCCCTTCAACACTGTCGGCTTTGTAAGTGCTGTAATCATGCCCAACACAACGTAAATTACTATTATCTGCCATAGGAGCTGTCGATATTCAGGATTAGAACCTAATAATCTTCAATTTAGAGAATATTACACCTCGCCTACCCCATCAAGTGGCTTTCCAGATTCCAGTATTAGTAAAAAACAAACCTTGCTTTCGTACTGTAATTGATGAAGGGGCTTCTATGTGTATTATGTCGATCCAGTGTTGGAAATCGCTTGGTTCTCCCACACACAATCCATCTCCAACAATTATAAAATATTTTGATGGCCGAGGGTTCCATCCTTTTGGTATTTTGCAGAATTTACATATAGAGGTCGAAGGAAAAACCATAAATCTCGATATGGAAGTGGTTGATGCCCCTCTAGATTACAACCTTCTCCTGGGTCGTAGTTGGTATTATGTTATGACTGCTATTGTTTCATCGGTCTTTCGGCTTATCAAGTTTCCACATAAAGGAAAGATCGTTACAATAGACCAACTGACTTATTTCTCATCCGATCCAGCCTCTATAGATAGTATCCAGCACATCGGTAAAATGACTATCCCTTACAAAGATGTCAGCGTAGGTTTGATTAAAGATTCTGGTTTACTGGGAACTTTTCCTTTCCTGCTCCTAACATATCACCTCCTATTGCAAATATTCATATGATTTCGTTGAATATTGTTACTTTTGATGATCCTTGGATCGTACCTTCCGATTCCGAGGTGGATTCATTTGATGGCGCGATGCCTTTGAGTCCCTTTGAAATTGCATATCAGGCTGTACAGTCGTTTTCTGATCCTTATTCAACCGAAAATGATCCAATGAATGTGATCCATGAGGAATCACTTTCTATATCTAGGTCAGATACAACAACATTTCCTGATCTTGTTCATACTGATGAGTAGATTCGTGAACTCTTGTCTATTGATGATTTACCATGGGAAGATCTACATCACCGATCTTCGTTTTTACCTGAGCTTGATCATTTTGAAAATGAATTTTCTTTTATTTTTACTACTGATTATGTCAAAGAACCACAAAATCCATTGCAACATTCTGATTCTGAGTTAAATTTGGAAAATATCTCTCGAACGGTTCCTATTGACATTTTAGTTAAGATAGGAATTGTTGAAAAAATTCATATAGGTGCTTCCTGTACAGACGATGAAATCCAAACTTATAAAGACCTATTTCAAGAATTTCGTGACCTGTTTTCCTGTTCATATGAAGAAATTCCAGGAATCGATCCGTCAATTGTTGTCCATTAAATTAAGACTTACTTGGATGCTAAACCTGTCCGACAATGTTTACGTCAAATACATCTGAGAAAAGCTGCTGCTATCAAAGCCAAAGTTGAGAAATTACTTCGTGCAGGATTCATTTATCCAATTCCTTTAACCGATTGGGTATCAAATATTGTTCCTGTCAACAAAAAACAAAGAACGGTAAGAGTATGTATCAATTATAGGGATATTAATAGAGCTTTTCCTAAAGACAATTATCCAACCCCTTATATCGATCAAATTATTGATGATTGTGCCGATAGTGAAATGTTCTCCTTTATGGATGGTTTTTCCGGTTACAATCAAATCAACATACTCCCTGCTGATCAACCTAAAACATCTTTCATTTGTCCTTGGGGAACATTTTCTTATTTCAAACTGCCCTTTGGATTGAAGAATGTTGGGGAAACTTTTCAAAGTGCTATGTCTTACGCATTTCATGACATCAAGCACATTTTGCAGCCTTATCTCGATGATTTACCTACCCATTCATCATGTAGAGCCGATCATCTCACTCATTTACGAGCTATCTTTATGAGGTGTAGGCATTATTGAATTCGGCTGAATCCACACAATTGTGTTTTCTGAGTAGAATCGGGTTGCTTACAGGGATTTTTCGTTTCAAAAGAAGGCATTCGTGTCGATCCATTGAAGGTGGAAGCTATCGTCAATATACCTCCTCCTTCGACTCTTCACCAACTCCAAAGTTTTCAAGGGAAAGTAAACTTTTTACGTCGTTTCTTTCCTAACTACGCCAAGTTAACAAAGGGTATTACTAGGTTGTTAAAACAGAACGTTCCATTATTTTGGGATGAGATCGTTGATTGATCTTTTGATGCACTCAAACACGTGTTGACCCATGCACTATTACTACATCCTCTCAATTACAGCCAGGATTATTTTTTGTACCTCGCCGCTTCTCATTCCACCATTGGGATGGTTTTATTTCAGGAAGATGAATTCAACAATGAACATGTGATTTACTATCTTATTCAAAATCTGCATCTGACTGAGATCAAATATTCGCATGTGGAGAAATTGGCCTTGGCAGCTGTCCAAGCTGTCCAAAGATTTCGTCACTACATCTTATTACGCAAAACCACAGTGATTTCTGATCGTAACCCTATGATGTATATCTTAACCAAACAATTGCTAGGGGGCAAGTATTCCAAATGGATAGTTGTCCTACAGGAATTTGACTTGGAATTTGAAAAATCCAAGGCAAAGAAGTCTTTGGTTTTTACTGAACTGATGTGTGATTTCCCGTGTGCTGATACTGAAACTGTGGAGGAGCAGCCCATTGCGGACAAATCCTTGTTTCTTATCAGTACTCTTGATACTTGGTATGGGGATATTGTTGTTTATCTCCAAACCCAATCTTTTAGGCCTGAAATCTCACGATATCAGCGACGGAAAACACGTTTCCAATCCCAACAATAAAATATTATTGGTGATACACTCTATCGTTGTGGAGAAGATTCTGTTTTTCGACGTTGTCTTACTCATGAAGAAGCTGAGAAGGTTCTGAATGACTGTCATTCTGGAGCATGTGGCGGTTATATGTCTGGGTCTGCCACAACCCAAAAGATATTGCGCACTGGTTATTTCTGGCCATCCTTATTCAAAGATTGTATCTATGCAATCCAAAAATGCCACAATTGTCAGATCTTTGATCGTAAAATGCATGCACCACCCGCTTCTCTTCACCCTATAATTGCTGTCGGTCCTTTCGCAAAGTGGGTTATTGACTTTATTACATGTAACCCTCACTCGGCTGGGGGGCATGCATATATTATCTTAGCAGTAGATTATTTTACTATGTGGGCCGAGGCGATGACTACATTTTCGGTAGACGGCAAGACTGCTGCAAATTTCGTGTTCAATCATATAATTGCTAGATTCGGTGTTCCTCAAGCTATCATTACGGATCATGGAAGTCATTTTCGAAATATCATGATGACTGAACTGACATATCAAATTGGCCTACGCCACGATAGTTCTACTCCATATTACCCGTAGGCTAATGGTCTGGTTGAAGCTATCAATAAAGTTTTAGTCACTATGATCAAATGAATCATTGGTATTCATAAGTCGAATTGGCATACCATTCTATTTTCAGCACTTTGGGCATATCGGCCCTCAGTAAAAACATCAACTAGTTTCACTCCTTTTCAAATGGTTTACGGTTTGGAAGCTGTGTTACCTATTGAATGCGAAATTCCGTCATTACAATTAGCCATAAAATTTCTCCTAGCTACTTCTGAAGAAGAGAAACATTCTTTTTACTTAGCTCAGCTAGATGAGAATCGACGCACTGCTGCATTAGAAAATGAGACTTATGCAAAATGAATGAAAGCTCAGTATGACAGAAATGTTACACCTCGCAATTTTTCAGAAGGAGACCTAGTTTTAGTATACGATCAAGCGAACGATAAGCTGGGGGCTGGAAAATTTGTACCTATGTGGCATGGTCCTTACATTGTTAAGTGAAAGCTGGAAAAAGGAGCCTATGAACTGATATATTTTGATGGGGTCTCTTTAGATAAACCCAGAAATGGGCTTTATCTGAAGAGATATTATGATTAAATTCTGAGTGGAGATTTTTTTTAGATTAGTTTCTTTACAACTGGTGTGTCTTAGATTAGAAAAGCATGCCTAATTTAGAGTGTGCTCTTATCACTATTCCTACTTATCTGGGTTTTAATATTGATATTGCAAATGTCGACGTCTCTTCAAACATACATTGGTTTTGCTGATGGTGCTTGTCGTAGTACTCAGAACATTTCTTCCGCAGCTTGGGTTATATGTTCACCCTCTGATGAGTTAGTATCTATGCATGGGGTAAGCCTTGGTCAAACAACGAATAACATTGCAGAGTATAGTGCAGTGATTGAGTTATTATCTGAATCCATATCATTTGGAATTCGGAGTTTGATTGTTAGGTTGGATTCTGAACTCGTTGTATTAGAGATTAACAAGGTTTATGCCATTAGAAATCCAGTATTATTACGGTTATTTTTGAGAGTTCATCTATTGGAACGTGAATTTTATTACATTGAATATCAGCATATTCCAAGACATTTAAATACATTAGTAGATGCAGTTGCTTCTAGTATGATAAATAGACATTTGCAATAATAAAAACAATAAATTACACAACATTCGATAACATGTTACACAAGATAGCCGGTAATAATGATATATCATAGCATATAAGTGTGTTTCAAAATATACATCGTCTTCGATCATAGGATTAAAAACACCTTATGATCAGCAAAAATGATAATACAAAAATTCAAAAATGTCATGAGTCTACAAAATCGATCATCCTATCTCTGGTGATGATCACGATAAGAAACTACTGCTCGGGCCACCCTACACAGGAACCTCCTAAAAGGTCCTAGAACCCCAATCACATACCTCTATAACCTAAGTGGAATATCAACTATATCAGTTTCTGGAATATCTAGTGTCAAGTGCTCTAGATGATGCTCCAGGTCGGTCAGGATCTCTGCTGATTGGCCCTGTGGGGCTGGTGCTGCTGCAGCTGGGTGTCTCCTCTCATAAGGTTGGAGAGCGGCTGGTCGTCGTGGGCCCACATCTGCATTTAAAATTTTGATTATTAGTTTTGGACGATTAAAATATAAAAAAAATTTAGAACTTAGAAAATGTTGAAAATGGTTTTTACCTGAATCATCCCACTGTTCTCCTGCTGGAAGAGCCATGTCCCGGTTGCCGCGGAAGTTCAATCACAAAATTTTTGTTGTTTAACCAATGGAAATATGTAGGCGGAAATTGAACAACCTCTATGCCCTCAGCGTGACGGGCCATCAAAGCTATCCATCGAATCATCCAAGGCTCTCGGGCACTGCCTGGATCGACTGGAATGAGCTGCGGAGCTAGTAAGGGAATCCTCTCCAAAGTAAATGTAACCACAATGGATCCGTAACCAAAGTTGTTTAACTTCCCATTTTTTTCTCTGGTCAGTTGGCCTTTCACATTGGAAAATACTGCTTCGCACCAATTGAATATGGTGCCTCGGAAACAATCTACTGCAATCCGCATATGGGACCCAGTAGCCACATGCAATGCTGCACTCCCGCATAGTCTATTAATAGTGAATGCAATGAATTTGAGCTCAGGACAGATAATATTTTTAATATCAATCCGTTTGTCTTTGGAGTTTGCTCAATCATCACAAAACTCTAGTCGACGACTAGCAACAAACTGATCACCTGGCCTAGTCCCAAACAGAGATATTTGTTCACCCCTCTTGGGCAAACCAGTCAAAAAATATATATCCTCTGGCTCAATTTCGAGCCGGTGGCCACCGATCATGAAACATTGGTCCTGTGTGTCCCATCTGTTTACTAGCCATGTCAGGAGGTCTACTTGGGCCCTCATGCCCTGTATGGCCCAGAACTTCTATAATCCGCATGCTCTCAATGCCTGCAGTGTGGGCATATGATTCATTGCGGCGTCATCTACATCCTCATGCTCACGTTTTCACCAAGTAAGCATTTTGAATGTCCTACAATACATAAAGAGACATTTTAGAACAAACTTGTTTGAAAAATTTTGGGTAAAAATTGAGAAATTTAATTTTTAAATTCATTGCACGTGGTCCGCACCCTGTGCTCACATACAGTGCGTAGGTACAAATGGATGTTGTGTAGTAGGTGCGAACCCATGAATTTTTTCCTTGTAGGAAAACGTCGGGGTCTGTAGGACCCGCGTGTTATGCCTGCGAACCCCTGCAAGCGATTTTTTAAACCTATTTTTCCTTAAAAAATGAAATTTAAAGCCTAAAAACAAAATGTAAATGGATGGAATGCAAGTTAAGGAGGGCGTGGATTACCTGGAGCTGACAGTTTTTGGTTCCAACGGACGGATTTTCTAGAATCTTCACAGGAACGTTTTTACCCAAAAGCTCTCACTTTTCACTCTGAACTCAAATGGTAAAAATGAAGTTAGAAAAGCCCTTTTTATAAGTTTTTTCGAATAAATGAATTTTTAATTTGTTTATTTTTTACTTTAAAAAGGTAATTTATGAAAACATTTTTATTTATCTTAAATAGGCATGTGTAATGTTTCGAGTTTTTGTGCAGAAAATTGGATTTTTCAGGAAAATTGATCGTTTTTTGACGAAGAGCATACTTTTATCACTTTTCCGGAATCTTTCAAATTTTTTTGAAAAAGCAAAACCTTGGAGTCCTCTTTTAAGCCCTTTTCAGACTCTTGAAAATTGAAAAGATTGTCGAGCACTTGATTATTCAAACTCGTTAAAATAAATGAATGATCATCCCTTCAGTATAAGTTTACCCCTTTTACAGACTGAAATGGACTATTTACGAAAAAGGTATACCTTGACTAATTACGGTCAATAGAGTTCTCTCCCACATTATTTTATCCTTTTTTGGGCTTGAGAGACTAAATTTACGAAAAAGTACACCCATGGAGTTTTCTTAAGTTTTTTTCTTCTGACTCCCTAAAATTGAAAAACATTGAGTTTCTCCTATACTGGACTCGTTAAAATTTAACAATAAAGGACCTGTTCAATTTTAAGCAGGAACGAACCACTCCTTCTTAGGTTTCAAATTTTAAACTAAGTTGGACTCATCCGAAGAATGAGCTTATAAACAAGCAAATGTTATCCTCCTCAAGCTTGTCAAAAATAAAGAGGTACTTGCCAGAAATGGTGGGGGAAAAGAGAAAAATGAACCTGTTTGTTACATTTTGATTTTTGGAAAACCACTCTTGAACATGACACATTTTTTCACTTGGGTTGGGAAAATCCTTTGCCTAATAGTTAATCAAACCATATTGAAAATCTTCAACCAGTTTCTGGGTATTAGCTTTGGGTCAATTGTCACCAAGCCATTGCAGTGTAATTATGTGTTCAAGAAGATAGTTCAAACAAACCATTCATCTACAAAATATTTGTCTTCCATTTTGACCATCCCTGAGTCAGTCCTTGCTAATATATTTCTTCAAAACTTGATCTATGATTTTGTGTTGTGGCCTTGCCTACGACGGATCACTTTCTATCGACGACAGCCCGTTATCTAGGAAGTCGATCTAGAAATCATCAATACCTTGAAATCTGCATGCCTCAATGGCAGGTTTCTCGCCTTCTATGGCAGGTTGCATCATTGACCTTCGATCGAAAGATTCTGTGACATGTTCGACTTCAGCTCATTCATTCACATTTCATGGATTGTACTGAGTACTTTGAGGGCCATTAACATTATTGGTGGTTACTCTCACACTTGTTAACAGTTCACATTATTGACTGGTAATCAAGTGGTTTCTACCATGTTCGACTTCGACACATTTATTCACATGGATAGAATCATACTAGTTCGGGAAGCGGAAATCAAGACCCTGGATCTAGTTTCTACCATCCAGGCTGCGAGGAATTTTTTTATTCATTTATACAATGGAATATTCATAAACAGATGGCTGCATCCATACTGTGTCTACACATGTCTATACTGTTGATGTATTGAAAAATCATTCCTGTATCAGAACAGTTTAAGTCAATTTTCTAGTTAGTTTTGATCTAAGTATGGGAATGCCTACCTCAACGATGATATGCCTACATATATATATTTTGCATTGAATGTTTTTACAGGTTCCGACTGGGGTGTCCACAGGATGATCCTTGAAATGATAAAGTACTTCACTCTTCATAAATGACAGACTCTATCTTCATCTATTATAGACTTTACACTTTAGGGGGAAATCTGTTGCACTTAAAATTGTCACCTTGACATTCTGCTATCTGTATGAGCTCATTATCACTCATACTTTCCTCCTCTTCAAGTATTAAAACACCAGTTCCTCATATCAAGCCTTGAAAATAAGAGAAAATCTCTCAAAAGTCTCTAAAATTCAGGTATCGCACTTTCTCTTTGTCCTACCTACGGTCCTGCACCTAATGGTAATGTCTCCTACATACCTGACTGCACTTTCTCTATGTTAAGGGTGCGGACCCCTGTAAAATATTAAAAGGGCGCAAGTAAACTCAAAAATCTCACTTTCAGTCATTTCTAGAAGCTTCTGGAAGGAATCTTGCGGTGGCAAGTCCGCTCTTTTTAGGTTCATGTATCCCATGCCTTAAGGAGCTAACCCCTTGATGTGAGGAGCTTATCCCTTTGAAGGAGGATTATATCCCTTTATAGGTGGAACTGTAACCTCCTCTTCTGCACTATAAAAAGAGGCATTGGGCAGCCTCAAAAGGCGTTCAAGCTTTAGTGTTATTTGAGGTAAAGTGCTGTTGGAACTTAGACTCCTTTAGCTGAGATTTTATGAGGAAAGATTACATATCTGTATGTATCTCGATTGGAAGAGTGCAAGGCTTGTCAGAGTAAAGGAAATTCCTGCTTTGGACCCCGGGAAGACCTGTTCAACATCAAGACTGAAAAGGTTGTAAGGTTCTTCTACTATTTCAAAGTTAATACAAATAAGTTTGTTTTTCTCAATAAGTTATCAACTGATTGTTTATTTTATGGATTCCTTGATCACCATAATAGATACGATTTATGAATATATGCGATGTAGGTGCTATTTGATGTTTTTTTGTTTGTGATTGCAGATCTTCGTAGATAACTCTTTTGGGTGACTGAAGGATGACTACTACAAACAAGCATTGGATCAAGGTAGGATCGTAACACCTTTGTAGCATTTACTTATAAATCGTGATATATCTAGAGAAAGATAGATTTAATTGTCTGTTTGTTTCTAGACTATCTTCTGATACTAGGGAGATCAGTGTTGTCCGCAAGATCGATTTATCCGGCCAACAAGTGGTTTGGTAGAATATGTATGATTCTAGTCTGGGAGTTGATTTGTTGATGCTGTGTGAAAAAAACAAGTGCAGATAATAATTATGTGCAGGCTAAGAACGAGAAGAAATTTGAATTCGAGATTTGGAGAAGCAAATAAAAAGGGTATTCTATATTCAGGCTCAAGACAGTGTAATGGTTATATGAATAACCAAAAGAACAATCTCAGGAGAGATCAACGCTTTTAAAAACTGAATAAAGCTCAGGAATGATAGCAGAGATGCAAAGTGGTGGTGGTCGAAGAAAATCAAAAAAATTCTAAGGCATAAAAGCCTTTAGAAGATTTCCAAAGGAAGTGAAATGAACGGCGAGGATTAAATCGCAAAGATCCGAGCAAGACCGATGATCTAGATTGAATTCGAAAATTAATTTGGGGAATTTGCGAAGTGGACACATGTCAGGTGGAGCAGCCAAGTGCATATCGAAAATCGGTGATTATTGAGTTTATGTATTAAGGACTTCATAAGTTAAACAAATTAACTTGCGATGGGATAAAGGGAAGAGCCATATGTTGGCCCAGCGCTCAAGTGCATATCGCACATCGGCGGTTTTAGTGTTTATTGTTAAGGACATTACAAGGTAAATGAATTAAGTTGCGATGTGGCAAGGATTAAAAGTTGCAATGCGGTGAAGGGGAGCCACATGCCAGCATAGCGATGAAGCGCATATCGCACATCACATTTTTTTGTGGTTGTTGTTAAGAGTTAGGACGTTAAGTTATGTTTGGTGTGATGCGATGTGATCGCATATCACACATGATAAAGGCTAACCGAGGGAGTTAAAAGGCGCGACATGTGAAATTTTAGATTGGGCAAAGTGCAAAGTGATATATGTTGTGAATTGCGAAATCACAATATCGCGAAAATTGTTAAGCTGTGAATTTGCGGGGAGGTAAGTTATAAAAAGTGTGAAGTGTTAAGACTGATAGAAAATTATATATTACAGAGCAATGCAACACATAAAATATGTAGAAAACACAAGCACACAAAACACATAAAACCGGAGAGACACAAATATACGTGGTTCACCCAGTTTGGGCTACGTCCACCCTGAATAGCCGGTGATTCCTTTCTATTATCCAGCAAAATGAAGAGACACAACCTACAACAGATCTACTGTAATATCCTCTGTTCTCTCTCACAGTCTCTCTATCTGTTTCTCGCTCTGAGAATACACATACAATACACAGCCGCAATACAATACCCTCATACAAAACGAGGGGTTGCCGTCTAGGGTGAAAAACCATAAATTAAACATAACTTCTTTCATCAGATCATCTGCCTAATGAACGGCCTAGATTGAATAGAAATTACAATAATTTTACAATTCAGTTTTACATATGTTTTTAGCTTCGGGGGTGCTGTCCCCGAAAACCCCCGCTAGGGGGGGGAGCTCCATAAAGTCACAACTGCCCCCTTGGACCCCCCAAGCAACGTTTAATTATGGGCGGCGTTGTCGCCCCGTTTAGAAAAAGGGTGCAATGTTGTGATACAAAATAAATAAGATAATCAGGCTCCACACCCAACAAAGACTTGCGACTTTTGAAAATATCTGAAAGGTGTGATGCGAAGTGCATTCGCTGTAAGTGATATAATCGACAATCTGTGTAATATAGTTTGAGGATTGATGCACGATGAAGGTAAGTTTGCCGAAGTGTGATGCCATGTGTGTATTGCATAACGTAATGGAGGCGATCACGGTAAAAGGTAAAAAAACATTTATTATATGTTATAAACCCGAACCCACTTTTTAAAAGGAGCTTCCACATAAACGAATTAAAATAAGATTAAGGTTGGGTTATAAAGGTTCTTAGAGGTTTTATGAACCTATGCTCGGGTTTTAAGAAAACTTAATAAAAAGTTCTGCGTATTTGGGTAAAAGCGGCCTTTTGGCTGCATCATGCATCCAAGGGTGTTGGCCCTTAAGGCATGGGAGCAATGCATCGATGGAATCAACGGGGTATTGGTGGCGAGATAGACCAGCGGGCCAACTCTCCAGGAAAAGTAGACCTTCCTCCCCCATTTGATTCTATTGAAGCTTAGTTGCATCAAGTTACTCTACTGGTAGAGCAATTAAATCAAGACTGACATGATGATCGTAATGAAATCATAGGCTTTATGAACTATTTGTAGCATAACTAGTGGCATATGATGGATAGGCTGGTTTCTCTCTGATGTGGGTAGAAGCATATACTAGATAGGAGGGATCGCCTGGAGGGACATCTGGAACACATGGAAGCATATGTACTTGAGGCATTTCTCCAATCTCTGCTTCTATGAGATGGACCATATGCTCTAGATACGTGGAACACTGATGTTTAGGGATGAGGGTTAGTTGCTTTCAAATTTTGGGTCAATTTTGTCTATTGTGGGAAACATGCATGAAATCCTCTGGTTTTATCTTTATTTTTTCTTTATGTTTTTTCCTGTACCTCCTAGCCAATAATTCTAATCAGAATGAGGATGGAGTAATTTTGACTATGAAACTATTATGATGTAATATTTTGAAGAATTAATAAATTTTTTTGGCTTACAATAAATAAATAAATTTGGTGTTGAAATATGTTGAAAATTTAAGGTTTTTCATAGTCATGATATTTCCACGGGTAGGTGTGGAAGGCGAATGGAGAAAAGGAGTCCAAGAGACCACTTGGAAGATGAATCCAAGGGTCACCTAATGAAATATAAAAGCACATCTATGGTTAATAGTAAAATTAACTCATGCCTATGTGTGTTTACCCATGCATGTGTTTAACAATATTAAAATTTTAAATAATTTTAAGATTTTGAAATTTGCAAATTATTTTTTAAAACACATATTTCATTATTGAGAAATATATATATTTTTAATTTTAATTTTATATATTATAATAATAATAACTATTTCCCCGGATGCGGGTGACATTGAACACACATATGGAAACAGTCCCTCCGACGTTCGAGATGATGAAGATCTGTAATGCAGGCCTTCACTTGAAGTGGATCCACCTCTCTACCATAATTCGCATGAGGTGACGGAGGCAAGGCATCAAGAAGACACACAACGCCAATAACCACCTTGGGTGGTACCTCTCAGTTGCAATCATTTGAATGAGCTCCGATATGGATATGACGCTCTGCCATAACTTGAAGCACATGCTACCACATGAAAATTGTCACAACATGCACCTACGAGCGTGTCATAATAATGCACAACATCTGCACTTGTGCCACATGCCTACAAAATGGGAGGCCCTTCCGCATAGTGTTATTCAAATTTTGCTACTTCTGGCTCATAATTCCCTCTTAGAATATATGTTTTAGTTTCAACCACCTGCGCACTCCACCAGATGCGCAGCCTCACCCCCAATACCAGCTTGTGAACGACCATCCCGACTGCGCACCTCCCTGACTATGCACCTCCCTTTGGCCCCCCTTACCCTACTAGTTTCTCCCAACTGTGCGGTCTCATCACCAAGCTCCCCTAGCTATGCAACCAACACCTGCGCACCACCTTGCCCAAAAACACCACGTTGTGCACTCCTTGTCTTTGCTCCAATATTTTTCTCCATAACTCTCAGCCCCCCATCTCCCCTCTGCTACACTATCCCATGACTCCGAGATTGCGCCAAAGGAAAATCAGAGGTGGCCAAAGAGGTGCATTCCCTGGATGCTACTAGCAAGGGCCCGATAACCATTTGGAGTCCTTTGAGGGCTCCTCTTCTAGCAGTCATACTAGGGATGCCCCCATAGCCCTACACATGACCAGGAGGAGGACACCCCTATTCAAGAAACACATAGAGGCAGAAGTGGACCAAGGAAATCCACCATTGCGCACCAGGAGCACCCCAGGCCTCGCAAAACCGAGTCTCTTCCGATTCAAGAGGCAGTGGGGGAAGACACTGACATATGGATCATGGACTCGGAGGGCACTTGGACGTGTGTAACAGATGCTGAGTACCTGGTTGCTGCCATCCTCTGCGCACTTGCTTCTAGTTGAAAATAATTATATTATTTTGTATTAATGGAGAAAAGGTTACACAAGTTGTAACGTATCTCCTTAGTTTAGGATTTGTTCCTAGAGTTTAGGGGTTTGGTTGCAACTTCCTAATTTCTAGTATTGTACTTAATGATGTAATATTTCATTCATGAATGAAGTGTGTATGAGAGTGATCTCTTAGTTCTTAGTGTAGTCTCCAGGTGTAGGCCTCTCCTGTGAGCTACATCTCCTTCTTTTCAATTCTATTCATATTTTATCTTCGTATCAGAGCTCAGATTAGGTGAGCCTGATTTTTTATCGCCTTTGTGGCCAGCTTGCCTTTGTGGCAGAATCACCTTTGTGGCTTGAGGTGCCTTTGTGGTCGCGTGTACACGAGAGCTTTATGCTCAATTGAGCAGGTGGATTGCATAACACCTGGCTTGGACTCAGATGATTTTTTAATTTTCTGAGTAGAAGGGGGTCGGCGCGCTTTTCGCGCTGACAGTCGTGCCAGGAAGTGAAACTGGCGCTTCTGTTTGGCCATTAATCGCGCCACCGCTCCAAAATACTAGATTGGCGCGGAATCGCACGGAAAAATCGCGCCAAGTGTTTTTCCTTAAACCGTTTTCATCTAGGCGCGGGTTTTTCGCTCAGGAGGGTGCCAAATTACCTTCAAGGGGATCCGCGGGAAGCCTCATCTTCGTTTGACGATTTGCGGAGAAGTAGATCGGAGAAGTTGCGGATCTATCCGGGAGAGGCAGATCGGATCAGTTGTGATCATATTGTTTTGTGGCTGTATTGAAAAAATCAGCGAATTTTCTCATCGAAGTGAGATTGAATTGCAGATTTTGCTGGATCTGAATCGAAGATACAGTGGGTGGATCAGGAGACCAGCAGATCAGTGGCAGAAAAGTGGCAGATCAAGTGTCAGGATTTGACAGGTATCGATTTTTTTTTTATTGTTGGGTAGATTCATTTGCTTCTAAATCAAGATGAGTAATACAATGGAATCTTATCTCCACGAGTCTGGAAAACTCGATGGATTTAACTTCACAAACTGGAAGTTTAAGATTTAGACCTTGCTTGAGGGTGTGAATGCTTGGTCCATAGTTACAGGTGATGAGCAGAGGTCGAATTTGAACACATGGACACAGGAGCAAGAATGGGATAAACAAGAGAACAAGGAGAAAGTTTTGCTGAAGATGTCCGTAAAGGACAACATTATCCCTCACATCAGAGACTGTAAAATGTCCGCAGAGATCTGGACGACTATCAAAAGGTTGTATCAGACCCAGAATACAAGTCGAATTATGGCACTCAAAAATAAATTGTTCTCAATGAAGATGGACGAAAGTGAGACTGCTGCTGCATTTATCGCGCGAATCCGACATGTGAAAGACGGATTGGGGGACATCGGAGAGAAGGTGTTTAACTCCGATCTCGTAACAATCACAATGAATGGGATGCGAGATGAATTTCAAATGTTCATCACTGGATTGGCGGTAAGGGAGAAAGTGCCTTCATTTGAAGATCTGACAGGGATCTTGCTGCAAGAGGAGGAGCGGCGGCAGAACTTGAACCCCCAGAGTGATGATCTTGCGCTAATGGCGAAACGATGACCTTCCAGAGGGAAGCAGCCACAGCAGCAATCTCAGTCGCAACTACAGCAGAAAGGAGGTACATCGCAGAAGAGTTCGTATAAAGGTATGCTTGCAAATAATCCTGTAAAGAAATTTTATTATTGTGGAAAGAAGGGTCATGTAAAGGATGTATGCTTTAAGAAGGAGGCTGATGATGCAAAGAGGAAGCTGGCAATCGCAAAGCACAAAGGATCCTTCATTGAAGAAGATATTGAAGAAGATGTAGATGAAGATTTCAGTCATGAATTTCGACTGTTCACAGTCGACTGTGCCCTTTCAGCATCTAATGAGGACGACATCTGGTATGTCGATTCCGGAGCATCCTCTCACATGACAGGTAAAAAGGAATTTTTTGAAAGTCTTGAAGAAAGTACATATGGATCAAAAATATATTTAGGAGATGACAATGGATACGAGATTAGAGGTTATGGGGTTATTCCAGTCAAGTTACCAAATGGAAAAATCAGTCATCTTAAAAATGTTTTATATGTACCTGGAATTAAGAAAAATCTGATATCTGTATCCATGATAACTGATCAAGATATGCAAGTCAAGTTCTTCAAGACTCATTGTGTCATAAAGGATTGCAGGAAATAATTTGTTGCAACAGGCATGCGCGTTGGAAGCCTATAAAGACTGGATGTAAAGAGTATATCAAAGTGAGACATGGTTGTAGGTGGATCGACAGCCGAACAACTCTGGCCGCAGAGATTCGGTCATTTGAATTTGCAGGACCTCATGTTATTGCAGAGAAAAGGTATGGTTGAGGGGCTCCCTATCTTTCGTAATACTCAGTTAAATTGTGATGGTTGTGCCTTAGGTAAGATGCATAGAGAATAGTTTCCTGTGCATAATAGATGGAAGGAAACAGATATTTTAGAATTGGTGCACACTGATATATGCAGACCTATGCAGACAAGGTCGCTAGGTGGAGCGTATTATTTTCTGTTATTTACTGATGACTGCACTAGATATTCATGGGTATATTTTATGAGTAAGAAAAGTCAGACTTTCCAGTGCTTTATAGAATTTAAAACCTTGGTGGAAAAACAGTTTGATAAGAGTATAAAAATTCTCCGATCTGATCAAGGAGGAGAATACAAGTTAGAGGAATTCATGAAATTCTGCAAATCTCACGAGATTGTACAGCAGTTTACAGTGCCACACACACCACAACAGAATGGAGTTTCAGAGCGTAAGAATAGAACCTTAGTGGAGTGCGCAAGGAGCATGTTACAAAGTAAGGGTCTATCTAATAGTTTTTGGGCAGAGGCTATTAATACTGCTGTATATTTAAAGAACAGAAGTCCTACCAGGTATCTTGGCTTCAAAACTCCTTTTGAAGCTCTATATGGATTCAAACCAGCAGTAAACCATCTAGGAGTATTTGGGTCAAAAGAATTTGCCCATATACCCAAAGCTAATAGGAAGAAATTAGACCCTAAAGCTGTTAAATGCATCTTTGTTGGTTATGGCACATAATTTAAAGCCTATAAGTTGTTCAATCCTGAGTCTCATAAGATATTTGCAAGCAGGGATGTAGTGTTTCATGAACAGGTTCAGGAAGGGGAAGATGACATTGGTGATGATTGGCACATTCCATTGTTGATGGATGAAGGCAACGAGGATGAAAGAGAGCTGGAGCAGAAAGAAGAACAACAAGAAGGTGATAATGCAAGCCCAATTAGAGTTGAAGAAAACAAATTTGAGGTAAGTCCCCTACTAAGGAGATTCATGAGAAATGGACTCAACACCACGAATCAAAAGACTAAAGCTGACACAAATACTGAACACATATTTCACTAATTACAAATGTCAAACAAGACTTAAGTGAGTGAGATTTAATGAATAAATAGATAGAACTATTTTAAAGACATCAGACTTAGTTTAAATGCTTCAAGAACAAAACACCCATAGGCCAAATTAATGCTTAAACCAATGAAATGTAGAGGAAGGCTGAAAACCAAAGCTAGATAGTTTGCACACAGCAGGAAGGTATAGATTTTGATGATACCTTTGCACCTGTAGCAAAGTTAAATACAATCAGAATGCTTATTTCTTTAGCTGCTAAACATAATTGGGAGCTACACCAACTTGATGTCAAATCTGCATTTTTAAATGGTGAGTTAAAAGAGGAAATTTACTTAGTACAACCAAAAGGGTTTGTAAAGCAGGGGCAGGAACATCTTGTTTGAAGATTGAAAAAGGCTTTATATGGCTTAAAGCAAGCGCCCAGGTCTTGTTACGAAAAGGTTGATTCTTTCTTTTTAGAGTATGGTTTTCATAGAAGTTTAAATGACCCAAATTTGTATACCAAGTACAATAAGCAGGGGCAGATTATTTCGATTTCTTTGTATGTAGATGGCATGATTATAACAGGAGATGCATATGATCTAATCAGAGGAATCAAAAGGCTTATGGCACAAGTTTTTGAAATGAAAGATCTCGGAAATCTTCATTACTATCTGGGACTAGAAGTATGGAGAGATACTGGGAAAACTTTTCTTACCCAAGGGAAGTATGCTAGAAATCTGTTGGAAAAGTTTGGCATGGATCAGTGTTGGTCAGCAGCAACACCTTTGCAGCAGAATTTGAAGTTGTGCAGTGATGATGGAACTAAGGAGGTTGATGCCACAATGTACAGACAACTAGTTGGCAGCTTTATATATCTTACAACAACCAGACCTGACTTGGCATACTCTGTTAGTGTGTTGAGCCAATTCATTTCAAAACTGCTTGAAAGTCACTGGGTAGCAGAAAAAAGTGTGTTGAGGTATCTTTGTGGTACTGTTAATTATGGAATTTTATACACTGACTCATCTAATGTTACTCTAACAGGTTTTTCAGATTCAGACTGGGCAAGTAACTTGGATAATCGAAGGTCCATCACAGGTTATGCATTCAGCATAGGATCCGGGGTCATAGCATGGAGCAACAAGAAGTAGAGTACTGTAGCACTGTCTTCATGTGAAGCTGAGTATCAAGCATTGTGTGCAGCGACGTGTGAAGTGATCTGGTTGAGAAGTCTTATCAATGATGCAGGAGAAGAACAAAAGAATTCCACTTCCATCAAAAGTGATAACTAGAACACTATTAAACTGGCATACAATCTAGTGTTTCATAAAAATACCAAACATATAGACACTCAGTTCCATTTTTTCAGAGAGAAACTATAGTCAAAAGAAATTATTGTTGAATATTGTAAAACTTATGACAATGTGGCTGATATTTTTACAAAGCCTCTTGCACGTGTGAAGTTTGAATTGTTTAGAAGGATGCTAGGAGTTCAAGACAATCCTTTCTCCATTAGGGGGGGGGAGTTGAAAATAATTATATTATTTTGTATTAATGGAGAAAAGGTTACACAAGTTGTAACGTATCTCCTTAGTTTAGGATTTGTTCCTAGAGTTTAGGGGTTTGGTTGCAACTTCCTAATTTCTAGTATTGTACTTAATGATGTAATCTTTCATTCATGAATGAAGTGTGTACGAGAGTGATCTCTTAATTCTGAGTGTAGTCTCTAGGTGCAGGCCTCACCTGTGAGCTACATCTCCTTCTTTTCAATTCTGTTCATATTTTATCTCTTCTAGGCCTCTGCTCCGACCTAGTGCTGAGGAGGAGGCCATAGCGCAAGAGTATGTCTGCCATATCGAGGAGGAGGAACCAGACACCGAGGATGATGCAGAAGCACCTTGAATGTGCGATCACTTAGCTTTTTTTAGTTTTCTATTATTCCAACTCTTATCATAGAACTTTTACTTTCACAGGTGCCATGACACATTTTGTAATTTTTTGTCTGATGTTATTACATGGCTGGTTTCCTCCAAGGAGGCAGCCCCATACATGCACAACTATGAAAGAAAAAAATATTGGGATTGGATAAGCGCAGCTTACCAACTTAGTGTGTAGCAT
Source organism: Pinus albicaulis (assembly GCA_034641835.2). Taxonomy (NCBI): domain Eukaryota; kingdom Viridiplantae; phylum Streptophyta; class Pinopsida; order Pinales; family Pinaceae; genus Pinus; species Pinus albicaulis. Next base: position 72,579,191 of record CM076569.1, on the reverse strand, counting down.
ATGTATTGTTTTATTTTGAATCAATATATTTTAGCCTAATTTACAAAAAATAAAATAAAATAATAATAACTATTTAATATTAAAATTATATTTCTTTTGAATTTAATAAATCAAAACTAATAAACATATTAAAGATTATGCAAAAATAATTGTCATTTCCAGAATCCCATCGACAGCTAAGGAAGTACACCATTAACAAAAAATTGTTCTTCTAGACCTATAACTTCTATATATTTTTTATTTTCACATATATATCCAATATAATATATTGAGAATATGAAAACATCGAAAAAATAAAAACTAAAAGAAAAAAACACAAAAAATTCAAAAAGATAATAACAAGTAAATAAAAATATATATTTTAACATAAAAAAAATTTAAAAAAAAGATGCCGAAAATACAATATAAAAAAGACAAAAACACATAAAAAAAATGTTAAAAAAACAAAATTAACTTTTAAAAGATAAAAAAATAAAAATAAAAAAACATAATTTAATAAAAGAATATAAAAATTTGACTCTATATATATTTAAAAAAAAACAAACAAAAAACATTAAAATAAAATAAAAAAAACTTTTAAAAAACAATATAAATGATGAAAAAATATATTTCAAAAAAGTAATATTGTAAAAAAAAAATTAAAAAAAAATTGAAAAAAAAAGATAAAATAAAAATGAAGAAATAAAATAAAAAATAAAAAATTATTTAAGAAAACAAAAAATAAGTAGAAATTCTTTCGGTAATAATCACATGCACTGGGTTCGAAACGCGTCGACCACATTCCAGTGCATGTGATTATTACCGAAAGAATTTCTACTAATTTATATGATGGATCACAGAAGTTTAGATTCCAAAAAAACAAAAAATAGTAATTAAAGATATAAAAAATAATAATTATAAACATTGACAATATTAATTAAAAACTTTGACAAAAAAAATTGAAAAAAATAAAAACATATTTAAAAAAAAACAAATTAAAATCTATTAAAAATAATAATAGAAAAAACAATAAAAAATAAATAAAAATAATGCCTAAAAAAATCTTTATTAAAAAAAAAAAACATAAAAAAACCATTGAAAAGAAAAAAACAAAAAAAATCGTAATTTATTAAAAAAAAAATAATAATATTAAAATAATTATAACTAAAAATAAAAAATATAAATTATAAAAACAATAAACAAAATTATAAAAAATTAAATAAAAATGTTGATGCTAAAATATCAATTTTTTTTCAGAGTAAATTGTCAACATCTTTTAATAATGACATTAAAGATAAAATATCACAACATTTAAAAACTTTAAAAGTCCAACGATAGACCTGACATTAAAGATAAAATTTCAAAGTCTTAAAATTCCAACGATTTTTAGGCATAATATCAAAGATAAAATATCATGTTTCTTAAAAGCTTTAAAATTTGAAAGACGACATTAAAAATAAAATATCACCTCTATGAAAATTCGTAAAATTCCAACATTTTTTTAGCCATGGTGTTACTATTATTTTAAAAAATTATTGCCATTTAATTTATATTAATTTATTTTTATTTCAAGTTTATCATATTAATAACAATTTATTAAATATAATGTTTTTTTATATAATGTATTGAAATCATTGGATAGGAAACAGTTCAGTTATGATGGATGAACAACTTTACAAAACAAACAAATTTATATTCGATTTTAGAGTTTTTGATACTTTGTTTTAAAAGATTTGTTTTTTTTTGGAAATTTGTGTAAATATTAAAATTTTAAATAATTTTAAGGTTTTGAAATTTGCAAATTATTTTTTAAAACATATATTTCATTATTGAGAAATATATATATCTTAATTTTATTTTTATATATAATAATAATAATAAATATTTAATATTAAAATTGTATTTCTTTTGAATTTAATAAATCAAAACTAATAAACATATTAAAGTTTACGCAAAAAAAATTGTCATTTCCGGAATCCTATCGACTGCTAAGGAAGTACACCATCAACAAAAAATTGTTCTCCTACACTTATTACTTCGATATATTTTTTATTTTGACATATATATATCCAATCAAATATATTGAGAATATGAAAACATTGAAAAAATAAAAACAAAAACAAAAAAAACATAAAAAATTAAAAAAGATAATAACAAGTAAATAAAAATAGATATTTTAAGATAAAAAATTAAAAAACATGCCTAAAATTAATCTCCCTCTATCCGATAAAACAACTACACTGCTCAAGAGATGTGGTTAGGAATGAATGGATTTGTGATTGATAAGTCTGATTTTTACAGCTATGGTATGTTGGTGATGGAGATGGTGGGCACAAGAAAAAATATTGACAACAATTTAGACAATTCATCTAGCAAATTCTACTATCTTGAGTGGGCTTTCAAGCAGGTGGAGAAGGGAGAGTTTGGAAATTTGAGAGATGGTATTAACATGTCAGAATAAGACCAAGATGAAATATTAAACAGAGTAAACAACGGATTACAAAACAACATGTAGCTATGCATAACAGAGAAACGATGAACTCATTTACATAACCATGGAATGGCGAAGCAGATACAACCGCGTTACACCCACTCAGACTCCGCGTCTAGACTCTCTGTCTTTCTATCATAGCTCAAATTTATTTATACAAAACTGAAGTAAGTTATTTTCCCCTTCGATGATCAATGGGTAAAGGCAGTTGCGCCCCTTCAAATCTGTGTAGCTCATAGCGGTGATCGCAAGGCAGTGACGACAGTGCATTGTCAGAGTAATTAATTCCAACACTCCCCCTTAATTATGAATGACAACTTAATCATGCTTGTTGGTCTAAGTATCAGTTAGGTTTACAATAACTGAAAAACTTTGACATCAAGTCTTTAACTAGATTTCTTTTTCCTTTTCTTCCAGATCCTGTATCCTTTGAATTGCTTCATCTTTGTCTTTTTGGTGTAGGTTCCAAATTTTAGCTTCTTCATTTTTTGTTGCAGTTCGTCCATCATTAAATCTTTGTTTATCATAAAAACATAAAAAAATCATTTTAGGATGTTCATGGATGTCATCCGCTTCTTCAAAAATATGTTTGTATGTGGATTGTTGCCACATCTCATCTTCTATAGTTCGTTCTTCATCATTAATATTCAAATTATCAATTTGTTGGAAAAAAGTTCATAATAAAATTTTATCTCTTCAGGACTCCAATACATGAAAATTTCATTGACACTTTCACTTTCAACATCATCCATGTTGTCTTCGACATTCATTGCTGCATCTTCTATAGAAACTTCATCAACACATGGTGTTTCAAGCCAAGCTTCAAGGAAATTTAATTCTTCTTCATATTTTATTTCTTCTTCTCAGTTGCTTCTAACATCTACACATAAAAAATCAATACAGTTAAGTTTATACGAAAAAACATCTTCATAACCATATTGGTTATGTTCATTCTACTCTATAATAAGATCTTTCTCCCCTTCTTCCTTCTTTTGACTTTGTCGATGCCTCGTAATCTTGATTCTCTACCAATGCTTCTGCAAAAAGGTTTTCATCCACTTGGTTTCGAGGCACAAGTGGGCTTCTATCGCTAATAACAATCTATTAATAATATGTTTTTGTTGCACCATTTACAACCACTCATCACTAGTGCATTCGTCTTCATCAAAGTTAATGATTAGGAGATCATATCCAAGATATGCAAATAGCTCAAAAATGAAAGTGTTCAAAACTTGTTGTAATGTGAACGACTAGAAAGGTCTCGTCACCACGATTCTGGTGCCACAAATGGTTCGCAAAACAGAGGTCATATGTGAAAGTTATTCAGGTTTTAATTCTCTAGTAAACTCCATTTTTCAGTTGACCAAGTTTGACTTTTAAACTTTGGAAAAATTAAAAAAGAATATTCCAAGAATATTCCATTCGGGCTAATCAGACTTTGACAAGTGATAGATGTTGATTCGAGAATTGGTTGACTTTATGATTTTTTGGCCAATCCGAGGGTGCCACGTGGCCGCAAGCCGAGGAGTAATGGGCTGGAAAAATTTTTGTGCAAATTCTAGGTTTTGAACCCTAGACCTGTCCGCAGCCAACCACACAACCAACCGTTGTGCCATCTGTTTACGTCTTGACAAATGATGAACATCGCTTCTTTATAAAGTTACAATTGGAATCGAGCAGAGTTTTCAAGGGCTAGCCCCATCCATAGCACTGTCCACTGTGACCACGCACAAATATACGACGGTTAATGTTATCCATGGTTTAAACGGTGGTCTTACTGCCCATGTGACCACGACAATCACGTTTCAACATTTATTGCGATGTTTGGTGGGTTATCGGCGTGGTTAAACCAGCGGGTCTGGCGGAGATTCCACATGTGACTGCCTATCCAAACATTTAATGCCACCTTCTAACTGTCCGCCAATGTTAGAGTGCGCCACCATTTTTGGCAGATTTGGCTAGTTTTATTCGGCCTAACTAGAGTTGCTCCACATTTAGTGGAGGTTTTCAAGGGACACTGGGCACAAATTTGGTTTTTCCAGAAATTTCTCAATTTTTGACCAAACAAGATGAAAGTTTAGTCAATTTTGGGTCTCTTGGAACTTATGAAGAGTTTGGGATAGGTTTTCGGTCGAATGCAGGTGATCTTCAATATATTTGGCTTCAGGGAAGATGAAGGAGCCATCAGGGCCACCATGAGACAAATTCAGTTTGGGGCCTAACCAGGGGAGTTAGAGTCCTTTTCCAGAGTTTCAATAGTATAAATTGGATAATTCTGATTTTCTGAATCTGATGAAATGGTTTGTAGAGCTTGTAGAGAATGTTTGAAGGTTGAAAATCTTAAGTAAATTTCTAGGGGTCATTAGTGCCAGCTTTTTCCAGTAGCAGTGTAGGGCTTAGCTGTAGGTTTTAACCCTGAAAAAAAATTATCTACACACGAATCCTATAACAGAAAATAAACAATAGCGAGAGCATAAAACATAAAATAGATAAACACAGAGATTTTCCGCTGGATCCCAATTCGGGACGACCAACTTGATTTTCATTATATTCCTTTTAGTGTTACAACACATATATATACATGCCGAAGCATACATAAACCCTAATCCATTAACCTTGTATTAGATCATAACCGTAGTTCCCTTGACCAGATCTACAAAATACTAGGGGCCGAAAACCATCATACCCCAAAACCATGTGCAAAACCATGCACAAAACCATGGGCGTGGACCGCTCACCGGAAATTAAGGACCAAAAATTTCACCGGGGTGCTGCCTCGGACCCTAACAGGGGGGGATACCACCCCCCCTATGACCCCCCCATTGCACCCAGCGCAAAGGGGGGGGGGCTGTCACCCCCCCTCTTACCCCTCGCGTGTGATTAGTTGTGGAAAGAATATAACACATACCAAAAATTAGCCAAAGCTATTTAATACCCTATGTAGTGAACCAATGGTCATTCTTGGCTGAAAAAATCATTTTGAATATATTTACAGAGGTTTCAGCAAGTGTTAAAGACTTTTAGAGGTCGAAAAATTAGCAGATACATTTTCATTAACCCTAGTGCCAGGGGGTGCCGATAGGTGATTGAGGCAAAACCAGAGCAATCGAAGGCTATTTTTGATGAATAAAAACTCTATCTTCACTATTTTAGTCATTATGGAACCAATGGAAGTAATTTCAAAACATTTTTATAACTTTTAGAGCTCGAAAACCTTATGTAAATTTCTGGGCAGCCTTGGGAAAACAGTGGAGGATAGCCTATTTGGGGAATTCAGTGCTCAATTTGAGCAATTTATCAGTTGATATTTGATGTATGATGTGTATTGGATACAGAAGGAGTGGTTTCAGTGACAGAAACAAAATTCTAAGGGAGTTTGTTCCATTTAGAAGCTCAGAGTAGCTTAGTGCATTGAAAGAAGGAATCATGTCAACAAGAGCCTAAAGATGTTTAAAAAATTCGGACAACCAATTGAGGGATATTTATGGTATTTTCAGTGCTTTGGATCATTGTTGTATTCATTGGAATTAAGTATTTACTTGTAAAAAAACTTACCCTAATCCCAAAGAGCTAGAGTCATGATGACAAAGCTCAAAGGAGACGTAGCCCACGAGATTTCGGGTGAACTCATAGATTAAAATTGCTGTTGTTTTTGAATGATTGTTTGCTACATTATGTTGCTATCATACATGTTAAATTACATCAAGAACAAATGAAGTTAAGACACATAAAGAGTAAAAACTCATACACCACTTTCAAGTAAATAATTCTGCAAAATTGTCAAGTACAAGCTAGATCATTTTAATTTAAACTGAGTGGTAGGTTCTTGAAATACATACAAGTTATCCAGACCATTTTTAGATCAGTTAACATCAACAATTTCAATTTCTGGATCCACTGAATCAATTTCTTCACCACTAGCAACATTATCTATGCTAAAATCAACTCGTGCTTGTAACACACCATCAATACTGTGATCACTTTCAAGTGAGATTCATTGAAATATTCCTCCTTCTATAGATTTTCTACTACATATCCATCTCCGATTTCATCTTCAAACATTGCTTCAACAAGTTGTATGACGCTATGATCTTCGACTTGATTACTCCCCCTTGCACCAAATTCTGCTTCGAGGATATTCTATACTTCCTTGGAAGTTGTAGCTTTTGCTACCTTGAAAAAAAACACCTCATCCAATTCTTGTTTGATGAAATATAATGCTAAATCATCGCACACTTCATTATATGGGTTATTACATTGACACTCAATTAAACCTTTAGCTCGAAGAACAGTTAACATTATGATAACTCAAAGATCAAAATTTTTACCATTAAATATAGGTGGTGGTTGCAGATCAAAGCTACATCATTCACCATCCATCTCTTCTTCGTCTTTTGCTAGACTTCTGAGTTCACTGGCTCTGGCCTGAACCACAACGATATTTCCCATTTCTATTTGATTAATTTTCTTAATCAACTTTAGTCTCGATTGGTGAGCCATGACTGCGGTCTTTCCTTTGTCTTATAGTTGTTTACCCGATCACATGTGGGTATCTTCCATATCGCCCCCCAAAAAAAATTATGATTTTTAATATGCGCCCCCGTAAGGCACAAATTTCACCCAACAAATGGTTATGACATATCACCAATGCTTGACATATCACGAAAATAAATTTGCATACAAACAATTTTTTGTAAAGCCCAAAAAGTTTCTTCAAATAAACCCATTTTAACAAACCTCTTCAAAACCTTTAAAGATTTTTCAAAATATTTAATATCATTTTTGCCAAATCTTATGGTCCTAAAATCATTTTTACCACTTAAACTTAAAAAATATCCTTTGAACTTTCCACATATATTAGAAAAGAAACTTTGACAATGACCATCTAATCTCACATGCAGATTATATAGTATATGGTGTTGTAAACCCGAAATCCGAATTGCTAGTCCAATGTTTTGTTGTGTTGAGGTATGACAGACTTGTCGAGTAGAAACATAATGCATAAGTAGTGGAACACTCATTTGACAATAATTTGTTAATGGACGAATCACTACCACCCAAGTCGACGATATGTGGCAGATAATATGCCATGAAGAATTTTGTAAAATCCCAAAACTGTTTTTCCTTCAATAAAAGAACTGTACTTTGTCCTTGTAATAAACTTGTTTATATCATAAGTTAAAAAAAACTTATCTTATATCCTTTTAACTATAAAAAATCATTTCATAAATGAAACTCCCTTCAAATATCCTATGAAAAAAGACTTATTCATAAGCTTGTTGAAAAATAAATTTATGGCCTTCAATGAAGATATCTCCCCCGACAGGCTCGATCAGAGGTGGGAGAAAGGCTTGTATTTGCTCTCCAACGACCTATGTGGGGTCCTTCCGTGGTCGATTTCATCGAAATTCAGATTCATTTTCGTCTACATGCGTCCATATCCTGCCGCCACCTTTTCAGAACCTTTCTCATCCTCATCCTCCAATTGCGTAGTCATCAGTGGCTGCTACGACTTCCAGGAAGATAGAGGCACAATGAATCTTTCGAGAGAAGCATCAACATATTACTTTATAGCAAAAATTTTCTTCATCTCGCTCAATTATGACAGAATATCTTATAGAAGTAGTAAATCTATACTTTTAAACTTCACGCTGACGGCTGCATATGGGCCTCACAAATCTTCCACAAGATCTATGTCAGCACTACAATGTTATTCGACCACACACATATAGTTTGTCAGCAATATAAATCTATTGGACTATGCACCGCAACAAATTCTCACCGAATTCCAGGGAATAAAGGCTCACTCTCATATTCCAATGAACTCCAAACTCGCTCTGATACCAATTGAAAGATTAAACAAAGTAAACAACGGATTACAAAACAACATGCAACTATGCATAACAGAGAAACGAGGAGCTCATTTACATAACCATGGAATGGTGAAGTAGCTACAGCTGCGTTACACCCACTCGGACTCTGTGTCTAGATTCTTTGTATTTCTATCACAACTCAACTCTATTCATACAATACTAAAGCTAGTTATTTTCCCCCTTGATGATCAATGTGTTAAAGCGGTTGCGCCCCTTCAAATATGCGCAAGTCATGGCGGTGATGGAAGGGCAGTGACATCAAGGCAGTAACGGCAGTGTATTGTTAGAGTAATTACTTCCAACACAAGAGATAGCCAAAAAATTATTGCACTTTGGTGCATCTAGTTCAAAGCATCTAGCTGTCCCTCGATGAACAAAGTGATCCAGATGTAAGAAGAAATCATTGGAATTTCTATTCCACCAGTTCCATTCCCTATTGACACACTTGTGCAGTAATCTGTATCTCACAGTACTCAATCTGCCCAAAGCTCAAAGGTAATGTTACAAGATTAGGACATCAAAATATAAAATATTCTATATCTAAATAACTAAGAAAACATAATTTTACATGACATACTTGCATTCAAATATGATATTTTACAATACCACATAAGTCCAAAACACCATATTCATTTTTGTTGAATACAAGAATCATTCTGTCTGTCAGTATTGAAAGAAAAATATTCAATCAAAATTGTATTTTTTTAAGGATAGCCATTAATCCACATAGCGTATTTTAATGGCATTCCATGATTTCATAATTCACTGACGTTGCAAACCATTTCGGCATGCTATATCAAATTCATAAGTTTCGAGGTTCAAGTTCGTATAAAATTCATGTTTTGAATTTTTCTTGACCTTTATATTCAAATTTGTACTGAATTTTTCTTCCTAATTTCCATTTGGATTTTATGTTTCACTTCCGCTTGTCATATCTTTTTTTGATTCATCTAGAGGTTTATGTTATTCCAAAATTCATCCATACCATTATTTATTATTCAAATTTTTATTTGATTCAAGATAGGTTTAAAATGTTAATAGTTTTTTGTTTTGTTTTTGTTTTTATTTTTGTCATGAACTCAAATCAATACCAACCCCAATGTTGAATGCGAAAACTATCTACTCACCTAACATATATAGCATGTTGTCACCAATGTTAGAATTAATGGAGAAAATTAGACTTAGCTGATGCATTTAACACATCATTGATATTGTTCATAACATTTTCAACCAAGCTCAACTAACAAGAAACACCCAATGAAGTGCCAATATAGAAAGTTGTGTGCACAGTTTTGAAACACATAACACATTTGAAATGAACCAAAAAAACCCGTAGAAAAAATGGACTCGAGATCTCTTTCACAGAAGACGTCTGTAAAAATTATGGTCCCTCCCAATAACGTAGGATACCAATTCGATCACAGGATCATGTCTCAACAATTGAAAACGCTGCACAGGATTGACTAGGTGAATTAGGAACCCCAATTCGATGCATCAAGTGTTCATTGGACATTATGCCGCTTCGGCTAAAAAAAATGCAGCAAACAGACCTTGGAGTTGAATCATCGTATAGTGAATATTGCCCAACCTTATTCGAGCTTATGACTAGATCTTGTGCATCTAATAGATTCTGAAATAAAGGCTTTCTAATATTACATGTCTCTCGACTCTATTACATATTTATATGTAGGATTGTAAGCGAGTATTGTTTATAAAGTACATCCACAACTGGAAGCTCAGGAGATCCATGGTCTGCCTAAGATATCTCTTCGAGTATACCATAAAAGATGAGGTCACTACTGTAATAAATGCAACATTGGATCAACTGGGACGTGACATTATGTGCAATGAGAAGTAAATTGCTAGTAAATTGCTAACGAATTCTCTAGATAACTGGAGAGCATGGTTGGATCCAAACGTGGATCGATTTCTTCTAAGTGACTTCTTCTACATTTGAGAAATTTTATCTGCCTCTTGCATTTCCTTTTGCATCGAGAGGTGATTTAAAACTTGGATCCTAAAGCTTGGTGTGAGTGATTCAGATTCAGGTTGCATTGGTGACTTTTTTTTCAGTTTTGGATGTGTGACATAGAAGCCAAAGTCTGCACCACAAGGTTCTACGGTTAAAGAGATGCCAAAGGAAGAAGTTTCCTGTCAGTGTGGTAACGGGGTTGTTGGAGCTCTTGACAAGACCGAGTGGATTGGGAAAGAAATGTGGAAGCGAGATAAGTTGGAATTTTCCAATATGTCTATTTTAGACATATTTGATTCTGATGATGTTTTTTTCATGTGGCCATTTGGAGGAATTATTAGCATGGGTAGTATTTTCGAGTTAGAATAAATTTTAAAAAATAAATGTGGTTTTATTGATGACCACGAGTATCAAGAGGCACAATATTCCTTGCAAGATCCTGAGAATGAAGACCCACTAGTCAGTCTTCAGGAAAGATGTAGACATGAATTTGATTACAAAGACTTGGTAGAAGAAGACAAAGCTGGAAAGAACTCAAATTATGATGATCTCATGAATGTTTCTCAGTGTGCATATGTTAGCAACAACGACAAGGAAGAAGCAACAAATTTTGAAGAGGAATTAAAGTTTCTTGAAGCATGGCTTGAAGCACCATGTTTTGATGAAGTATCCATAGAATTTTCACCAATGAATGTTGAAGACAACATGGATGACGTTTAGATGTTTGACACCAGAAGTAGTGAGAGGAAAAATTCTCCTACCAAGCTTGCATCCTCTAAAGTGTTATCGATTACCAATAATCAAGATATAAAGAATGAAAACCAATAATCAAGATTGAGGAGGATTAGAGTTCAAGCGTTCCATCTTTGGGGAAGAAAACGTAAAAAGAAGGAGAAGATCTATCACTACCTCATGGTAAGAAAAGTAAAGATGAAGCCTCGCCTAGGAATGAACAAGCATGAACTCTCAAGAAAGAAGACTAAAATGAAAACTTTGTTACCAAGTATTTTATGTACTATTGTAAGCCTAGCCGAAACTAGACCAACATGCATATGCTATTCTTTCAGTACCATTTCTCCATTAACGAGGAGTGTTAGAATTAATGGAGAAAGCTAGACTTAGCTGTTTGTTGTGATAAAGATAGGATTTAGACTCTAAGATTAGGTTTGAGATCCTACTATCTAGGGAGTGGTTCAAACCACCATGTTAGTGTGCAAGACTATATGTATGAGGTCCTTCTGAAGGAAGAAGTGCATTGTGTGGAGTGCGTAGGCACTCTCCAAGTATCTCACTTGGAGAGCCACTTAATTAATAGAATACCAGTTTTTATCAACCAAAAACCCTGGAATTTGAGGTTTCACATATTTGAAGGTGAATAAAAATTTTGAAACATCAAAAAGGGATAGGCAAAAGAAAATAAAACCTATAAATTTGATGTCCAATAAATTGAAGTTATCCATTATAATTTTTAATGGTTGGATTACAATGTTAAAGGCATAGGAGGCAACCTATAGATGTTGTGGAAGGTATGCAAAATTTGTATGCACAACATTGTCTAAGATTGATCCTTTGCAGTTTTTATATAGATTAATAGTTACTACTTAAATATGTAGTTTCAAAAGTGTAGTACTTTTTACCCCAAGCATGTGGATTTGCGTTTGAAGATTTTGTTCTATTACTGCGATGATTTTACTCTTATCTTAGATACCTTTCTTTGCTTCCTAGATGGGGAATTTGTAACAAAGAAAGCTCTTATTGATCCCAATTTCACTAATATAACCATTTTTTTCTGCAATGCTTGTTCACAGTTCTTCCCTCTTGAGTGTATATGTTGTGAATTTACATAATTTTTGAAAAAACACAAATAGTAATATTAATAACATCTAGCATGCTACAATTCAAGCATTGATAAATTTTTACAAAATTTAAAGGCAAAGTTTTGGTTCCAGACCAATTGGAAGGGGTAAGCTTTGTTTACTGTAACTGGAACTTGCAACCAAATAAGAAGGGCATGTGACACAATTTTAATCAACCCTGAGTCTGGGAAAGTGTCATTTTGAGTACTCTATATCGATTGGATCACAAAATAGCCCCCTTGACTAGATCAAACATAATTGTGCATATATCAAAAAATATTTGACATTCACTAATATCCATAAACCATAAAATTATAGGTGTGAAAAACAAGTAACCATAATTATATTTTTACTTGATAAGTGAATTATAGGTCACTAGGATTGTGCAATGATCCCAACTGTAAGGAAGTTTTAATCTCCACAGGTGACTTCCAATTCTAAGTTCTCCAATGAGATTTGAACAATGATTTGATGGGATTCTCAATTTTCATTTTTCATTTTAATTGATACTTTCAATGGTGTAGCTTCTCTGAATAAGATTTGAACCAATAATCTCATGAGCCTTCCTATTTGAAATTATAATAGATGCTAACATTGATGCAGTATGCCCTTGCACGTTGGGGAGTCTCTTCCCATGTGAGCTTAGTTAATGGATGTAACAAATTCATTGCCTTTGTTATTTTTTATGAAAGTGGGCTGATGATATCTCAAAATAAATGTTTCTCAAAATTCACCATTGCTTGGAAATCCTTTTTACAATCACACAGTTCATAGTTCTGAGGTTTTATTTTTATTTCTAGGAATAAATCTTCAACAAGATATTCTCCACTTCTTATTTGACGAATATATACTAAATCTAAAACCAGGGCTAGGTCACTTTTTTGCATCAATGATTTTACAACTAAAAAAATATGAAATTACAATGAAGGAACCCATGAAGCGTATGAGCACTTCTAACCAGTATGATCAATAGGATTAGAAAATACTTTTTCAATCTTAATAAGGTGGACTGAAATCCTGGTAGAATATGGCACTGCGACTTTGGTAATTTTACATCGAATTGATATTTTCTTACTTCATATATATATATATATATATATATATATATATATATATATATATATATATATATATATATATATATATATATATATATATATATATATATATATATATATATATAGTTAAAAAGGAAAGACCGAACCAAAATAACTATTAATTAAATAGCACACAGACAATGTAATTTATATCACAAGCCCGCGCTTATGTCAGAAATATATAAGTTTACGTTCAATTTAGGGAGATTAATACCATCTCCTATAAAATAGTAACTAAATCAAATCTATGACACACACACAATCGTGAAAAAAACTTTCTCCATTATTTTCAACTCTCCCCCTTAATGGAGAAAGGATTCACTTGCACACCTAATATCTCCCTAAACAATTCAAATTTAGTCTTCCCAAGAGGCTTGGTGAAGACATCAACTGAATTTTCACAGGTGTTACAATATTCAATAAAAATCTCTTTGGACTGAACCTTTTCTCTAACAAAATGAAATTGAGTTTCTATATGTTTTGTGTTTTTATGAAAAAAAGATTATTTTCCAGCTTTAATGAACTTTGGTTGTCACATTTAATCACTGTAGCTTCCTTTTGTTCTTATCCTACATCATGAAGAATTCTTCTTAGACAAATTTCTTCACAACTAGCTGCACATACAACTTGATACTATGATTTTGCTGATGATAAAGATACAATACTTTGCTTTTTACTTCTCCAAGAAATGATGCCAGACCCAATATTGAAAGCATACCCTGTTATAGACCTTCTATCATTTAGATCTACAACCCAATCTGAATCTGAATAGGCTGTCCATTTAACATAAAAAAAAATAAAATTAATATATTTAATGCCAAAATTTATAGTTCCTTGAAGATATCTTAAGACACCTTTTCCAGCCACCCGATGATTTTCAAGAGGTTTTGACATGAACTGACTCAAAAAACTAACTGAATATGCTAAGTCAAGTTTGGTTGTGGTCAAATAAATCAAACTTCCAACCAGTTGTCTTTATAATTTAGCATCCACCTCTTTAGAAGCATCATAATTCTGAAATTTAACATTATGTCCTATAGGTACTGAAGTAACTTTACACTGATCCATTATGAATTTCTTCAATAATTCCATGACATACTTCCCTTGAGTAACAAAAGTGTGGCCAGAGTCCCTCCAGGCTTCAAGATCCAAAAAAATAATGTAGTTCTCCAAGGTCTTTCATTTCGAATGCCTGTGACATCTGCATTTTAATTTCTTCAACCAATTCATTATAATTTCCAGTAATAACCAAATCATCAACATATAAGGAGATCAACACAATATTCCCCTTTGAATAAAAGGTGGTTGTAGGAATTTACAGAGTAAGTTCCGTAGATCAAGAACCAAAGGTCTGCTCACAAAAATATCAAAAATCAGTACACCAGTATAATCACGTGGTTAAAACCCTCAAAGAGGAAATACCTGTCTAAGCTACTCGCCACTTGTGAAATTTATTAATATAAAAGAAAAGTTACATATGTTTCTCTCTATAAACTATCGGACAAATGACCCTCCATACTTAAATAGAGATCATGGACCAATCAAAAGTTGGGTTGCTGACTGGCAAGCCTAATACCGAGGAGAGAGATAACCATTGGATCACTACAAATCGTGACCTTCGGATTATAAGTTACAAAGGTACATGGTAAAGAAACACACTTTACCTAACTCTACACTAGACCAAGTTATTCTTAACTAATACATATGTGTCAGAATATCCTAACATCCCCCCTTAAGAACAACTTGGGATAGGATTGAAGGATTTACAAAGGTAACACAAAAGGAGCCTATTTCCTATGTGTCGAAATATCCTAACATCCCCCCTTAAGAAAAAATTGGGATAGGATTGAAGGATTTACAAAAGTGACACAATAGGAGAAGGAAGGGAGGCATTAGAGTCTATCCCCCCTTAATGAAAACTTCTCCTTCGAACTCAGCATGGATCGAAGTTTGCAAACTTCTCGCTTTGTGAGTAGAGCTTCGTAAAGATATTGGCTACCCGATCATTGGTTGACAAGATCGCACTTCAAGAACACGATCATGAATGAGCTTTCTATGAAGTGTATAAAGGAGTTCCATCTTCAATGTGTGTCATACGGTGATGCTGAAATAGATCTTTACATAGATGAATGGCACCTTAATTATCACACCAAATCGTAGTTGGATGTCAACATGAAGACCAAATTCAGAGAGAATCCGACGAAGCCACATGGCTTTGCTAGCTTCAATCACACCACGATACTTTGCTTCGCTCAAGAAAGAGAGATGGCACTTTGTTTCTTACAAGACCAAGTAATAGATCCTGAACCAAGATTGAATACATATCCAGTATACTTTAGATCATCAAGGTCACCAGCCCAATCAAAATCAATGAAACCAATCAATAATGGAGATGCTCCTGCACTGTAATGAATCTCGAACTGAACTGTACCTCAAATATATCGAAGTATTCTTTTAGTTGCTTTCCAATGAATTTCATGAGGTTGGTGCATAAACCGAGCAACAAGACCAACGGCAAAGGAAAGGTCAAGATCGGTATGGGTTAGATACAAAAGTTTACCGACAAGTTGACGGTATAAGGTAGCATCAACTTCATGGGTAGTACAAGTGACCGAAAGCTTGACTCCAGACTAAAAGGGAGAAGGGGTTGCCTTACAGTCTTCCATGTGAAAGTGGTGTAGAAGATCACAGGCATATTTGGACAGAGAGAGAGTAATACCTTCTTTGGATTGCAAGACTTGAAGACCAAGGAAATAATGAAAGTGTCCTAAGTTTGTCATTTCAAACTTATTTTTGAGGCTAGACTTCACATGGTTTATATATTTGGGATCATTATTAGTAAGGATAAGATCATCAAAATAAAGAACAAGGATGGTGAAGGACTTACCCACTTTCTTGGTGTAGACAATGTTGTCAGAATGACACCTAGAAAAGCCATTATCAAATAGAAATCCATCCATTTTGGCATACCAAGCCCGAGGAGCTTGTTTGAGACCATAGAGAGACTTCCTAAGGCGAAAAAAAAGGCTAGAATCATTTTGGATAAAGCCAAGGGGTTTTTCCATGTAGATTTCTTCATGCAAATATCCATGTAAGAAGCCAGATTTAACATCCATTTGATGGACTTCCCATTTAAAGGAGGCAGCAAGGCAAAGAACAAGGCGGATAGAATTCATTTTGGCAACAAGGGAGAAGGTTTAAGTATAGTCAATGCCTTCAACTTGTGAAAATCCTTTAGGGATAAGACGAGCATTATGTATATCCACTTTTCTATCTGGTCCAAACTTTGTTTTGTAAACCCATCTGCATCTGACAAGTTTTCTTCCTTTTGGAAGAGGAACAAGATCCCAAGAATCATTCACCAATAAGGAATGATATTATTCATTCATAGCTTCATCCCAATCTAGATGATCAGAGGCTTCTTCAAATATTTCTGGATCAGGATTTTCTGGAACTTGAGCCAATAAGGAAGAGGCTCGTTCGAATTGAGAACGTGTACGTCGTCGATCGGCAAGGTCACCTGCAAGAGAACCTGCTACATCCCGAGTATAGCGGACTCATCTTGGAAGCTGTGGAGTAAAAGGAATAATTTCAAGAGGTGGAGGATGATTTTCATCCTCGCTGTCATCATCTGAACTAGAAGGAATGCTATTAAAAATAGGAGAGAGAGAGAGGTGGCACATATGTCGAATCAGGCTTGCAGGCCAAAGGTGGCACACCCGTCGAACTAGGCTCGCAGGCCGATATTTTTTCATCAAATTTTACATCTCTTATAATGATTATATTTTTGGATTTTGGTTGAAAAAGTATATATCCTTTGACATCTTCAGAATATCCAAAAAAAATGCATTTTTCACACTTAGGTTCTAAGGCTTTATGTTTCACATCTGGAATATGGGCCCAAGCATCACTTCCAAAAACACGAAAGTGACTTACATCTGGTTTGATTTAGCTTCAAGATTCTTCTAGAGTGACATTCTTTAAAACCTTAGTAGGAGTGTGATTTAATATGTAATTTGTTGAGATTGCAACAAGATGATGAGCTTAGTGAAAAGAAGTCGCCTTCACTAAGTGGGCCGCAGGCTATTTTTGGTGCAAAGTGTATTTTTAGACTATGTCTATTTTTAGACATGTCAATCATGATTCTATGAGTTGCAGGATGCTATTTGTGGAGGGTTGGTCAAGTTGGAAAAATATATGGACTTCTATTTTTAGACATATTGGGTGGAATCTATTTTTAGATTGCCAGCCTAAAAATAGATATGTCGAATATTATTAGCTCTTAATAATATTTGGACTATAAACATTATCTTATTCTCTTGGAGCACTTCAGTTAAGTGCACAGATGTGGCACAGGAGCTGACAGAAGGAATTACGCTATTCCTGAGGTTTAAGTGGAGCTATTGCATGGATACTTCAGTTAGAACTCATGTGACAGAGTTTGGTGGAGTTGATTGAGGAAGTTAGTGGAGTTGTATTCAGTTTAACTCAGTTAAACATAGTTGAGCTAGTTGTATCTAGTCTAACCGATTGATACACTAGTGAGAGTGGTGTGAATTAATTATTAATTAATTCACTAATTATAAACTCATTAATCAACTAAAGAATACATCAGTTAACTTCAGTGCATGGACAGTTTCAGTGGAGACCAGTGAAGAGATAGGTGAAAGAGTAGTGTGACTATCAGTTGTGACTATACTGTTGCATGATTTGAAACAACCAGTGATTGGAGAAGCCAATGAGGATTGCGCAGTACAAGCCAGGTGGTTTTACAGCATTGATTATGCAATAGAGGCAGGCTATCAGGTGGCGGAGATTGGAGCATGTGTTTTGCTAGATCTAGCTTGATTAGTGTGTAGAAATTGGAGATTGTAATGAGAGCTTGTGAGGAGCTTTGTATAATGATTGTTACATGATCTCTATGACATATAATATACAAATAGTTGGGGGTTTTCAGCTTTAATCTTTCCCATGAAATACTGTGTTCATATGTGTGATTGTTTATGGTTTTAATGTGTGCATGCAATTGATATTATTTCTGCATGTGATGATCAATGGTAGAAGAGATTCTGTATTTTGCATGAAGTCAAATAGTGTGTGATCAGGAGAATCTCAGTGGATAACATATCAGTTATTCAAATTTCTACATAATTTTCACAGTTAATGGCTTCTGACCAAAAATTGAGGCCAAGTCCCTTAGATTAAAGCATACAATTAGCCATTTATTTTAAGGTGCTATTCTTCCTTTCAGCTACACCATTTTTTTGTGGAGTATATGGAACAGTATGTTGCAATTGAATGCCATGCTCATTGTAGAAGTTGATAAATTTGTTGTTAACATATTCTCCTCCATTTTCTGATCTTAACTTAAGAATTTGATGTCTAGATTGTTTCTCAACAAAGGACTTAAAGGCTAAGAACATGTTAAAAACTTCACTCTTGAGGTTTAAGAAGTATACCCAAGTGCGTCTGGAAAAATCATCAATGAAATTAAGAAGTACTTGCAACCAGAGAAAGAAACAATAGGAAGTGGACCGCATAAATTAGTGTGCACAAGCTGCAAAGGGGTTGAAGCGTGCCAAGAGGCACGTTTGTCAAAACTATCTTGATGATGTTTTCCGAGTACACATCTCGAGCAAACACCATCTCAACAAGATACCATAGGAAGGCCCATCACCATATTTTCCTTACATAGAGTTTGAAGAGAGCGATAGTTTAAGTGACTAATCGCCCATGCCAAAGTTTGCTCACATCATCATTATGAGCAACAAAAACAGAGGGAAGACATGATGAGCCAAAGTTTTCAAACTTATACAACCATGTGGAATCATCAACAATGCCAATAGCTAAAATATGTTTAGGATATTTGAAGTCCTTGATTAAAACATCATGAGGTGAAAATTCTACTATTTTCCGTTCACCTGAATGAGTTATCTGATAAACAGATAGAAGGTTGCATGACAAGGTAGGAACACATAGTATATCATTAAACTGACCATGATCTAGATTAATGGTTCCAGATCCTACAACACTAAGAGATCTACCATCACCAAAATAAATATGTTGGGTGTTACAATCATTTAAATAAGAAAACATGGATTTATTTTTAGCCATGTGGTAAGAAGCTCCAAAATCAATGAGCCACTCATGAGAAGGAGAAGAAGAAGATATATTTAATGAATAACTAGATCTTGATGCTTGAAAACCACAAGCCGAAAGTGCCATGCTTGAAGATGAAGGTGAAGAGTGCTCCAAATTGATGTTGTGCTTCTTCATTGCTACTTCTAAGGCTTCCATCTTCTTAAAACATTTGGACTCTATATGGCCATCCCGATTGCAAAAGTTGCAATGTCTATCTGTCTTCTTCCCTTTGTTTTGATTTGCCTTATTATTTTGGTGATTTGATTTTTCAGTTTGCGGCTGAAATTGCTTCGGGCCCTTGTCTGATTTAGGACCATATTGTTTTGGATACTGCTTCTTGGGATTCTTTTGATATGGTTGTTGATGGGCTGCTAAGGCTTTCTTAGAAGTGTTTCTAGCAGTGATAAGACCAAGGTGTAAAATTTTTTCTTGTTCTCTTATCAAAGAATCACAAAAGGAATTAAAATGGGGATTCTTGTAGGTGGTTCCTAAATAAATGATGGCTTCTCTAGTGGAATGGAAGGTGGAAACAAATACAGAGTATGCAGGGCCAAGCTTAGCAAGAATGTAATAGATGAGGCTACCATCGTCCTTTTTGATCTTACAACCTTCTAAAAGAATTCTAAGGGTCTTGAATTTGGACAAAAAATCTTCAATCCAGGAGAAGTTATTGGGGTCCAAGGTAAGGAACTCATTTTCAAGCTGATGGGCCCTGATTTGATTTTGAATGCCAAAAATAGTTTTTAGCTTTTCCAGGGCTTCATCAGGGGTGTCAATGTCAAGGATATGAAATCAAAGATCTTGAGCAATGGACATTCCTATCAACACTCGTGCTTGATCTTGTTTATTTTCCCATTTAGCAGCTTTATCATCATTAGAAGGTTTAGTTTCTTGTCCTATGGCTATTCTATAAAGCCCTTTACTTATAAGTATATCTATCATGTGAGGTAGCCATTGGAAATAATTGGTGCTGTTACGAATAACCGGACATGCACTTTCCATTTTGAAAAAAAACTGAAGCTAAGAAAAGCTAAAACTAACTTCTCCAAAGGAAAGATCTCAAAAATTAGGTCGTTTAAAAAAAAACGGCTCGAAAAATGGCTTTCGGAGGAAGATGTTATGCCTTTTGAAAAATCTGAGTTGTAGATGCCGAATAGTTACGGGAACGGGATGAAGTGCGGCTTTTAAAAAAAAAAATTCCGCCCCTTTGAACAATTTTTTTTACAAAAGAAGCTTGAGAAGGGGACTTGAACCCAAGACCTCTATTCTTATAAACGAACCCTCACCAAGTGAGATATTAAAAGGATCACGTTATTGTTTGAAAGGAGGCAAGGGTTTTTTTTTTATTCTTCGGTTTGCATGCCTTTTCCTGCACAAAAAAACACAAAAAAACGAGCAAAAAAAAAAAAAAATTGCAAAGCCTTACGACAGAATGTTAAATTTTCAGTTAGCCTTACCATCAACTATCAATTTTTTCACTATTTCTGATTTCCCGAGATCGCACAAAGATGCGGGGAAAAATCATACGTAGCAAAAAAAATCTCTTTCTTGTTTATGATTTGTTGAGATCGCACGTACCACACAACAAAGAGAATACAAAGAGAAGAGGGTATAGATCTGGCAAATAAATAAAACCTAAAAACTGAAAATAAACAAAGGAAACTGAAATAAGCAGAACTATTAACAAATATAACTGCAAAACAGATGCTTTATACCTCCAGATCTAAAATGTCATAACTTAGGAAACCGTAAACCTTTTCGCATGAAAGAAAAGGCATGCCTCACTATAACAGAAGCTCCGGACACAAATGAGCAGTTCTCCAAACCCAAAAATGTTCAGAAATAGATATCTATAAAACGACATTTGCATGCAGTCAAACCGGCTTTGGATTTTGATCTACAATGGACGCGACCCTCAAAATAGCTCTGATACCATATAGGAATTTACGGGGTAAGTTTTGTAGATCAAGAACCAAAGGTCACTGCTCATAAACAAATCAAAAATTAGTACACCAATATAATCACATGGTTAAAACCCTCAAAGAGGGAAACAGTCCACGACCTGAGCCAACGAGGCCACTTCAGGCAATTTATTAATATAAAATAAAAGTTACATATGTTTCTCTCATAAATGGTTATCGGAAAAATGACCCTCCATGCTCTTTAAATAGAGATCATGGACCAATCGAGTGTCAAGCCATGGATCAAGTGTCGTTAATATCGAGGTGAGAGATAATCGTCGGATCACTACAAATCATGATTTTCAGATTATAAGTTACAAACGTACATGGTAAAGAAACAAAATTTACCTACCTCTACACTAGACTAAGTTATTCTTAACTATTTCCTATGTGTCGGAATATCCTAACAGTGGTATACAAATTTGGGTCATTTTTACTTCTCTTATAACCATGTTGTAAGCAAAGGGGCTTCACTCAATTAACCTAATATGACATAGCACATGCGTTCGTGGCATACTGAAAAATATCTTTATTTTGACTACATATTGGAAAATACCTCTAAAATTCACTTTATTTAACCCCCTACCAATACTAACCCAATACATTTTCCCAAACCCCTATTTTCACTAGATATTGAAGGTATCCATTTTTTCAATAACATTTTTTATACCCCTTTATATTTATATCCCTAGCATTATGACATGATGCCTCTCTTATGACCCCACATGCATTCTATAATGCACATTTCTTCTTTCGATATACATAGGAGATGCATTATAGTATTCCCACAATGTGATTACTCAATCCACACTCAAGCACATCTCACTATGATTTGTGGCATTTAATGGTCTAAGGCATACAAATATCAACCATGTTTTAGGAAGATAGATTATGTGCATGTATATAAAATGACATATAAATTGATTTATATGATGATGAAAATAAATTGATAAATCTTTATGAATATGTTTGCACCAAAGTGGCACCAAATAAGGTGTTCAACCACAAGTCTAGACCCTCTAGATGCAATACCACTATATACAACCAAGGTTAGGGCCCAAAATCTCAAATCCATTTAAAGTGACGGGTTATATCCCCATCATTCAATTAATCATTCACTCACTATCTCTCAAGCAAGGGAAATTATTACAACCTATTTGGGTCTTTGGAGAGGAATAAAGAGAGAAACCTCCCTGTGTGTTATTGCAATGCATATTGTGAAATGTGCGAAAATTATGAATGATTTCATGGCAATTTATATTGCCGCGAAATGTGTTTTAGGAGGGGCTCCGCAAAATTTTCCGGCCGACGCAAAATTATACAAAAGCTCGGCCGAACTTTGATTAAAAGTTCGACCGAACTATTAAGTTGTTAGATTTAACGAGCCGTCAGCGCAAAAAATAGTTCGACCGAACTTTTAATATATCTAAGAATCTTGCTATACTCATGCATTCACGGTGAATTCTAATGGACATTAACAACCACCCTTATTTATAACTAACAACATTTTTTTTGTAATATTTACAAATTACAAGTAATAAACGAGCAATTTCCTATTTTTTGGAAAATGTTGTATATACAGACTATGGTATAGGAACAATAAACTAGATGGATATTGTCTAGTCTCTACAATGATGTGATGTGATCCTTTTTAAATTCTCAATAAGATAAATTGTTTCTTTTACTTACCAAAAACAAGTTTTAATAGGGTCCAAGTTGCCAAGTCAAATAGTTGTTTCATATTTATAGGCATGTGTGCTTGATTAAGTATTGTATTTTAAGTTGTGATTTTCCTAGTTCTTTTATAAACTAATGCAAAATATCTAGCACATATTGAATGTGCAGTCACAATCCAACAACATATACAAATGAAAAATCTAGCAAATTCTAATGACAAATGGAATTCACATAGAGAATACCCTACATGAAGTTACACTCAACCTTCAATTATTACCCTCCCTTCTTCAATCCTCTAGCATGGATTATTCCTTCTTCAATGCGAAAGCTTGCTCTAATGTTGATATGTATATGATGTGACTATGGCCAATTCATCTCATAAATATGGAAACTTTCGTGGAATTAATTAAAAAAACGTGTTCTCTATCAAGTTAAGCTGAAGGCTTCTTTTCCGACAAGGATGAATGAGTGACTCTATTTTTTCAAGACTAGTTGGTTTGGTTCACTGCTTGTATTGCAAAGATCAAGGATTATTCAAGAAATGAAAGAACCCTGTATTTAATGGCCAACAACTAAACAACTCTATTGTGTTAAGTTAATAAATGCAGTGTAATTTTTAATGTACGTTCATAACAATTCACTCCATTCCTCTTTTCATTCACAATATAATTAATTGATGAACAACTACTTGGCATTGAATTTATGGCATTATTCAAATAATTGTTTGCCAAAAACACATTGTTGTAGCTTGATATGATGCAATAAACTCGTGATCTAATGTTCTAGGAAATCAACCAACATTTATTTAATTGAATAGACCACTTGGGAACTTGGGTGATTTATAATTTGGGCAATGTGTAGGCTTGAGGAAAAATTGCTTAGCTACATCTCACTGGATATTCCATTCTAGTTTCTTCTTGGATATTATGCATATTCCTCATTTTGTCTTCATTATGAGGATAATATCTATAAAAATGATCCCCTTCACAACCATAACATTCGACTGAAAGCCTTTCCCATTTTCCCCAAAGATTATTCCATCTTGAAATCATTCTAGATTGGTTGACTTTGATAACGTGTTAGGATTTTTTTTAATGAAAATAAGTTTAATTCCCTTCTTTTTTTGATCTTGTTGGTTATTTTATAAGTTTACTTCACCCAAGTTCTAATCATACAGGTATTTTTTCTTCTTGATTTTCATATCAATATTTTTAGGCCCATCACATCAAATCTTGTCTCTATAGAATGTAAGCAACCCATTGAAGAACCTATGTATCTCTACCTATGTAATGCTCAAAAAGGTACTTTCATACTACTCTTTGATTCTTCAAATGTGAGACATTTTCATTGAATAAGATAGTGAGTGGTTATGTTTCGAACTCTAATAATAATTCTTATGTGCATAGAGGCTTCCTTGAGACCCCCTATTTGAATATGATTTGTGTTCCCCCTCTTGCCCCAAACCTGATCCATTCTTCATTTGCCTGCAAGTTATTTAAAATTTATATTAGTGAATCAATTTTCATTTTCCTCTAAAACTTATTTAAGCTTTATATTAGTTATGTGTTCAATTGATTTTTCTTTTCTTGAGTCCTTAACATTCTTGTGTTATCAATGTTATAGCTCACACCTCCAACTTCAATCTCCTCGTCATTTCTACCAATTATAATGATTCAATACTTTATTTGTATTCATTAGATTATATCTCCTCATTTCCCTCACTAATATTCAAACCTTAAACTTATTCTCTATGATTGTAAGGACGATATCTACCCCCCCTGTTTCTTCTCGAATATTAATCTTGAATTCTAGCCTTTAATTTCCTTTGTGTAAATTTTACCTTCAAAGTTTTCATACAATTAATTTACTTCATTTCCAAAATTTGGTGAAACTTTTTAGGGATATGATCATCCAAAAATTTTCCACATAAATATAAATTTCCAACTTTGTCTTTTTATGCTTTCTCAAAACAAATTTTTTGGTAAAAATAACTATCTTCAGATGTGGAAAAACTAGAAATTTCACTCCCACAAAGTTCTCCAACATATTGAAAAAAATCCAATGTTTCAGGAAAAAAATGACTATGAGGAAGAGGCTCAATCCAATGAAAAAATTCATAAGGAAAAAACCCAATTGTACAGTACTATGAAAAAAATAACAATGGCAAAAATCTAATAGTTGATGACGATTTTGTTTGCATCATGTTAGGGTCCCGTGATTTGGCCGATTGGCGAGCCAAATGACGATGTAACATCAAACCAAGCTTTGGAGCCCAAGGACCTAGCCTTCCTAGACTCAGAGAGGGCTCTCTCTATTAGGTGTAAAAGATATCGGTGTGTTTGCTTATGGTGTTTTGATATTAGGCTAGTTATGAAGTATGTTTTTAGTTTTTTGGTTTTTTAAGTTTGTGAGGGATAAAACTGATCAAATACATAAACTGGATAACAAGATGTAGATAAATTGGGATATGGGGTCAAAAAGGTCAAGGAAGCTATGAGGTGATGATGTAAGGCTGCTGTAGGGCCAATTTGATTCACGGTAGAAGGGATCTTTGGGCAAAATGGGTTAAATGGACAACAAGTTGGTGAAAGACAAAGGGATTTCAAGTGTAACTAGTTGATAGTAGACATAAACATTTTATAGCAAGCCATTAATCATGTTAAATGTAACTATGAGCTAATTAATACATAGAAATCAAACATTCCAGCCATACATAGAGGTATAAGTCCCTCTAACTTCGGGAAATGGCTATCAGACTTTGGGGAAAACACACAAGACAAACTAACAACTCATAAACTACGCCGGAACGCCTAAACATAGTCTCTAAGTCATTGGGCACTTTGACAAACAAGCTTTCATAGTTTTAGGCAAAGGGCTAGATCGGGACTAGGCCTCCTTGGTTCAACAAGATGATCAACTAATCAGTCAAAGAGAAAGTTTTATGGATAGAACTATGGACAACTTATAGGTAGGCAGGGCACACCATACATCCTACTCAACATGCATAGAACTTGTAAATAAAACTAGCAAACATTATCCTTAAGTTACTAAAGAGCAGTTAAGAATTCTTTAGCATAACTAAGGAAGAAGAAAACATCAAGCTATGAAGATTCAGAAATTTTGAGGTGCCTCCATGGGCATATCTCAAAACTAATCTTTACTGATCTATAGCAGCAAGAAGCATGTATTATGGATGAAAACTAGAAGACAAAAACATAGCAAGAAACACTATACCATTCTACCATGTCATGAAATCCATCACCAATCCTTCATCATTCCTCAAAAGCATCCAAGAGGCAGTCCAAAAATCATAACACAAATGTATTCTTCAAAGCTCATATGACCAATGTATTAATTCTTCTCTCAAGTTCAGCCTCTGATTTACAATGAAACCCATGGAATAAATAGGCTTGAGGGAGGAAAACCTCATGGAGCAACTAGCTATCCCATCGGCCAAGTCAAAATATCTAAACTTGTCCTTGAGGCTTTGCAAAGCCCAAGGCACAAAATATCCCATAAAATATCTAAAAAACTGCTAAAAACGGAAATTATATTGACTTTACATCATTTCCCAAGGATAAAAAATAGCTTAACGCACATTTGGGAAAAGCAGATTTTTGAGGTTCAAAAATTACAAAAATACTTCATATTTATGCCTGAAAAAGGTCCCCTGACTTGCTGGATGCAATTGGAAGCCTTCCCGATGTTGAAATGGGGCTCATGAGGGCTTGCTGGAAAGCTCTCTGTGTCTACTTTCCGGCGCAACTGAAACCATTTCAATCCGAGGCCTGGAAGTCATCCAAAACTTTACCTGTGTGAAAAAAGCCAGGAAATAACAGACTGCTGATATGGCGGGCAGAATGTGCAAAAAGAGGGTGTTTTTCGCCAATTTGAGGGGGCGAATGATCTCCAAATGCCCTGAAAATCGCTGGAGACCTGCTCATAGAATTATGGAATCTATCGGTGTCATCCTCCTCCCTTGACAATTCCTCAAACTGAAATGGCGAAATTATGAGTTTTCGACCAAAAACCCAAAAAATGCCAAAAAACAAAAAGTTGTCGAAAAATGCCCTAATTTGGCATGCATGACCCTCAAGGGTCCATAGCAACATGCTCCAAAGCTGAGGCCAAAATATAAAGGGCTGATATGCTTTTCCCTTCCTTCCGTGCTAGGCGCTTCCCCTTCACCTTCTTCAATTTCTCTTGTGTTGCCTTTAGTTTGCGCCGGGCAAACTGATTCAGCTTTTGGAAGTGGTGTGTCCTCTTCCTCTGCAGCTCTAAATCTCTATTGGCCCTCTCAAGCTTCATTTCCAAATGTTTGTTAGCTCTTTCAAGCCAAGCCTCTTTGTTTTCCTCAATTTCCTGCTCAAGGAGTGTAGTGAGAGGAAAGGCTTGGAGCTGGGCTTGCTCTTCTGCTCTCTGCTTCTCCAAGGCTCTTTTAAGCCCGATGGTCCTAGGCCTCTTCTGCCTAGGTTGGTCTTCCTCCTCTTCATCATCAAACTCACCAATGAGCTCTTCGATTCTTGCTTGCGCCCTTTCTGCCTCTTTCTTATACTTAATCGCCCGTGCCTCATGAACAGCTGTGTGCACATTCATTTGTTTGTTTTCAATCTCCAAGAAATGATTGAAATTCCTTGCCCTTTGAAGATATTGCTCTAATGCATCAATTTTCCCTTCCTTATGGATTAAGATATTTTCAAGAAGGCGGGCCTCATTGTCACTATCATCGCTTTGGATAGGGATAATAGCTAATTCACCTCCATGCTTTGTACTTTCTCCAACTTTACTTTTGCCTTTGAAAGCTAATCTGGCGCTTTTCCTCCTTGGCATGCTAGAAGGTGTCTTTTTGGGCAATTTCCTCTTGCTAGGAACAATCTTTGTCACTGTTAAGGTGGCAGCCTTAGCTTGCTGTTCTTCATCAATATCTTGTTCAATTGGTGGCTCAAGAGGTATTTCAATTTCCTGCCCAACTTGCTGTTCTTCATCTTGCACTTGCTGTTGTTCTTCTTGGACCTGTTGTCCTTCACTTTCTATTTGCTGCTATCCCTCAACATCCAACTGCTGCTGTCCCTCAAAATCCATCTGCTGCTGTCCCTCAAAATCCACCTGCTGCTGTCCTTCATCCTCTATCTGCTGCTGTCCTTCATCCTCTATCTGCTGCTGTCCCTCATCCCTTTCTTCTTGCTGCTTTTCACTGCCCTCTCCTTCCCCCTGTTGACTTGACTGTCCAGTAGTCATTCTGAGCCTTCTAGGTGTAGGCCTACTAGACATAGGCACTGGGCGATGGACAGGCTGAGTAGGAGGAATATGGGCAGGAGGAACAGTGGAAAAATCTGGATGGCTGATGAATAAATCCCATGAAACCTCCTTCTTCTCCAGCTGGTATAGGAAGATAATCTTGATCAAATAATGATGAAAGAGAGAAGGGATTTGCTGAGGTGGGGCCTTCTTTTGGACAGTGGATGCCATTTTCTCTATGCTTTTGAACAAAAAGTGAGGGAGGTTTAGTTGCCTGCTTCTAGTAAAGTGCATCAATAAACGAACATGATAGGCATAAATTCGATCAAACCTCCCTTCACAAGTGAAATATTTCATTATGGCTTTCATAAGCGGGGCATAACTGTCAAGGAGATATGAAAAAGGGAAAATAGCAGTGACAGCCTCTCTATGTTCAGGCTTGATGAAAGGTTTGTAATCCTCCAAGTCAAGATGAGCTTGTTTAAACCATTTTTCGCCATGATACGGGATCTTGGTGGCCTTGGACACATACCTTGGAGAAATTTTGAAATCAAGATCCGCCACTTGGAAGTGTTTTTCTTTGAATCTCCGGGCGCACAAGTGTGTTAATGGCGAAAAACTCTTGACTTCTTCTATCTTCTGGCAGAAATCAAGGCAGCCTACTTCATGGAAGTTGAAAAGTACAGATGGATGAGCATTAATCTCTTCTGTAGAGATGGGCTCATATCTCTTATGTGGACCGCTCCTGTGGTCTTGCCTTGGAGGCATTTTGACTTGAAATGCTTTGGAAAAGGCAAACTGCCCTCACTGTGTGTAAAAATGCCCTGCTGGAAATAAACTGTGTCACTATACTGCTTGGACAGATAGACAATGGGATTTTGATGTATTTGCAACAAGTTATTTTTTGTAACACACAACTTCTGCTTTCTTAAGAAAAAGTCTTGTTTCACCTTTAGAAAATCTCTGTCAACAGATTTCTCTGTAGGAAATAACACAGTGAAGAGAAGAGCAAACTGCTGTGTAAATTTCCTGTATACAGTATTGAAACAAAATCACTTTTCCTTGTGGATTTGTTAGAGGCCAATCAACACACCTGGATTTGTGTTTCCAAGACAAATCTTAATCATAAAAACCCTGCTCTTCAGAAATGGTCTTCCACTTTATAAAAAATCACAGTCAACAACTCTTCAAAATGATATAATATAGTGAAAAGAAGGGTAGACTGCTAGAAGGAGTTTTGCTGTGAGAAAGTGCTAAAATCACCCTGTTCCTGAAACTTTTTAGATGTCAAGCAATACTCCTGTATCTCTGCCTCAAGGTAATCTCAAGGATTAATCACCTATTCTTCTTGGAGTGAAAATAAAACAACAACTTATGGACATGCAGTCAAACTTTGGTGTAGGTATACAATCAAATTTTACTGCTCTGAACAAGGTGACAGAGTTTGAAAAATGCCTCAAAAGTTTCAACAAGGTTTGCAAGGGTTTTTACTCTGCAGAATAGGCAAGACCCCTTACCCATATAACATCTCTGGTAATGTTAGAAAAGCCTTTGCTTCAGATGGATAACAGCTTGTTAATAGGCTTTGAAAAACACAAAGTAGTGAACCAACAACACAGTGAATACTGTTTCTTTGTGAAGAGCATGAGCAGCCTTCCCCTGTAGTTTCAAACTGTAAACTTCTGCTTGATCAAGAATCCTTTCCCCTATTAAACCTCACTATTCTCTATATGTGTGTTACCCTACCAAAAAGGATCATACACAGGCAAATTTAACCTTCAGTGTGTGCATACATCCGAATTCACTTGTTTATGGAACAATGGTGACAGTCTTTGGAACAAGCTTTATAATTTAACAAGGGCTGTAGCAGCTTATTTCTTTCCATAATCTAATCTTTTGTTAAATATGTAAACCTTGTTTCTTTTTAAAAACAGCCTCTGTCCTATCGGAATACCAAAGTTCTGTTCTAGCCCTTTTACTTCACACCACGGTTTTGATTTCAAACTTTCATGTTTCTTAGCAATTTTTTGGCACCGAGGGAGAAAAATGTGTGAAAATACCTCAAGATTTGATGAACAGCCATTGGGGAGGGCTGGAGTAGCACCGGAGGTCTTCAAAGTATGCACGGTACTCTTTAATGTCAGCACGGCGCGCAAAATCAGACCCGGGTGGCCTGTCGGGTCGGCCTGTCGGGTGGTCGGGCGGCCTGTACAGGCGCGTCGCGCATGAACTGACGGACAGTGTAAACGCGCTCCTAGGCGCGTCGCGCGGGCTTCCAGGCGCGTCACTCGGCGTTTTAACAATGCAAAAATCTGCAAATTGACCCGATTTACTTGTTTTGATGTTAAGGGAAGGTATAGAGCTCTGTCTGCAGTTTGCCAATGAAACGATTACCTTCGACCATCACACCCCTTTAACATCTTATTTCGAACTCTCCAACGGTCACATCTTTTCGAATGCAAAAATGAAAATGTTTGGCCGACTTCTGCAAGGCGTTTTAAAACCCCTTTGATCTTTTTATCCACACCCTTGGTGTATTTGCAAACTGGATTCCTAATCTGTGCATGCTTTTGAAGATTTCCGATGCTTTTAGACCGTTTAATAATGGACCGACCCCTTTATGAAAAAAAATATAGCTTAAAGCCAGAACCCTGTTTTATGCACAGCTGATAGAAAAGTGACTTCCAGTTTTGGTCTTTGGGTGACAAACACCGAATTTCAAACTTTGATAAATAACTCAATAACTTCCACATCACCTCTGCCACTG
This sequence comes from Pinus albicaulis, assembly GCA_034641835.2. NCBI lineage: Eukaryota > Viridiplantae > Streptophyta > Pinopsida > Pinales > Pinaceae > Pinus > Pinus albicaulis. The sequence continues at coordinate 72,548,139 of CM076569.1, read as the reverse complement.
TTTTTAAAGATGTTGGTGCTGTTCCTGATGTAAGGCAACCCACTTTAACACTGTCAAGATAATTCTTAAAAACTGTTTTGTTTCTGAAGGACAGGGATTGCCTTGTCAATTTGCTTTGACTAGTGCATTGGTCTTTTTGTAAGAGAGACATTCCAAAACCTCAACTCTGTCCCCTGCTTTGACACTTTAGGTGAGATGTTAACAAAGAAAAATCATCCAAAATCTGTCAAAAGGCATTTGAAAGCTGTTTTATTACTTAACAGGAGATCGCCTGTGCTCTTCCAACTTGTTTAATAATCTCTTCTCTTAGGTGATTTATAGGCTTCTCCCTGGACTATAAGAGCCATCTTTTGGTTGCCTCCCTTCATATCATAATTCTCTGTTTTCTTGAAAAGCGCCCCTTTGGACTTTTGGCATGTGACAGTGGATTGTTATTTGATCCTTTCCCTTAAGGAAACTGCCCCTTTTTTGGTATCAATGGCATACATATTCATAATGTTCCCTGTCCATCATGATGTATATTTTGAAAGACATTTTCATATGAATAGAAAGAGAAATATTTTTGAATTAGAAACATTATCTTTGACCTGTGTAATGACTTCTATTTTCCTTCTTTGTATCCCTCCACTGCCCCTTTCTGACTAATCAGTCTTCAACAATATTCAAGGCTTTGGCCATTTTCTCATACATGGAGGAGGCTCTTCATCAGGTAAGGTATCTGAAGGTTGCTTGACAAATCTGTTTGACACAGCTTTTCCCTGGATGTGATGGAAAGTAAACCACTTGAAAAACATCAATACTAGCATCTCTACTTGCAATCATCACTGTGTTTCAGAAGAAACCCTAGCCAAAGTGACACTGTCTCCCTGCACAGCTCTGAGGGTGACTGAAATATCATCATTTTCTTTGGTCATCTCATGACAAATTACTTGAAAAATAGTCTCTGTGACTATGGAGGTCAGTGCCCTTTGAAAAACCAAGAACTTTCTTTCTGCCTGGACTTTTGCAATCTTTAAAGTCAATACTGGCCAGCGCCCTCTGCTTGTGGATGAAGGAGGCGCCCTAACCCTCTGCTTGTAAATGAAGGAGGTTCTGGGCCATGACAATTTACCAGTCTGCTGTGACAGTGATGTCTTTTTCTTACTGTGATTTTCATGCTGGAAAGAGCTGTAAGGTCTTGATGAGTGACTCTTTGTTTTGCAGCTTCATCTCAGGCTCATAATACATTTAGAAGCAGCTGTTCCTCTAACTGTAGATCCAAGCATTTAATCCTGAGATGAAGTTATATTTCCTGCTTTTGTAGAAACCATAAAACACTGTGAAACACCTAATAGTCAGCTTGAGATTGGGGTTTATGCAGTGCTGAGATCTAGGGGATGTGAGTGGCGCGACTTAGAGCTGTTTGTCAATTTCATTTGCAAAGTGTGAGGTCAGTCATGGTAGGTCTGTTACAGATGGAGGCTTTTTGGCCTTTTGATGATTTCCAAGGGTAAAATGCCTTAAAGCGCCACTTCCTAACATAGGGGAGACTTTTGAAACAGATTTGGATTTGCCTTTTAAAGCTGATGGGCAGATCAGGGGGCTGAAGCCAGGTAGTAAAGGGATAATGAGGTTTTGATTTTGACATGGGTGTGCTGAAAAGTAGAAAGGCGAAAAAAGTTTTAGGAGGGTTTTCTAGATGACATATTGACATAAGGAAATTAGTTTCTAGAAAACTCAGCTGTAGATATAGTCATCACTAACATGTAAAAAATACTGATGACTAACACATCAGGTTTCTCCATTTATTATGTTCACCTTTCCATGGTTATTTTACTCTAAAATAAGTCAAACAAGTGTCTAGAAATATGGATTCTATTCTCTGTAAAATACTAATTCTTTTTTTTATTTATATTATAGGAAACGTAAATAAGATTGCAACAAGAACTCTTGAGACTCAACCTTTCTTCAAATGCATTATCTCTTCATGTTGCTCAACCTTTTGTTGTATAGCGCCAAGATCACTAAATATGGTTATCTCGATAATATACAACAAAAGGTTGAGAAACATGAAAAGATAATGCATTTGAAGAAAAGTTGAGAGCCTCAAGAGTCATTGTTGCAATCTTATTTACATTACCTATGATATACATGACAAAAATTAATTAGTATTTTACAGAGAAGAAAATCCAAATTTATGGACATTTGTTTGACTCCTTTTAGACTCAAATAACCATAGAAATATTAACATAATAAATGGAGTAACCTGAAGCAAACAAAATTTTCCTCAACTATTGGATTTTTGCAAAAAAATCTAATGTTGAGGACTAAAATAAAAATGAGAAAGAGGTCCAATCCAATGAAAAAAATGCATGAGGGAAAATCCCAATTGTACAATACCATGAGAAAGAGGCCCTGAGCTAAGTACAAATTGTTGGTAGAAAATTTACAAAAACCACAAATTAACGAACTATCATACCCTTTGTTTTAGTGTGTTTGGTGCACCTATGTACGAAATCACACCAACTTAAGGGGTGTGGCTTACCCACTTAAGTTATTGGTAACAGGAAAAAAAAGAAGTGAAGTCAAGAAAGTTAGTGGAACAAGTTAGAATCATAAACATACTAGATGGAGAAATAACATGCATATATAAACTAAAACTAAAAAAAATAAACAAAATCTCTGAATAGAGTCAAACAACTCCACTTATCCGAACGGTGGCTCTTCGACCCCTCTTATTGAGTGATGGTAGGAAATGATGATGAAACTTTAACCATCTTGTCAAAAGGCCCTTAGAACATGGGTTCTAAGTCCCAATGCAAGGATGTTTTTACTCCCATGCTTGCCTCAGTGCAAAGTCTCCCTCTCTCTACTGTGGTGGACTGAACTTGTTAGATGGATAACAATTGAGTCCCCTCTATCTTCAGCTCTGGATCACACACTGCTCGTATTTCTTGGGCAATTCTGGCCAACATAAGAATGTGTTCACCAATTATTCATCTCATGGTGGCCTTAAATAGGAGAATTCAAATCCTCCTTCCCTCTCTTGGTACATTGTGGATGGTGACCAAGGAGAGGGGGATGGGTCATTTGTGTGCCACAAATATTACATTGTGTGCTCACTTAATGTATAATGAGGCTTTGGTGGTTGTCCTTAGGTGGCTTCAAGTGAGGAATCACTGTCCTGGAGTGTGCCTTTTTGTGGTCTCGGAAAGTGACTTTCGCCACTCCCAGGATTGCGCGCATTTTGGGTCAGAAGGCATGCAAAGGCGCTCTTCACGAAGGATAATGCACACAAAAGCATTTATGACTTGCTCAAATTTGATTTTTCCTCAGACCTTAGAGATTTTTAAATACTTTCCAGACTTTGTAATGTCTTCCAGCCCTGTAAATCCTTCTGCTTGACATTAAATAATGTTGTCTTCTGCTTGTACAATTTTCCAGTGTTAACACCCTCCATGAAATATTTAGATGCAAAAGCATTTACACTTTGAGCATCTCAAATGCCATGATTAGTGTTGAATTGGAAATATACCTAACCATTATTACACTATTTACATCAAAAAATCTAATTAGTGAAAATATGGCCTCTATGCCTCATTTCAACAACTGCCTTGAATGATGTAGTCCCTCATTAAGAACATTAGAAAACCATACATTACTATGATGAACAAACTAATTTTGATTCATTAAACAATACAAATAGATTCAAATTCAAATTCTCCCATACTTAAATAATAAATTTAGTTAATATTGAATTTCTGAGACAGTAAGCTATGGCTAGTGTAAGGATTCTTAAAGTTTGACTTGCTTTCTTGCAAATTTTTCATGTTGCAGCTCTTCATAACTTCCCAAAATTTCACTTAATAGAAAAATTAAAACTTACATATGGTGCCTGCCTATATTAACATAACAATAAATTCATTCCTAATATTTCCATGTCATATGCCCATAAAAACTTGCTCACTGTTTAGAATATTCCACTGTTCAAGAAGCTATGTTAATAACAATTTTGTTCCTCCTTTACCATTTTCAATAAAGGAAGAAAGCACATCATTTTTCAGATATAAGGGATAATTTTTCAAATATTTCCACCTAACAATAATATTGTTGCAACTAAAAATAATTCAAAGCATACCTTTCCTTATTTCAACCTTTCCTATCTACCTAGTTCCATGCTTTGTTGCAAACTTAAATTTCATATTGAGATTTGATGTAATTGATGAGAATTGGCCACCAATTTTCTTTAAATTAAAGCTTAAGAAACAATTGAAGGTTAAGATTGAAAGCAAGAAGCACGGAGGAAACTGTGTACAATATAAACCATATAGAGTTTATTTGGAAACACGTATTTTTTTACATAAGTACATACATTGACACTTTATAACAAAACTTGTGACTTTTTTTCCAATGTCATGTTCATGGAAGTCCACTGCAATAATTGTTCAGAAGATAATTATTGAAACATCTAATCTCGTGAGTTTTCCAAGAGGAAACTCAACCTTGAGTTTCATATCAGTTCAAGGACATCTAATTTTTTTTTTTTTTTTTGCTAAAAGAGATGAACAATGAGGATATTTACTTTACAGCTATATGTTACATTATTCACTTGTTGGACATTTTAGGCATCAATAAAATGAATATCAAATTTATTGGGATCAATTTTCCACACATTCAATGTTGCATAATCTTCCCAACACTCTTTTAGTTGAGATTCAGTGTAAGTATGCATGCAAGAGACCCAACTAGATGAATTTAAACCAACCTTTATTATTAAATTTGAACTAATGATATTTCTCATGCTCTATAAAGTTTGTGGAGAGTAACTCTCGAGAAATCCAGTTCAGGGCATTATCATAGCATACATTCATAGTATTCATTCACAAAGTTTCATCCCTTGTGATTGAATAGTTGTTAGATATGGCATCTAGAAAAAATTTCTTTCTTTCATCATCATATAAGGAGAACTTTGAAATTTGCATAAGCCTGAGGGCTTCATCTACATCACTTTGAGCCACTATTTCTAAGAATCTAAGTTGACTTAGGGCATGTGAACAATAAATATAGACAAAAGAAACAAAGACATAATATTTTGTCAATATTAAAAGGCCAAATTTGGATTAATGTTTTGGCTTAGTCACAACTTCAATCTAATGTTGAAAATATGACAACTTGAAAAGTCACTTCTCCTATAACTCACACACACCACAAGGTAATTTCTCAAAGGAACATATAAATTACCATTGAGATGCAAAAAATTCTTAGAAATGTTTTGGCAGTGGTGTAAGAATGTGGTGCATCAGTTTGTGCTTCCTCTTGTCTCATGGAGGAATAAACACTGGCAATATATTGTCTAAGGTCTTTACGAAAAAAAGTTGATACTATGTGCCTAAGTGATAATAGAAACAATATAGAGGTTATCTAGAAACACATATTTTTTACATAAGTACATACAATGACACTTCATAACATAACTCTTTACCGTTGTCATGTTCATGGAAGTCCACATGCAATCATTGTTCATAAGATAACTCTTAGCACGTCTAACCTCTTGAGTTTTCCTAGAGGAAACTCAACCTTGAGTTTCATATCAGTTTAAGGACACACACACACACACACACACACACACATATTTTCTAAAAGAGTTGAAAAATGAAGATATTTACTTTACAACTATATGATACATTATTCGCTTCGTGGACATTTTAGGCATCAATAAAATGAATATCAAATGTATTGGGATCAATTTGCCACAAATTCAATGTTGCATACTCTTCCCAGCACTAATTTAGTTGAGCTTCAATGTAAGCCAACATGCAAGAGACCCAATTAGATGCATTTATACCAACCTTGATTAGGAAATTTGAACTAATGATATTTCTCATGCTTGATACAGTCTGTGGAGAGTACCTTTCAAGAAATAAGTTCAGGGCATTATCATAGAATACATTCATAGTATTCATTCACGAAGTTTCATTCCTTATTATTGAATAGATGTAAGATATGGCATCCACACAAAATTTCTTTCTTTCCTCAACATATAAGGAGAAATTTGACATTTGCATAAGCCTGGGGGATTCATCTACATCACTTTGAGCCACTGTTTCCGAGAATCTAAGCTGAATTAGGGCCTGTGAATAATAAATCCAGACAAAAGAAAAAAATATATAAGCTTTTGTAAATAAATGAGTTTCTAAGAATAAAATACCAAATTTGGGTTAATGTTGTTTCTTAGTCACAACTTCATGCTAGTGTTGACAAGATAAGAACTTGAAAAGTCACTTCTCCTAGAACTTGCACATAACACTTTGTAATTTCACAAAGGAACATATAAATTACCATTGAGATGTGAAAAATTCTTAGAAGTGTTATGGAAGTGGTGTAAGAATGTCGTGCATCACTTTGTGCTTCCTCTTGTCTCATGGAAGAATAAACCCTGACAATATATTTGATAAGGTATTTAGGCACAAAAGGTGATACATTTCTTTCTGCTTCCGCTATAAGCCCTAGAAAATATTGACCATCATAAGATTCAAATCTAGTCGACATTAGAGTACGACAGTTCAAGCATCAATATCTAAAGAAGAGGTGACAACAATTCACCTAAGGATATAAGACTCGAGTGGAGTAAAGCCTAAATCTGGTGCCATTTCCAGATCACTATCCATATCGAATTTATCAAGTATTAGCCATAACAAGTCAAAACGAGAAAGAAATGCTGGAGGAAGTTTGATATTCTCTGCAGGTGTTATTCGTCTATCACACCGACCCTTGTCATAAAGAACACAATATAAAAAAAAACTCGAAATTAAAGTTCCATCACAGAAGTAGGATACAATGTACACTAAAATAACAGAAAGCAAACATGAGCCATACTCTCCTTTCAAGTGAAGAGTATATAAGGAACTATTAATTAGCTACGAAAATAAAAGTTGGAAAATAAAGTTGAGAACACTATAGATAGTTAAAGCTTAAATAAAAAAGTACTGATTGAAAATAGGTAATGTAAAACAAAATTTATCTGAAGTAAGGAAACAAAATCATTGTAAAAATATATTAATCCCTTTTTTCCAATTCGAGTTCCTAAATAGGAGAAAAATTAAGGGCACTAGGATCTATGTACAAGTCAATATAGGAGTTTAAAAAAATTTCAAATTTATCCATCCTCTAATGTATCCTAATGGTTTACAACTCCAAAAATGAAAATATACCTCATACTTTCTATCCAAGATCCATAACTAAAGACCACATAACAACTTTAACAAGGAAAAGTTGGAAGAAAAGACACACAAAAGATTTAGTTCAAAAAAAAGAAGAGATGAATGAATCCCCCAACTAGCACAACATTCCAATTACATATATCTTCTACAAAAACATTGATAAAACAAAATCCTTTGCTTCTATACACGACACCTTTTGTGTGTCCCACTAGTTTGATGGAACTTCATGAAATCTGTTGTAACATTATTTGGTTTTGATAAGTTAGAACATTAGAAAATAAAAATAAAAATGTTAAGTTTGGATATGAATAGAGAAAAATCAAAAAATCAAAAAATGTTAGGACATGTATAAATTGATTATTCATATCAAGAAAATGATAGGACTAAAATGCCCTAAAAATGAAGGCAAAATAAAAAATGTTAGGAAAACCAATAAAAAATTATTTTTCTTATATTTAATTTTTTTTTTTTGCAAAGGCTACTTGTTTAAATGCGCCATCATTTATTAATTATCATTCTTCTTTTTTGATTAATTTTCTTTAAAGCATTAATCCTTATTTGTAATAATCGACACATATTTTTATAATAAGGTTTCTAAAGAACAAAAGAGTTTGTCGGTTTGTATTATCATTCGGGCACTTTTCAACAATAGATCTATTCCCTACCCATATCAATGTGAGGGAAGCTTATCGCACCCCCTTGCTCATTTACCGTTAACGACACAAGAGGGGAGGGGGGTCCAAAAATTAGTTTCATGGATGGCGATCCCTCCCTACGTATCACCCCCACATCAATTCGCTTCCCCCCAGTTCGAAACCACAAACTGCCACCTAACCCCTTTGAAATCCACTTTTCTCCCTCATTGTGGTTTTACTCCCGCCAATGATCGGATTAACCCGCACCTTGGCCGTTTCCTGACATAAAATGAAATCCTGCCACCTCACTTGCCCATTGCCACTGCACTTCTTACCATGATGCCTCATTGAGCCGTTATGATCCCACTCCCCAACCGTTGATTAACCGTTTTTCCACCATGATCCTATACCATTATCATTCAATCACTATGGTCACAATATCAAATGGTTATCATATCCATTTCCGCAGCTGTATAAATAAAGCCAAGCTCGCCATTTTACCACTTTTTCTATATTCATTTTACTGTTGCAGGTATACAGAGATCATTGTGCATTGTTTTCGAGCAGCAGTTATCACTTCCACAGAAGATCACCATTCTTTCCCTCTGTTATCCTTTTCCCTTTCCTATTTCTTTCCTCTATCAACATGGCCCCAAAGGGAAAGATCAGGAAACTAGTTTTAGATGAAAACCCTCCCACTGCTACCCTGGTCAATCTTGACTACGCTCCCCTTGCCGATGCATATTATAAGATTGTTGACACAGAGTGCGAGTTCGAGTTCCATGAATTGCACGTGGTTGAAGCAAAAATATCTTGATATGAGATTAAATTATGGGAATCCCTTTTGCCCCTCTTACATTTTCCTCAGACCTATGACTTTCCAGAACTAGTTATCCGGTGTCAAACCAGATATGATCCTGTCAAAAGAGCAGTAGTGGCTTAGAATGGTGACATTCTGATATCCATAACTGCAGAAACTATCAAAAATATGCTTCTTATTCCCCAAAATGATTCTTCAAGCCTATTTTCCCAAGCATCCCTTATGGAGCTATACCATAAGCTGACTTTTCCCCAAAGAGCTCAAATATTTGAGACATTTTTACCAGATGATACTGAATTACCTAAAAGAAATCCACCCTATCCATCCTCAATGTTCCCTAAATCCACTAGACATATCATCTCTTTATTTTCTTGTCTACTAAGATATCCAGATGATAAGACAGTAGATGAATCCATGGATTCTTTTCTATTTTCTCAAAAGATCAACAACCTGCCTTCATGTATAATTACATTTAAGTACACCTCTGTACTTATATACATTTTTCTATTTCAGCAAGGAGACTCACTACCAATCACACTCAACAAATAGGATGAACAGGGGATCAACCAATCAGTGATTCATTGGACAGAGATGGTCTGATTCATTTAAGACAAATCTACCTTCTTAGATTTCATTGAAACATTATTCATCCAGTAGCACAACTTCTCAGCAGCTAGGTTGAACCCAAAATTGGTGAAGATATCAAAAGAATCTTGCACATTAAGTGATCAAGTCAAGATTGGAGACTGGTATTTATACCAAAATTATATTGAAATTAGGGTATATGGTTGTGAGTTAGCACCGTATAAGATGCAAAATATGTTCCAATGAGAATTTTCTCTTTGGAATATATTAGGCAGATGATCAACATGGATGACCTTCACTTTGTTTCGGGCTAATCCCCATCAAAAGGGTTATTTTCTGAAGCCCAGATATATAGAGTACTCAAAACAACACTTTCTTAACTCTAAGGGTTAAGTAAACCTATGACAAATGCGCTTTCTTATTTGGTTGCAAGTTTTAATTATAATGAAAAAATATTATTGCTTCAAATTGGACTAGAACCAAGTCTCTCTCTTATTTGGTTGCAAGCTCCATTGATAGTGAAAAAGGATTACAACTTCAAATTGTACTAAACCAAAACTTTTGCTTTTAAATTTTGCAAAAACTTATTAGATTTTGAATAATGTAAGTTTCTGAATAATAACATACTAATGGATATTAATATTACTACATGTTTTTATCAAAAAACTGTGCAAAGTTGCAGCATATACATGCAAAACAAAAAAAAATGAAAAACCATGGCAAAAAAATGGATTTATTAGTAAAATTGGTATGAACAATAACTTGCTTTGTTACAGGTCCATAGCTTTCATCTCTTAAAGCAAATAAAGGTATCCAAGATAAAATGAAAATCATTCACTGCCCAATCTGAAACTATTTATCCAAGCACCTTTTGTTAATCTATTTAAAAAGTGCAGAGGATTACCAATCTCAGACAATGGCCTCATGCAAACCACTTTCACATTCTTTCCACAATATTTTGTGCAAACGACTTTGAGATAGCTTCCACAAAATCGGAATGTACCAGCCTCATATGCCTTTAGCCCTGTAAGCCAAGCATTAAAAAGTATGACAGGAAACTTAAATTATTTGATGTCACATTTACAGGTTCAAATTTTGATTCCCTGTCATTCTTGACATTTCAGAATATTTATTCACTGTAAATACTTTTAAAAATAACAATAAGTTATGGGGAATGTCAAATTTCACTGTTTGTGATAGCAATTTGCAGGTGAGTAGATAATTTTTCAATCCGACATTGGGATTGAGACTGATGCTGCTAATGAGGTCGAGACTGATGCTGATGCTGATCTGAATTCAACTTAGCTGGCCAAATAAAAACAAAAGACACTATTAACATTATAAGTTTATCTTGAATAAAATATAATTTAGAATAATAAATCACAGAAAGCGATAACAAAAATCCAAATGGAAATCAAGAAGAAAAATTCAACACAGATTTGAGACTAAAGATTAAAAAAAAATTCAAAACAGATTTAAAAATAAAGGAAGTATCGACACGGGAAGAAATACTGGGGAAACGCCCGTTTTATTTGGAATTATCTCCCAGTATTAAGGATCGCATGAGAAACGGTTTGCAACGTCAGCTCATTAATAAAGTATGGAATATCATTAAAAGACGCTATGGAGATTAACGGCCATCCTCTAACAAAACAACAACTTGACATTTCTCTTTCAAAATTGACAGACACATAACGAATACTTGTCTTTAACAAAAATAAATAGGGTGTTTTGGTAGTTATGCACAATATCATATTTGAATGCAATTATGTGGACCTGTGAAATTCTGTTTTCTTAGTTATTTAAATATAAAATATTTTATATTTTGATGTGCTAATCTCGTAACTTTACCTTCAAGGTTTTGGCAGATTGAGTACTAATCTCGTAACTTAACCTCTGAAGTATCAGATGAAGAAGATCCCTGAGATACAGATTGCTGCACAGGTGTGTCAACTGGAAATGGAACTGGTGGAATAAAAATGTCAATGACTCCTTCTAACATCTGGATCACTTTGTTCATCGAGGGACGGCCAGATGCTTTGAACTGGATGCACCACAGTCCAACTAAACTTAACTTTTTGGCTATCTCTTGGTCTTCTTCTGACATGTTAATACCCTCTCTCAAATTTCCAAACTCCCCCTTCTCCACCTGCTTGAAAGCCCACTCAGGATAGTAGAATTTGCTAGATTCACTGTCTACATTTTTGTCAATATTTTTCCTGGCCCCCACCATCTCCATCACCAACATACCATAGCTGTAAACATCAGATTTATCAGTCACAGATCCATACATACCTGACCACATCTCTGGAGCAGCGTAACCCAGTGTTCCTCTATTAGCTACAGAGATGTGAGTTTTCCCTCTGTCTGATATTTTAGCTAGACCAAAATCTGCAACTTTTGGTGAAAAATCTGCATCAAGTAGGACATTGTGGGGCTTTATATCACAATGTAATATGTGATTGTTGCAATCTTCATGTAGGTATGCAATACCGCGAGCTGTACCAAGTGCAATTGAATACAACTGTTTCCAATCCAACTTGTCTCCAAGGCTTCCATGGATATACTTGTCGAGGGAACCATTAATCATGTATTCATACACCAAAACTCTTTTGGATCTCTGTACACAATAACCCAAGAGGCGCACCAGGTTAACATGATATGTCCTCCCCACTGTAGCTACTTCTGCTATAAACTGCTCTTCACTCTGTTTCGATTCATCCAAAATCTTGACAGCAATGAGACGTCCACTTGGAAGCTTCCCTTTAAAAACTGTTCCAAAACTTCCTTGGCCAACCTTCTCTGCCAAATTTTTCGTGTAAGCTTTGATCTGCGCATAAGAGTATCTGGTGGGCACTTGTGAGGAATAATAGTTTAAGAAATTCTCGATCGGAGGGGATGTAGAGCGACGGGGATCTATAAATGCTCGAATGCTATGCTCTTGATCAATGCTAGATTTTTTAGAACGAATTTGACGATGGATTATTATGACAGAAACCACTGCAATGCTAATTAACACAGCACAGAGGGGAATAATTATCTCTGAAAACAAAGCTCAACGTTAAAACGTGTTTTGAATCCCAATTGCATGAATGCAAGTTCCACAAATGAAACTTTTGAAGAAATCAAATGTATTTAAAATTTTTTTGTGAAACTTTCCAAATCCCTCCACAGCATTTTATAATTTACATAAAGGTATTGACGAAGATAATATTTTTAACCAAGATAGCAGATCTAAAAAAGAAGAAGTGTAACAAATGGTTATGTGATAATAAATATGAGCGATTTACCTGCCATATGTTTTGACGATGTCTTCGACTTTGGTAATATTCTTCCTTCCTGGGGAGCAGGTGCAATTTGATACTCTGGTTTTCTTCCTACGCTGGTACCATTTCGTTTGGCAGATGCCTGCGGTGGAGGGCTGGGTTGACTGATACCTTTTGCCTCTGCCAAGATTTGGTTTGAATCAATTTCCGGTCCTCCTTCACAGAAACAAGCGATCAGTAAGAAAACCTACCGTTGGTATAGATGGGAAAGGCGATATGTTGTTGAAGAAAGGGAGTTTTGGAGATTCTCACCATCATAGCAATACAAGCCCTGAATAGTGCCATTAGGACAAATACAATAATTAGCATAATTATTGTATTTGCTTTTACTATATATGGCGTTAATGTTAAAATAAGAGAGACATCTTCCTTCAGGTTGTGCTGGCAATCTTTCAGTGTTTTGGCACTGAAGGCAATCCTGGGGTGTCGACCACGTAATTTGGAATCCACCTTGGAGGATTTGTTCAAAGTTGTCATATGCGCTGAAGTTATAGGTGGTTATATTAGCCGGAACCATTATCGGTTGATATTGCGTGCACTGAAGATTCAGATCTGTAGCAGGGTAGAAGTAACAATAATTACTGTGGTTAGCTTCACTACAATTGAGCCATGTGATGTTCACCCTTTGTAGAGATTCAGTATCATTAACCTCTTGGTTACAGGCAAAAATTGTTCCCTGTATGTATGCGGGATCAAGATTGAAGAATCCACCAAACATCAACCAGTCGTAATTTGTTGAGGAATCGGCTGCATAATCGTGAGGGGCGATGTGCACTTTTCCATAGTAACGCGATTCTGTGATATCTCCAGCGATTCTCCAACCGCGCTCGTCCGGGTAGGCGTAGTTGTCGCGCATGTATAAGCGAATGGTCTCATTCTTGTGGCACTCAGCAGACAGAAGACCACATTTGCCGAAGGGATATTGGATGGTGGAATTGCCACACTTGAGAGGAGCGCAGTCTTCAAAATATGATGGAATATGAAATTGGGTGTCAACGGCCAGGATGTTACAGGGCACAGTAATAATATAGGTAAGAAGGAGCAGAGTGAAGGTCGATGTCATGTTGTAAAGATGCCAAACCAAAGAGATGCAGAAAGAAAACAGAGTGATGTACTGCAGCGTATGTATGCCGGGGATTGTGCAGAGCAGAGAGAAGAGGAGAGGAGAGGAACAATGATAATCCAAAGAAGAAGATCGAAAATAAAATGGATGAATAGATTTGACATAGATCAACAATAAAAAAAATGCTGGTTTAGTACCATCAAATTATAGGTTCAAATTTGATCGGTGGGTGGAGGATGTTCATAGGGTGCTCATAGACAAGATGTTAATGACAATATTTTACAATTGGGTAGAGGTATTCAGTGCACAATCTGATTACAGCTTCTTGCAATTGTCTTACAAATGCGTGGAATATACTTCCATCCATTCCAAGTGATAATATTTTACAATTAAGCAGAACCTACTTCCATCGAACCCTGGTGACAGCATCTTAAAGTTGAGCAGCGAGTGATATTCAGAGCTACAACTCATCTTCGTGATAGCATCTTACAGTTGGACCGTGGTATTCACAGCCACGTTCCATCCTCGTAATACATCTTACACTTGGGCAATGAAATTCAGAGTCACACTTTTTATGACAATAATTTACAATTATTTTACAGATGGGTAGAATGTGCTTCAATCAAATATTGGTGACATACATTTTTCCATACAAAATTAAAGCTACTCCAACTTATTATATTTGAGAGAAAATTATAAATCTTTTAAAAAATGAAAACAAATTCAAAATGCTTCATGCATTCACATTGTTATCGTCCCAAATATATTGACATTTGTGATTGATATAACTAATTATATCTTTTTCTCTAATTATTTTCATAAAATTATATAGTTGTATTAAATAAAATGCTGGACCAAAACTTTCCAACCTGGAACTGTGAGAAACAACCTAAATAGCAAAAATTAAAGTTTTGATGGTTGAAAAAATGCAAGGGATTTAACATTTAAAATTCCATTGAGTTCATCCATTAACGTAAAAAATGAGAATTTGTCAGTATTTTCCATTTTTAACTATAAAATACATATTTGAATTAAAAAAAAACCTCCCAAAAATGTCCATGCTTCACCAACGAAAACATTAGGGAACCAAATATATAGCTAAAGCACTTGGGAAATGCCCATCAACCCAATATAGAGCTAAATGTAACAATGAAAGGCGATGGTTACATTGACTTGAATTTGAGGCACCACCATAATCAAAGCTTTGCGGTATCAGAGAACAAAAGAAAAATAAAATTTGGTAGAGGGAACGAAAAGTAGGATGGATATACTTGACCTTAACCAATCAATACAATAATAAAACGAAATGTGTTATGAAAATTTTACATCTAACAGTTTCGATTTTTCTTAATTTCTTACCCAAACTGACCATAAATTCCATTGGAATTCTAGATTCTGATTATAGGTATTAATTCAGCAATTTCTAGAATCTATTGTATCAAGATAAATTCCATTGAAATTCTGATTATACCTATTAATTCACCAATATCTAGAATCTATTGTATCGAGATTATTGATAAAACTAATGAAAAACACTCATATATTACACAAAAGGTGTATGTGTAAACACACATGTAGATTACATTCATATTACTCTATTATATAGAGTTTTCCAGATCTGACTTATTCCTAAGTTAGAAGGAGAGGTTGAGAGAATTTCTCAACCATCACAAACAAACATCTCAAATATAAGATGTAAGCATTAATTCTAACATCCTCTCTTAATGCTTACATTACATAAATTTATTGAAAACACAATCATTCTTTAACTTATCAGTAAATGCTCCATCAAGTTGCCCCATAACCCTTGTAAAGGTGTAGTGGACAAGTTGGATTCCTGAGTTCGGCTCTTGAACTCCTGAATCAAAGACCCCCCCGAAGTCAATTACTGGACAACATCCCAAATCGTCGCATAACCTCATTAGAAGACCACTCCCAAGTCTTCAAAGAGGGATCCTTCCCTAGATCCACAACTGCCATACTATCTGGACAACCATCCATATTGAGCCTTACATCCACTCGATCTCTTAAATAGTGGCTTCAGACACATCATTGAACTGCTAGTCATTCTATGGACGAGCTCCCATCTACCGAGATACATAGGTGCTAATCGTTGTACTTGCCAGTCATCTAGGGAAACCGTCTAGATACAGAATGCATCTAGAATTAGTTATTGCATCATAAACTTTCTATGAAATTAATCATAACTTGATTTACAAAACTAATATATATTAATAAAAATAATTATAACTCTGGCTCAACGCTATGGACACATCATTCTCCTCCAACTCGGCTTCGAAGCTCTTGGTGGTAACCTCGGCGTTAGCAAGGCAATGTATCACTACCCATGACTTGAACTTTGCCTCCAGGCCATGTTTTTCAGTAACTGAGAATTTGGCTGCGTGGCTTCGATCCACATGAATGCCGGTGTAAAAAGCTCTGTGGGATCTGCACATGGCAGTACTTTCCCCAGCAGCATCTCAACTGTGGATGTGGATCTTCCCAAAACTGTTTACGGTAGGACATGCGACAGACTACGAAGTACTATAGAATTGTAATTTGCAAGATCCAGCGCTATTTCCATCACAGAGTTGTCACATCTGACGACGAGAACTTTCTTGCCTTCAAATAATTTTCCGTTTTTGTAATCAATATTTTATCGCCTTGCAAGGTGAAGTTGTCTCAAAACATTTGGAGGGAGGAGGTGAAAACTGCTCCTGCAACGCGGATGCAATGACATGGGTAATACAAATGCATGTCTAGATGTCTTGCAAGTTCCTGATCCACAGCTCGATGTGATCCCTCCTCCTTAATGGTGGATCCTCGTTAGTCAACAGATGAATTAAATTTGTGAAAGCGGGTGACTGTTATTTTCACTCTTCAGCTGCGCTGTATAATGATCTACAAGCTCTCAGAATCCACTAGCTACTTGAATCTTGAGCAATGAGAAACCTGCCACGACAGGCGCATGCTTAAATCCCAGCCGGGTTGCAATGAATATCAATGGGGTAGTGGAATTTTTCGCATTGATTATTGCATACTTTTCTATTAGTCGACCTTGACCTGAAGTAACCGACACAACGGGGAACCAGTAATCAAAACACGAGAGAGATGTGATCATCGTAGGCCACTATAAGACCGTCAGCTCCGGTTCATTTGGCTTCTGAAATCTGCGAGTCAATAACAAAAGTTTTAATCATGCACGATAAAATTTTATCGACAACCTCAGACAGACCCCGAATCAATGGCATCCCCCTATTAAAAGCGCATTATCGATAATATTCACATGCCTGCAATAAAACCTCTTGTGTCTACAAGTTTCACTGAAAAACAATGCACATTTCCATATACAAACTAACAAATTATTACACAAACCCAGTTTGAGCTTGACGCTCTGATACCATGATAAAACTAACTAAAAGCACTCATATATTACACAAAAGGTGTATGTGTAAACACACATGCATATTACATTCATATTACTCTATTATATAGAATTTTCCAGATCTAACTTATTCCTAAGTTAGAAGGAGAGGTTGAGAGAATTTCTCAACCATCACAAACAAACATCTCAAATATAGGATGTAAGCATTAATTCTAACAATTATCTAAGTTATAAGTTTTATATTTATAGTTTTAGTTTTATAATAGATATGAGGGATGGATTTTAATGCAAAATCATAATAATATTTTATGAAATGTGAAGTCAGGTTATATTTTTTATTTTTTATTTTAGAAAAAATATAAGTTTTTCAACAATTTTTTGTTGTTGTTGTTGTTTAGAATTTCATTCTAGAGTAAAAAGAAAATTTACCAGAAATTTAATTTCATTTTAAAATAAAAAGAAAATTTATCAGAAATTTTATTCGCTCTCTATTGTTTATTTTTTAGAATATTTTTATTCACATTTGTTATGTCAATTTAGCAATTGTGTGACTGTGTTCTTTAAAAATCAAAATCAAAGGATTCATAAAAAGCCATGTTTTTTTGGCACTAGTGTATTCTTTGTTAACCTTGCATTTTTGAAAAAAAAAAGTTTTGCAACAATCTAGACAGACTTTACTTCGATATGGCTATCTTTACGAAACCAACATATTCACATTAATTGCTAGAATTTTTTGAATTGAACCAATATGAAAAAATTGGAGATTTTGAAGATGTTTACAATACCGCCATGTTTCTCAACATATTACTTAGAAAGGAAAAATCTAAAAACTTTCCATTAAAAAAGACGGACCAATGTAATGCATCATAAATTTTCCATATTTTTCACAATGTATTTTGGAAGATTCAGAATTTTGATTTCTGTGAATCATAATGACCTTCAAAATATTTTGCACACATTTTATTAGAAAGTTAGTTAAAATTAGCAAATATCTATGAAATTCCATAAAAATTTGTATCTACTAAAAGTAGATTCAATTCTGCAAATGCTGGTATTGGTTCCGAAAGTAAATTCACCATAGTTAATGGAGTTTAAACTTTCTGAACTTGGAAAAAGGTGAACAAAGCCAAGTAGTTGCAAATTTGCAGGTTTTCAGCATCAAAACCACAAAAAAAATTGACCCTCTTCAAAAACCACAAAAAAAATTGAATGCCTTCAAAATTGGTGCTCTCCTACACGTTTGCGGTCTTCATCAACCATTCATAGTGGGGATTCTTTGTGGTGGAGGTGACTTTCAAACTTTGACAGTTTGTGCTTGACGTGTTGGATTTTTTGTACTCTTCTTCAAAAAAAATTGCAATGCTCAGAACTGATCTTTGACTCTATGCGGGAGCATGGAGAACATGGAGGGTTATCTCAACATCATGGAGGCACAAGCCACGAAAACAAATATACTTTGACATGCTTTAAAAAAAAAAGCTCGTACCTTTACAAAATTTATCTCCTTTTTCAAAATTCGATGGCTTTATCTCTTGCACACCTCTCGAAAAAGGTTATCTGTGCAATTTTGCACATTCTCTCCACTTACGGGGTTAATCAATTCTAAAATTTCCACAATCCAGTAACTTTTCGATTCTTTTGCGCACTCTTCTTTTTGCCGGGGTGCGAAAATGACGCGCTTGGCTTTCTTCATAGGTGTGACATTGATAGACTTATCTTTCTTCATAGGTGCAGAATTCAAGCTGATGTTGCACTTTCTTTGCCAAGCTTCATGCTTCTTCTTTCCGAACCAGAAAAAATTAAAAAATTGATCTCTCCAGAGCCTTATGCGACCTAGGGCTCTTCTCTCTATTGCTCTTGTTAGGGTCCTATAATAATATGATTCATAATTTTGAATTGACTATGATAAGTCTTGTAATATATACATACTTTTGCTTTCTGCAAAATTGTTTTCCCATATTAAAAAATAAAAAACTGTAAAGAGAGTGAATTCCTAAAAAAAAATCAAAGGACTAATAAAAGAAAAAGATAAAAAAAGTATGTAAGATATGAACCCCACCAAAAAAGAGACAAAAATAGATTCTGAAAGTGATGAAAATTCAAATGCCACTACTTTTTACTTTATTTTGCAAAATAATATTGTGTGCAGCTTGTAAAAAATGCCACAATCCATGATGGTCAAACAACTTAATCTTGACTTTTTCATGCTTTAAATTTCATGATGATAGATAGAGAATAAAGATCTAGCCAAACTGTTTAATCTTGGCAGATCAGTAACTAGGTAGAGAATAATAAATGAGCTGAACAATTTAATCTGAGCCATTGGAAGTAATAATGTTAGAATTAGATAGTTTGCTTATTTAAAAGAAAAATAAAAGGCCTGCAAGCTCAAATGCACCCACATAAATGAGGAAAAAATGTTAGGGTAGATGATGGGTAGGCAAAAGTAGTTTTCACAAGGCACGTATAAATGAAATTGATCATTTCATATTTACTAACTTCCCTCTAAATTCATTCCCGTTGTAAAAATACCCCTTCTCTTTCATATTAACCTTTCCCTTTACTACATCCATTTTTTCTTACAAAAACCCCTTTGCCATAGTTAAAAATACATTTTCCATTTGGAAAAGTAAAATCCCTTTATTAAATTCCCTTTTTCATTCAAAATACCCCAAAATACCCCTTATCTTAAGTATTTGTTTAAAGTAATATATCGGGTCCCACTATGAAAAATTCCTTCCTGATATCAGTTTTTACATTAAACTTAGTATATTTTCCCGCAGATACATATAATCCCGCACCATATTCATTTAACCCCCCCATTCATATTAATCCCGTGTTTAATTTTATTTTATTAACTCCCGTATATACATTTATCCCGTATATATTTCCCCAACCCATTATTTTATTTATAACTTACAGTTTAATTTTCCTGCATTTGATATATCTTGGGCCTACCTTATAACTCCGTCGTATATAAATATTTTCCCTCATCATATAACCTTATCACTATAGTTTAAAACCCCGCCCATTACTATATCACATAACTTATCGCATTAACTTATCCCAGGCCCCACTGCCTATCACATCCCCGACAGATCCTTGCTATTCGCCCATCCGTCCGATCGCAATTCCTCAGATCCAATGACCAATAGTTCCTATTGAAAGCCCGAATGACGAATCATTAACACTGCCGAGACCTTGTGAAATGAGTTGTTTTCGTAGCTTTTCTCCCTGCTACGTGGTGGTATTTCATTGCATCACATCCTCCAAAATAATACCGCCTAACCGCTTTTGCCAATGTGAAAACCACTCGACGGTTTATTCTGCCTATTAAAAAAAACCACCGCTCCCATTTGAAATTAACCCTGCACGTTAAAGTTTAATCAATTCTGGTTAAAAAAGTATAAAGCCACCCTTTTGAACCTTTTCACCATTTCTGTTACAGTTTTGCACAAATACAACATTGCCGACCTATTCCTAAGCAACATATTACTCTATCGACTTGATATCAAGCCATTTCAACCAGAATTCAAACCTCTTCGCTGCTAAAGCCGATGTAGAACCGAATTGAACCATTATAAAGATAAGTGGAGCCTCAAAAAAGCTCCGTTTCCTGAGAAACCTTTCTGCAATCAGAAAAGCCTTCATTCTCCAGGTATTCCTAAATACCAAGACTTGTATTTAAGCTAAAGAAAGTAACAGGTTAACTATACCAGTTAGGAAACTTTGCACACCACAAAAAAGCTACTATTGCCTCCAAACCCTTTCTGCATACCCAATTCTCTTGTTCACAAGTATTCCTGAGGTCCTAAGTTTATTTCTTGATCACAAAGAGTAATTATTTGATCAATTGAAGCATTGTAGATAAGAGGAAAAGCCACGTTTTCCTCCCAAAAACCTTTTGTAGACTGTAATAATCTTTCAGAGGTGCTCCTAAAGGCATGAGACTATTTTCTAAGCCAAAAGAGTAGATCAGTTGATTAAAATAACCAAATAATGGCTTCCTAAGGTATTTTTACAGTCAATCCCCTGCAACCTCCAGTTGTTGATGTGGAACACACTCCCTTAGTAAAGAGAGACTTTATAATTAGTAACCATGTCATTGAGTTTAACCTCCTTGAGCTCTAAGGATGTTTCTTGGCGAATAGCAACAAGAGGATCAAGTGTCACTTGGGCAAATTGGATCAAGTGTCTTCTTCAAGTAAACGAGCAGATCAAGAATGGGATATCATGGAAAAGTACAAGGAAATCAAAATAAGGAATGAAGAATTAAAAGCAGACAGTTATACCCAATACTTGAAGAAGACACTTAGTGACCAAAGTAGGTTGCTTTCAACATTTGACTACAAGACCAGAAATATGCAGATGACTTTCTTGCATCCAACAGTGAAGCATCCTAAGACATCAATAGATTATAAAAAGACATCATATGAAGTTCAAGCCAAGGATATTCATCCTATAGACCAAATAGAATTTTACAAGCATGCTGGTGAAATGTTGTATTATACCATGATCAATAAAGCCATGAGTGTTCAGAAGCTACAAAACATTTTAGAAAATATCAAAGGCTGGATAAAGCTAGAAAAGACTTCCTCACAAGCCAAAGACATTAGGATTAAATCTCTAGAATAGCTAGTCATAGAAGTGGGATATGATCCCAAGAACATTAAAGTTGCAGAATAACTCATAAAGAAAAAGAATGCAGACATTTCTGCATCAAAGAAACAACTCAAATTGCCTCCTACTGAACATCCACAAGCCAATGAATTATTACAGGATGAAAGTAAAAAATATGAGATGATGAAACTCATTATTCAGTTAACTTCCGAGTTGAAAGAAATGGAAAATGAAATGGATAAGTTAGTACAGGAGAAAGAGGCCAGCAAGGAAGCAGTCCCTGTCACTGTTATTCCTACAGTCACTACAGTTGTTCCTTATACTTTAGTAGAGTCATTAGCCCCATCAGTTCCAGTATCTACAACACTTCCTATTACTTTAGCAACTACTTCAGCAACATAATCATCTACAGAAGTAGTACATCCAAGTGATGATGCAGGTAAACTAGTTAAAGCAATGCAGGATATGTCCATACAGACTAATGAAATAAACAGACTTAAAGAACAAATCAAAAGTCTGGAGGATGAGAAAAAACTAGTTCAATTCATACATAAGAATGAATTACAGAAGACAAACATATCAACAGAGAAAGTGCAGAAGTTAGAGAAAGAACTAACATTGAAAGAGCCACTTTCCCAAGCCAAGAAGCAGAAGCAGCTATGGGCCAATATCATTGACTCTATCAATGCTATTTGGCCATCAATTCAAGTTATTTTTGAGCAAAATGACCTAATCAAGGCAGCAAGTGAATCCATTCAGAAAGTCAAGGAAGAAATTGGTAAGAAGCCAGAAGAGGCCAATGAAATCATTAAGTTTCTTAATTCCAAGAATAAATAAGAATTAGAGGAAATTGGAATTAGTGACAGGACAGAAAAAATTCTTGAAGTTAGAAAGGTGATTTCTAAAAATAACTTAATGGTACAACTTGAAGAAATTTGTCAGAACATGGAGCTTTCCATTACCAGATTTATGGTATAATTTGATGTTTTCAGGACAAAAGGTATGCCTAATCCTCTGGTTATCAATGAAAAGTTGATGAAACACGAGGATTATGATAGGAAAATCAGAGAAGTGGCAAAGGAGCAAGCCAACAGTTCATCCCTGAAGGGAATTCCAACACGAAAGGTTCTCTATCATAGTTTTGAGAACCTCTTTTACCTCTAGCATGAGGTAAAACATCTATTCATTAACAGGGCTACTTTTGCAAAGTATACAGAGGCTGATGAGAGTATCTGAAGAATGGTAAAGATAAAATTACCAAATGCATAAGATCGGGAGAAATTCACTGATTTAATTTGAAAGGTAAAACATCAAACAAAGTAGTGAAATATAAAATGTAAAACACATTAGTTAAAGAGTATCAGTTAGAGTTTAAAGTGTATCAAATGAAAGAAACAATTTAAAGATAAAACATAGATAAATCAGTAAATATGCAGTCAGCGTAAAGGAGACTCAATAAAGTGAAAGATAGTTAGCGTTGAGCAATTGTTAGAGACAAATCAGAAAAATATCAACAAGAAAACAACAAAATCGAAATAAGAGAGGGACAACTTGCATTAGTTAGATAACTGTCTCTATCTTCTTGCATGAAGATATTTATTTTTCCTTGAATAATTCCTAAGTCAGTTTAGGATATTTTGTAAGAGTTTTTGTATAAATACTTCACGATTCGAAATATTGTGTGTGGATTGTGGATTTCTAAACATTTCTGCAGTTGCATTGATCTGAACCAGAGGGTCCTTTGTACCATTTTCAAGTCAGCGGACTAGATTGAGCAATAAAGGCATTATATTACTGGATTCATGTGTTGATCCACTTTAGCAAACTACTTTCAATTGTTCTTTGTTATTCTATGAAGTCTTTTTCATATACTTATATTTTTTCTAAATCTAAATGTATAGCAGGAGTTTTATTTTAGAACTTGTTTAAAAACACTCTATCTTGAACTATTATTTAATTTACATGTTTTCTTCTGGTATCCAGATTAGGTAATTCTTAATTTCTACCTATTTTTAATTGACCTCTACCATTTCATTCATTATCCGAATCTGAGAATCCTTAATTTCTCTCCCATCCCGATTGAAACCATTTCCCAGTCCAGCTTAAATATCTAAATTAGCTCAACTATCTTGCCCTATGAAAACTTCCTTTAGACCTTAATCGTACTTTTTTTACTTGATACATTGACTCCATTAGCCCAATGGTAAGCATACCTGCATCTATCCTTCTGAATTAGTGATTCCACCACCAAACCAAATCAAAACCAAAACCAATCAATCTCACATAACTAGCCTAAAATCAAGTAAAATAATAAAGTTAAATCTTAAAGAGAGAGCCCTCTCTGAGCATTAGGAAGGCTAGATCCTAAAGCTTAAAAGTAGGTTTGTGGTTACCTCTGAAATTTGTTGAACTGAAAACCCTGGGAAATTATTGGAGTGATAACATATTAGTGACCATACTGGGAAAGAACCAATCCTCAGTTAAATAAACCTTAAAGGAAACTTTTTTACTCATCTTTTCACCTTAAGTTTTATTTAGGGTTGTTCCAATCTTTCATTAATAAATTAAAATTATGGCTTCCAAAAAAATATACTATACTAGGTCTCATCGTGATCCACAACCTACTATAATTGTGGATGACCCTTTTTGTCTAGGTAAATCCCTCTAGCCCTAGGGTGGGTCTACCAACTACGGGAAGATACTAACATCTGCCTTCCTAAATTGTAAATGAAATTCAGAGCGAGGAAGATGACCTACATTTTCCTGATGCTATGTTGTCGTCTTCCGTTGAAGCTTCTTGATCTGTCGCTCTCCTCAAGCTCGATACACACTGCTGCCAATGTTCGATTACCTGTACAGACATTCAAGACACCACGAAAAGCGTAAAACCACGAAAAACATAAAACAATTACAACCTATATAACTGATCAAGAAATTCTAGAAATCTCATTATAATTGTAAACAAGAGTGGAAGATAAACATCAGATGCATTTTATTATGATAAAGAAAAGGGGAGTTTACAACCAAGCCTTGATTTTGAGGCTCTCCTTCAGCAGGTCTGTATCCAAGCACGTTTGCCACAACCTCATGAAGAAAGGTCCAATATCTCACTATGTTCTAAACACACACTAACAATCATACTCTGCACTATTCTCCCGAAGCTATGATTTCTTCTTCTCTATGGCTAACTTTTCAGCTATCTGTTCAACGATTCAGCCATTCCACTATTTTTCTATAATGTGTTTAGCTAGCACATCAATGGAAGATGGCTATATTTATAGAGGAGAGGAGCAGGTTGGGATCCCTACAAAGGTGGGAGAGAGTCCTATCCTTTAGGAGAGTTCTACGAGAGGTGGAAACTACTAACTAAAGGAGGGAGTCTGTGGTTGTTTCAATTCAACCACTCCCAATGACTCATCCACAAAGTTGTTGTGATCAAAACTTCGCCTCTATTTTTAAAAACTTTCGATAAACAGATTGGTGCGGATGCTTAATTGGGACAAAGCGCCAACTGGCGCAGGCTTAGTGTTAATTTTCCAGCTCGGCGCGGGAGTGTAACTGGCTACTTGCACCAAGGAAAAAACATGTATTTTTAGTGGTCTGCTCAGGAAATGGTCAACGGAGGGAATGTTGTCTTCATGGCAAGGGATGCAATGATGGTATTTGCAAGGCATGACACTGCTTATTGATCACAGAAATGACCCTCCAATGGGCGAGATGGGGATTGCAGGTACAGTGAAAAAATGTTGTGTAACAGATTCCCCCTAAAGTATGAAGTCCGAACATGAGTGAGGGGTGAAATAATTTACAAGTACGTGCAAGGACCCAGACGCTATTGTCGGGAGACCTACAAATCAAGCATAGATACATATACATAACTGAAATCTCTATTGAAAATACATGAATCCATGGTATAGGCGTAGCTATCCATCAAGAAGAGGATCATGTGCATGGACCCTCGGCATGGACGCAACCATACGAATAAAGGGATCACATGAAATAGATCCACGGTATGGGCACAACCATCCGTATAGAGAGGATCAAAACAAGAGAACCCATAGTATTGTCGCAGCCATCCGTCTAAAGAATCATGTATATAATCATGAATGACTCATCACTCCTCGCAACTTGTACTTTTGTGATCGAAGCCTAGGGTCTTACGCTCCAACACCACCCGATCAAAGTACAAATTCCAACATGTGAATAGATGTGGTGAAGTCGAACATGCTAGAAAATCACTTGATTATTGGTCAATGATGTGAACCGTTAACAAGTGTGAGAGAAACCACCAATAATGACAATGTCTATCAAGGTACAACTAGTACAATCCACGGAATGTGAATAGTGAGATGAAGTCGAACACCCGTGAAATCACCCGATTGAAGGCCAATGATGTGAACCTCTTGGCGAATGCGAAGAACTTGCAATTAGGGCATGCAAGCTCTAAGGTACCAGAAAGGAGTCTCTAGATTAACTTCCTGGATAATGAACTGAAGTCGACAGGAAGCAATCTGTCGAAGGAGGGTCATAATGAATCCCACATCATCGACATGAAACAAAGAAGGTAATATGAGTGTGAATCAAGACTAAAACAGACGATCAAGGAATGTACAAACTGTAGAAGGATTTCCTCTTGAACATATCAGTGACACGACTCTGGAATTTGGTAGCATTTGACTCAAATAGAATCAGAGGTCATGTTGACAATATTTGTAATCGAATGAGAGGCAAAAGGATTTCCCAAACCCATGGAGGCAAAGTGACATAATGAAGATATCCCAACCCGACACGAACTGCAGACAAGTGTCATGTTCAAGAGTGACATACTATCGACACAACTGATGAATAAATTCCATTTTCCCCCACTATTTCTGGTGAGTACCTCTTTATTTTTACACAAGCTTGAAGAGGATACCATATGCTTGTCATATAAGTTTATCCTTCGGAAAAATCCAACCTAGCACATTTTACGAGCCCTAGGAAGGAGGAACTCGAGATAATGTCATGGTGACAAAGTTCGATGTCATCAGAGTTTAACGAGTCTGACAAAGGGAGAACTCGGCATCTTTTCATGTTTAGAGAGTTTGAAAAGAAGGAAGAAAAGAAAAATCCAACCGGTCCCTTTTTCGTAAATAGTCCCTCAGATCCGAAAAGGTAGAAAAAAATATCTGAAAGAACCTCTTAGTCGTGATAGGATAAGGTATTCCTTTTTCGTAAATAATCTATCCCAGCCTAAAAAAGGGGTAAACGTATACTGGGTAGATATCGTTTCGCAACCATTTAACGAGTTCAAAATGACAGACCTCTATTACTTTTAATTTTAGGGTTAGAAAAGAGCGAACAGACTACTCCTCGGAGGAACGAGTGGTATTAAGGGTAGTTAACAGTGGTAATGGTGGAACCGCTTAGAACAAGTTAGGGGAATTTTGAGGTCTAAAATGGGCCTCCTAAGAAAAATGTACAACAAAAATAAACTTTATAACAACCAATAGGATTCAAGATGATGATGTCAACTATGGGGGATGATTCACCATTTTTTAAATAAAAGGGTAAAAATATTAAAAAATAATAAAATAATAAAACTACTTTTTCAACTCGTATTTTCAACTTATCTCCCAAAATATTTACTCAAATTTCGAGCGGGAGTACTCGTTGGATGTGAAATTTAATTCCTCATCCAAGGAGTACCCATGTTGCATACTTTCGATGAACTCTACTACACGAAAAATGAGAAATACATAAAAAACGTGATTGTAATCACGCTTTTTTATGTATTTCTCATTTTTTGTGTAGTAGGACCCATCGAAAGTATGCAACATGGGTACTCCTTGGATGAGGAATTAAATTTCACATCCAATGAGTACTCCCGCTCGAAATTTGAGTAAAAACTTTGGGAGATAAGTTGAAAATATGAGTTGAAAAAGTAGTTTTTTCATTTTTTTCCTCTAAAATTTGATGATGTCATCAAATCTTATTTGATTTTTTCCACTATTATTTTATAATTTCCTTAGGAGGCCCATTTTAGACCTCAAAATTCCCCTAATGAAGTAAAGGTCAAGAGGCTGGCTAACATGACCACTCATTGCAGCTGTTCCTCAGGAATGGGTGAAACAACCAAGTGAAGGCATATGATCAGCCAAGCAGATGGTAACGGTGGAATGAGAAAACCAAGGGTCATCTAGAAAAATAGGCTAATAAAATGGCAATCACTAGAGGTAAAATGGGAATGGTTTCATTTTTACACAAGCTTGAAATCAGAAAACTCTGCTTGAAACCAGTTTCATTTTTACACAAGCTTGAAATGGAAACAAGCTATGCTTGAAATGATTTGCATGCCCCCAGCATGATGACTCAATTCGAGGTACATTCCCCTCAAGCTTCAATCCATATGAAAGGCAGATGGAGTGAAGGTTCAAATTACGAGATCAAGAGAAAGACTCGACTGGGATTTTACAAGATCTTATCAAAGACTCGAATTGAACAGGAACATGTTTCATTGTTTTAACGAGGTTAAAACATTAAAATAACTATCCTCAAAAAAGCTTGTTTCATTTTTAAGGAGCTTGACACAAGAAAACGAACTATGCTCTGAGGACCTTGTTTCATTTTTTAAGGAGCTTGACACAAGAAAAACGAACTCTGCTCCGACGATAACTCATTATGTCGAATAAGAAGTCACAACTTCCAAGAGTTTCACACCGGATGGGAGAGCAACATCTCGGAAATTAGGACCCAATGCCCCCAGAATACGATGCACAACGACACTATCACTGAATCCGGGCATGGGACAGGTAGCCACATAATTAACCTGCGGCAGAGAGTATACCACTGGTGGATAAAGACCCGGAAGGGATGATGGTGGACCAGATGTCATGTCAGGACCAAAGAATGAAAGTTGATCAATGGTCATGATCCGACCTTTGTGTGGAAAACAGATCACACGAAAGAGGGAAGAGACAAGCGCTCCCATGACATAAGTATAGTCTCGCCCCAGGAGTAAATTGAAATCCAAGGGGCCTGGAACAACCATCATGTCTATATAGACGGTATTCCCTCCCAAAGTAACAAGAAAAATTGGAAGGATCCCTAACGGTTGATTGGTTCCTTTGTTAAATGCCAACAGATTCTGCGTAACAGGCGCAAGTGATGGAGAACCAAAAGCTTGCCATGTGGTTGAAGACATAATACTTACAGATGTGCCTTCATCTATAATGGTGCTAGGTATGACCACATTGAACGCCTATACCGTGATCTCAAAGGGCACATAAGAAGGAAGGCGGTATCCCGCAAATCGACTCTAATTGAAGGAAGCGACCAAACTACTTGGAGGAGGTACCATCGAACTGAGATGGTTTTCCTTTGGTGTTACCGGAGCAAGAGGAGCATCCTTCTGGACCTTCATCAAGGGAGTAGGAGGAGAAACTTCTTGAACTATAGGGACGGGACGATCTTTCTCCAAGTCCGAGGAATATGAAGAAAAAAGAGGAACGTGAGGGGGATGAGATCCACTCTCGACGGAAAAGACCTGATGAACCATAGGTGGGATCAAGTAGAGAGATTCCATGTCCAATGGCTGGTCAGGAACAGATTCCTGGATTTGAATTTCTGGGGGAGCAGGATCGACCAAGGATGACTCTTGACTGATCGTGGAGTCAACTAGCAGAGGACTCAAAGAAATTTTCTGGTAACGAGACATGTGCAGAAATAGTAGAGTTGTCCAACACTCTCTTGGCTTCATCCATGCACAGACAAAGGTTAATGGGATGATGCCCTTCACACAACTTATATGGATTGGTAATCTTACCCTGTTTCTTATGATTCTTATCATGTCTAGTCGAAGATGTGTCACCAACATGACTTCCAGAAGCCAAAGACAATGGTGGACGGCTATCGGACCATACTTCAAGTACCTTGGGAATGCCAGGGCAATCTCTAAGAAGGTGGTCACATTTGCACAACATGCAAGGGAATTTGAATTTCCATGGAAGGTTGGATGATTTATCAATGGACAGTTTCTTAGGCTCAATAGCCGCAGAGTTAGCATCTCTCTCTAACTTCTTCTTCTTCGTCTTCTTTTTCTTCTTCTTAGCCACCTGGTTACTAGAATCCATAATTTCACCAGGCGAAGTAGAAGAGGAGGACGAAGAATCCACTTTAGAATAAACATGATGTTGTTCAGGTGGAGGAGATGGTTGAACAGAGGTCGGAATACTCGAGACCATAGAGGTGGAGAATAACCACATAGGCAAACCAACAGTTAACCCCAGAAGGGACAATGTTTCCATATAAGGAGCACCAACATTCCCAAAAGTAGGAAAAGGACCAGGATTCCCTTCAAAGGGGATTCCTTGGTTATTAAACTCCGGAAACGTTGCCATTGGAAACAACCTTAAAACAAATTACTAAGGAAGATAAATTTAACCAGGAATATTTCGTGGGCAGTTAATATTTTAAGACACTGAAACAAAACTCTATAATTTCATATTTTAAGAGTCGAGAAACATGAAAAATGTGACTCTATCACTTTCAGGTTGAAACGAGCGTGAAAGGACAAGCGCTCGATGATATTTTCACTTTTAGAGAGTCACGAAAAGACCAAAATGACTACTCAGGTAATCTAAGCAAGAGGGTGTACCAAGTTTTCCTGAACTTCCATATACACCTTGGTGATCCAATGAAAGATAAATGACCAAGGACTTTCCATACGTGCAGGTAGTCTCCCCAAATGCTGTGTTTGGTGTATCACGGTCACAGGGCGGCACACTCGGCTTCCTACAGATAAAGGTTTGCAACCTATGAGGGTCTCCCTTTATATACTCAGTGGTACGGGGAGCACAAGTCCATATTAACACTGTCTAAAGGAAGATGGCGAATGACAACTATTAGGTTTTAAGACGCCGAAACACGTCTCTAGCCTAGACCACTAAAAATGTTTCGTTAGGTTTCAATGCTTCCTTAGGTTTATTGATTAAATTTTAAAGTTGATCTTGAATTATGTCTCAGTTTCAAGGCCCTACCGCATGTCATCTGACAATCTCCTATATGTAGCTATATGAGAAAACAATTCTTTCAATTCGATGAATGCTATCTAGTTAAGGGAAGAGTTTCAAACAATGATGCAAAATACTGCAAATGAAAATTCTTCCAGACTATATGACTTTCACTATCCAAAAGTAATCTAAAACATTCAACGATGCGAATTATGCAATGTGATCTATGAAAAATTCTCTTTTTTGAAAACTATGCAATTGTAATCTATGCACAATTTCCTTTTTCGTTTGAAAGAATAAGAATGCACTCAATGCATTTTTCGATGAAATGAGAATCTACTTAATGCATGCTTTTAATGAAATAGAATGCACTCAATGTGATTTTTAGCTTTCAATCATTAAACAATGTAATCTAATTTCAATGATAAATCTCAAAAAAAACTTTTCAATGCAATGTGATCTAATGCATTTTAACGAAAAAGAAAACTTTGAGACGAAAACTAAATGAACGCAAATTTCCTTAATGAAGGACAAATGAAAAAGGGATGCAAACAAACGCTAAGAATGCAATTGTTGTTTTGAACACTTTGTAATGAAATTCCTCAAAAGGCTACAAGACATATGAGGTCAAGCACAAAAAGGACTTCCAAAGCGTGAGCTCAGAACAAGGCATTCATTCCCTTTTACATTAAGAAATCAAAGAAAGAAGACTTTTCAATTAAACAATGAGCAATGTAATCTATGCTCACAAGTGAAAAACTAAAGGAGAGAACGTGTAAATCATATAGATAAAAATACTGGAAGGGAAATACACACTGGTGGAGTAATAAGGGAAAAAACCTGAAATTTTCACACACCCTGAAATTGGCATGACTTTTGTGGGTGAAACTAGCGCCAACTAGCGCGACTTGCTCACTGATAACTGATGCCAATGGCCAATTGGTGCGAGTTTCTAACTGACAATTAGCGCCAATCGGCGCGACTGTTAGAAAAATAAAAGCGCCAATGCCTGAATAGGAAAAAACAAATAATTTCTCCTAACCAAGACCAGACTCACCACTTCAAGCAAAAACTAAAAGATCGTAATTGATGAAAAACATAGGAACAAAAAGGGAAATGGTCATTGGACTAAATCCATCAAATGACTAAGACTTCATAGAGTGAAAAAATCAAAGGAAAATCCCCAGTATGGTTGCCAATTTGTTGTCCAGGTAAATCCCCTCTGCGGACAGAGGCAATCCCTCTAGCCCTACGATGGGTCTAGCAACTACGGGAACATACTAACATCTACCCTCCTAGATTATAAATTAAATTTAGAACAAGGAAGATGACCTACCTCATTCTAATGCTATGTTGTCGTCTTCCGTCAAAGCTTCTTGATCTGTTTCTCTTCTCCAAATCGCTACATGCTGCTACCAACGTTGGATAACCTATATAGACAGTTAAGAAAACACAACAAGCATAAAACCATGACAAACATAAAACAATTACAACCTATCTAGCTGATCAAGGAATGCTAGAAATCTCATTATAGATGTAAAAAAGAGTGGAAGATAAAGATCAGATGCATTTTATTATGATAAAGACAAGGGGAGTTTACAACCAACCCTTGATGTTGAGCCTCTCCTTCGGCAGGTCTGTATCCAAGCACGTTTGCCACACCCTCATGAAGAAAGGTCCAATATCTCACTATGTTCTCAACACACACAAACAATCATACTTTGCACTATTCTCCTGAAGCTATGATTGCTTATTCTCTATGCTAACTTTTCAGCTATCTGTTCAATTATTCAGCCATTCCGCTATTTTGCTATAATGTGTTCAGCTAGCACATCAATGGAATATGGCTATATTTATAGAGGAGAGGAGGAGGTTGGGGTCCATACAAAGGTGGGAGAGAGTCTTATCCTTTATGAGAGTTCCAAGGGAGGTGGAAACTACTAACTAAAGGAGGGAGTCCGTGGTTGTTTCAGTTCAACCACTCCTAATGACTCATCCACAAAGTTGTTGTGATTGAAACTTCACCTCTATTTTTAAAAAAAATTCCATAAAAATATTGGCGCAGGTGCTTAACTGGGACAGAGCGCCAACTGGCACAGGCTCAGTGTTAATTTTCCAGCTCGGTGCGGGAGTGTAACTGGCTACTCGTACCAAGGAAAAAAAGGTGTTTTTAGTGGTCTGCTCAAGAAATGGTCAACAAAGGGAATGATGTATTCATGGCAAGGGATGAAATGATGGTATTTGAAAGGCATGACACTGCTTATTGAACACAAAAATGACCCTCCAATGAGCGAGATGGGGATTGCAGGGACAGTGACAAAATGCTATGTAACCCTGATAGAATTTTAAAGAAAAACAAAAAAGCAGAAAGTTTAGGAAGTACAAGTCAATTAATCAAAGCCAGTTCACTGCCCAAAAAATTATCAAGTTTAGAAGGCATTGAATTTGATTTAGCTTTTGAGCAATCTTTGTTTAGAACTAAATCAGAAAGTTCCATATATTATAGTGTAATAGATCCTGATTTCATTTCATTCATTGAAACTAAGAAGGAGATTGTTTCATTTATTTTAGATCAAGAATCTTTAAAACCTTTTGATAGACTTGATGCTTTGGCTGCAACTTTGATTAAGGAAATTGATGAAGCCTATCTTCAACATTCTATTGAGTTAACTCCTAAATCTTCTTATACCCCTAAGCCTTCTACCATTCATTCAAAATTTGTAAATTCATATTTATTTAGTACCACCTCATCTATTATTTCCACTACACTTCATTCCACATAATCAGTCATTCCAAAGCTTCCCCTTCAACCTAGAGTTTTATTTCCATCTCCGAATACTGCAAGTTCATCCTCTAGCATTCTGCTACATTTTCTAGTACTTCAACCTCATTTCCAAGCACCTCTTCCAGCATCCCAGCATCTAGTGTTCCAACCTCATCTGCAAGTACTTCAAGCTTATGTCCGAGTTCTACCACTTTACCTCGTAGCCAAGCAATAATCTTAGCCATGGCAGCCAGATATGCTCCTTTGGTCCCCCCAGCTCAATTACTTGCTATGCCCCAAGACTATCAAAGTAAAAACTTTCAATTTGATGGCACTGTCCAATACTCTACACAACAACATGTTAAAAAAATGAATGATTACTTTGAACTACATGAAATTGATGAATCTGATGTTCAAATGAGACTATTTGCCCAAAATTTAGCTGGTGATGTAAAGAAATGGTTTAAAGCTTTACCTGCCAATGATATTGTTGATTTAAAACATTTCCATAGATTATTTATCAATAGATGGGAGAAAAAGAATAATCCTTTACAAATATTGTTTGAATATGAAAACATAAAAAGAGCACCTAATGAACTAGTTCAGGACTATTGTACTAGATTCAATAGTATTTACAATACTATTCCAGCAAACATCGAACCTCCACCAGATCTAGTTTTAATCAAATTACCTGATGGTTTTGATACTGATATGTCATACCAACTGAGGGAAATAAACCATGAAACATTAGAGCAGATGTAAAGTAATGATGTTAGTGTAGAAACAAATTTGTTAGCTAGAAGAGCTAGATTAAGAAATGAAAGAAGAGTAACAATAAAGGATGAACCCTCCACCTCAGATCTTAGAAAAATCCATTGAAAGAATGATGGATAGATTAGAAAATATGGAAATGAAACCACAATGGGATAATCAACAACAAGGTACTCAAATAATAAATCCACACTTTAGAAAAAATCCCAACAGTGGTAAATCTAGAGAATTAGCACCTGATCAAAAAATAAGACCACCTTTCCAAGAGAACTATGCTGAAAGTTGTCACCAAAATGAAGAAGATGAAGACACTCAGATTAACTTAATGGGCATTAATGATGATAATACTATTTTTCTTACATAAGAAGAACATAAATTATACATGCTACATCAAATACAGTTAGAGTATGGAGAGTCTTTTGATTAGAAGTAAGGTTATGAATATGCCATTAATGAAGTTCACAAGTATTATAACCTTAGGAGCAAGAAAAATGTAGAAGCCCCTACTAAGAAAACTTCCAAAACTTAGACCAATAAAATAATAGAAGCTCCTACAAACAAATTACTGCAAATTCTCCCTAGAGAAACCCATCAAAACTCTAGTTCAACTTAGAAAAGTTCCAGTCCTAATCAGAAACTTTCTAGTCCAAAAATTGCACCTAGTCCTAAAATTGTAGATATTATAGATATTGTTGTTCAAACATCAGCTGATCCTCAAAAATATATTGCTGCTAAGACAACAACTTCTGCTAAAACATCTACTGCTGATAAAAAATCATTTGATCCTAAAACAACTGCTGCTAAAACAGTTGCTGAAACTTCAAAATATGCCAAAACTACCACTGATACTCAAAGTGTCCCTGATAAGAAGATTCAAAACAGCAAAACAGTGGAAACATAAACAGAAAAACCAACTGTAGATAAAGAAGAGAAAAACACTCAAACTGCAGTTAGTAGAGAAGAAATCATTCAGTTACATAAAACACAAACTCCATTCAATATCCAAACTAAAATTGCCAAACTGAAAATACGAATTCCTTTAACAGAATTGGTAAAACATGATTTATATAAATCACAAATCACTGAAAAACTGAACATTAATGAAGGAGAAGACTTTGTTAATCTAAATTATGATCAACCAGAACTACTATTTGGTCCTGAGGTAAATGGAAAACATCAAGAAGGTGGTGTTCCTCCTTTCTACATAAGCTTGAGTATTCATGATCAAATTTTACACAATGCTATGCTAGATTTAGGAGCATCACAAAATTTAATGCCAAAGGCCATTATGGAAACATTGGATTTAGACATCAATAGACCATACAAAGATCTTTTCTCTTTTGATTCTAGAAAAGTTAAATGTCTTGGCCTAATAAAAGACTTGTGTGTCACTCTAGTTCAGTACCCTTGTAAGAGTATTGTCATGGAAATTATAGTTGATGATATCCCTCCTAAGTATGGAATTCTATTATCTCGCTCATGGGGAGAAAAATTGCAAGGATCTCTACAGTTAGACATGTCATATGCCACAATTTCAGTATTTGGTCAACCCAAGAAGCTTTATAGATAAACATTAATGAAATACATGGTCAGTAGTGCAAACAAACCACATAACTATCCTATTTATTTTCTACCTTCTAATACAGATTCTTTCATTTTATGTAATTCAGAAATTGACATCAATAAAAAAAAAGTTTTTAAACAGAAACATAAGGAAGTTGACAGTGATAATATATTTCATGAGTCTATGTGGAACCTAGACTTTGATGGTTCAGTGAACAAATTAGAGGCAGGAGTAGGAGTCTGGATTCATAACATGGAAAAGAATCATTCTGAGGGTCATGCCTTTAGATTAAACTTTAAATTCACCAATAACATGGCTGAGTATGAAGCTTTAATCTTAGGACTACAGATTGTTAGAAATCTAGAAGGAAAAATAATTTCTGTCATGGGAGACTCTGACTTAATCGTAAAAAAATCAGAGGAGAATATTCTGTGTATAATCCTAGATTAAGCCAACAAAGAGAAACAGTTTTAGATCTGATTAAAGAGTTGCTTGAAATTGACTTTGTTGTAATTCCTAGAAAACAGAACATGCAAGAACACCGTTTAGCAACTTTTTCTAGCAAGTACAATCTACCTTTTTAGCCAAATCACCAATATACAACAGAGGCAAGACACAGGCCTACTATAGCACACAGCTTGAAATATTGACAGATTTTTACACGGGATGCTCAAATCTACCACTTTATGAATGCTAAGGGAGAATTCCAGAATTGTAACATAGATACATATTGTACAGTATATGAAACAATAGATAGTGAGATAGATGTAAATAATTTATATTTGACTAAACCCACTAAATTCACTCAAGTAGAAATAGATACATTGGAGAAAGTAGAAATAGAAGAACTAGCAAATGATGATTAAGAGTTTTTAAACCTTAAGAATAACTTTCTACCTAAGGGATTAGTCCCATTAGAAGATATTTTTGATTCAAATAATGTTGCAAGAAAACCAAAAATGGAACCATTAATATCAGACATAGAATAATGTAATATAGGAATAGAACAAAAACCTAAGCTTATCAAATTATCCAAAACATTACCTTTAGAAGAAAAACTGAAATACATAGCTTTGTTTAAATAATTTCAAGATGTGTTTGCATGGAGTTACAAAGACCTTAAATCTTATGAAATCAACATCATTCAACACAAAATACCTATAAAAGAGGATCATAAATCATTTAAACAGAAGCTTAGGAGAATAAATCCAGTTCTTATGCCTTTTATTGAAAAAGAGGTAAAGAGGATGTATGAAGCATAGATTATTGCACCTATCAGATATTCTTATTAGGTTTCAAACTTAGTTCCCACTAGGAAGAGAACAGGGGAAATCATAGTTTGTGTTGATTTCCAGAACTTAAACAAGGTGTTCCTAAAAGATAACTATCCTCTCCCCAAAATGGACCATATTTTACAGAGGGTAGTAGGATCATCTAGGATTTCATTGCTTGATGGATTCTCTGGATATAATAAAATCTTAGTTCAACCATAAGTCCAACCAAAGACTGCATTTACTACTCCATGGGGTACTTTCATGTATGGGAAAATGCCTTTTGGATTGATTAATTCAAGAGATACATTTCAGAGAGCTATGGACATAGCTTTTGCCAAAGAAATTCATGATTTTCTTGTCATTTATCTAGATGATACTATTGTATTTTCAAAAGCAAACAATGATCATTTAGATCATCTGAGACAAGTGTTTACTAAATTTAGAAAATTTGGTATTTCTTTGAATCCCAAAAAGACACTCTTTGGACTTGAAGAAGGTAAAATTTTAGGACATATTATTTCAAAACATGGAATTAGAATAGACCCTACTAGAATAGAGGAAATTTTGAACATAAGTCATCTGATAAATATCAAGGAATTACAAGCATTCTTAGGTAAGATTAACTTTCTAAGAATATTCATTTCTAATCTAGCAGAACTAATTAGAGAAGTTAACAACATGTTAAAAAGAGATTCAACACTTAAACGGACAGTAGAGGCCAAACAATAATTTAAACCAATCAAGAAAGCCTTGAGAAGAACACAATTCCTAATAAGTCCTAATTTCCAAAAATATTTTATCTTTTTTTCTTTTGCTTCAGAACATATAATTGATGCAGTCTTACTGCAGAAGAATGATCAGGGTTATGAACAACCCATTGTTTTTTTAGCAAATCCTTAAGAGATGCCACACTAAAATACAACATAATGGAAAAATAGGCACTAGCTTTAGTGAAGGCTATTCAATATTTTAGAGTATACATCTTGTATTCACACATTATTGCATATGTTCCAAATTTAGTAGTTAAGGACATTATGACTCAGAATGGGCCTAATGGAAAGAGAGGCAAGTGGATTGCCACTATTTCTGAATATGATATTGAAATAAATCCTACTAAAGTCATTAAAGGCCAAGGTTTAGCCAAACTCACGGCTGAATCGAACTGTCAGGCCTTAGATATAAATTGTATTGCTCAATTAGATAATCAGGAAGAGGTGATGACTCCACAGATCAGTGAAGCTTTCATTGACTCACCTTGGTATGCAAATATCATATTTGTTTTACTAAATTTACAAGCTCCTCTTGGTTTATCTAGAACTAAAGCTATATTTTTGAAAATTCAGGCAATGAAGTATTGTATCATAGATAGTGCTTTATTTTGGAAGGATCATGGTGGTATACTAATTAACTGTTTACTTAAATATGACATTGATAAAGTTATGCAAGAATTTCATGCAGGTGACTATGGAGGACACCTTTATTGGAAATCAACTGCTCATAAAATATTGAGGGTAGGTTTTTACTAGCCCACTCTTTTTGCAGATGTTAAAAATTATGTAACCTCCTGTCACAAATGCCAAATATTTGAAGGGATGAAAAAACTATTACCTTTACCCCTCAAACCCAACTCCACAGAAATGCCATTTCAGCAATGGGGTCTAGAATTCATTATTAAAATTCACCCCCCCCCCTCAGCCCAACATAAATGGATTTTTCCAGCCACTGATTATTTCACTAAGTGGATAGAAGCCATTCCTTCTAGACAAGCCACTAATTCTGTCATCATCTCATTCCTTGAAAACAATATACTGTCTAGATTTGGATGCCCTCAAAATCTCATCACTGATAATGCAACTACTTTCAATTCTAAGAAAATGATTGACTTCTGTAAAAAATACCACATTAACCTTGGCCATTCCACTGCCTATTACCCTCAAGGTAATAGACTTGTAGAATCCTCCAACAAAAGCCTAGTAAATATCATCAAGAAACTGTTAGAAGATAACAAAAATTCCTGGAACAAAAGGTTAGACAATGCCTTATGGGCAGACAGACTGACTACGAAGAAGTCCATTGGTACATCTCCTTATCAACTAGTATATGGAATGGATGTTGTTTTTCCATCCTCTTTAGGTATACCAGTGATGAAGATGATTCAAGAATTGTAGGTTGAACCAAATGATATCCAGAGAAGGATAAATCAGAAAATACATTTGGAGCAGACCAGGGAAGAGGTTTATGTCAAATCACAAGTTATTCAAGATAAAATTAAAAATATTTTTGACAAGAAAACCAAAGCCGATGATTTTTACATAGGTGATAAAGTACTTAAATGGGATTCTAGAAGAGAAGAAAAAGGTAAACATGGTAAATTTTATTTCCTATGGAAATACCCCTATATCATTTATGGTTACAGAGGTAACAATGCATTCTTTTTGAAGGAAATTGATGGATCAGATCTACCAGGAGGACCAGTCAATGGTAGGATGCTGAAGTATTAATTTTCACCAGATTGGCCTTAGTTCACTTTGTTTACTTTGCTCATTGTACATAACATTACAGATTTTAGATTGGATTGGATGTTTTTCTTGCAAATTTGAAGCCCAGAGAGAAGGCCCTAAGATTTGAAAGAAAAAATATCATAAGTGTGAATAAATCAAAGCTTAGAGAAGAGTTTCAAGGCAAGCACAATCAAATTGCAAAGGGTACTGATCTCAAAGTTCTTGACATTTCACTAGGAACTTCCATCCTCATGTGCAGCCACTGTTAGGGTCCTATAATAATAGGATTCATAATTTTGAATTGACTATGATTAGTCTTGTAATATGTACATACTTCTTCTTTTTGAAAAATTGTTTTCCCATATTAAAAAATAAAAAAATGTAAAGAGGGTGAAGTCCTAAAAGAAAAATCAAAGGACTAATAAAAGAAAAAGATAAAAAAAGAATGTAAGAAATGAACCCCACCAAAAAAGAGATAAAAATATATTATGAAAGTGATGCAAATTAAAATGCCACTACTTATTACTTTATTTTGAAAAATAAGATTATGTGCAGCTTGTAAAAAATGCCACAATCCATGATGGTCAAACAACTTAATATTGACTTTTTCATGCTTTAAATTTCATGTTGATAGATAAAGAATGAATATCTATCCAAACTGTTTAATCTTGGCAGATCAGTAGATAGGTAGAGAATAATAAATGAGCTCAACAATTTAATCTGAGCCATTGGAAGTAATAAGGTTAGAATTAGATATATTTCTTATTTAAAAGAAAAATAAAAGGGTTTGCAAGCTCGAATGCACCCACATAAATGAAGAAAAAATGTTAGGGTAGATGATGAGTAGGCAGAAGCAGTTTTCACAAGGCATGGATAAACGAAATTGATAATTTCATATTTACTAACTTCCCTCTAAATTCATTCCCCTTGTAAAAGTACCCCTTCCCTTTCATATTAACCTTTCCCTTTACTACATTCATTTTTTCTTACAAAATCCCCTTTTCCATAGTTAAAAGTACATTTTCCCTTTGGAAAAGTAAAATCCCTCTATTAACTTCCCTTTTTCATTCAAAATACCCTAAAAAACCCCCGATCCTAAGTATTTGTTTAAAGTAATATATCAGGTCCCACTATGAAAAATTCCTTTCTGATATCAGTTTTTACATTAAACTTAGTATCTTTTCTCGCAGATACATATAATTCTGCATCATATTCATTTAAACCCCCCATTCATATTAATCCCATGTTTAATTTTATTTTATTAACTCACGTATATACATTTATCCCATATATATATTTCCCCAACCCATTATTTTATTTATAACTTATAGTTTAATTTTCCCGCATTTGATATATCCTGGGCCTACCTTATAACTCTGTTGTA
Organism: Pinus albicaulis; assembly: GCA_034641835.2. Classification (NCBI taxonomy): domain Eukaryota; kingdom Viridiplantae; phylum Streptophyta; class Pinopsida; order Pinales; family Pinaceae; genus Pinus; species Pinus albicaulis. Next base: position 72,507,258 of record CM076569.1, on the reverse strand, counting down.
TATAAATCTTTTCCCTTATCATATAACCTTATCAATATAGTTTAAAACCCCGCCCATTACTATATCACATAACTTATCCCGGGCCCCACTACCTATCACATCCCCAACAGATCCTTGCTATTTTTCCATCCGTCCGATCGCAATTCCTTAGATCTGACGACCGATAGCTCCTATCGCATGGCCAAATGCCCGATCATTAACACTACCAAGACCTTGCGAAATGAGATGTTTTCGTAGCCCTGCTCCCTGCTATGTGGCGGTATTTCATTGCATCACATCCTCCAAAATAACACCACCCACCCACTTTTTCCATGCAAAAACCACTCCTCGGTTTATTTCGCACATTAAAAAAATGACCGCTCACATTGAAAATTAACTCCGCACATTAAAGTTTGATCAATACTGGTTAAAAAATGCATAAAGTTTCCCTTTCAAACCTTTTCACCATTTCTGTTACAGTTTTGCACAAATACAACATTGCCGATCTATTCCGAAGCAATAGATTACTCTGCCGACCTGTTGTCAAGCCATTTCAACCAGAATTCAAACCTCTTTGTTGCTAAAGCCGGTGCAAAACTGAATTGAACCATTATATAGATCAGTGGAGCCTCAGAAAACCTCCACTGCCTTAGAACCCCTTCTGCAATAAAAAAAGCTTTCATTCTCTAGGTATTCCTAAATACCAAGGCTTGTACTTAATCTAAAGAAATTAACAGGTTAATTGAACCATATAAGAAACTTTGTAGACCACAGAAAAGCTACTATTGCCTCCAAACCCTTTCTGCATACCCAATTCACCTGTTCACAAGTATTCCTGAAGTCCTAATTTTATTTCTTGATCACAGAGAGTAATTATTAGATCAATTGAAGCATTGTAGATAAGAGGAAAAGCCACTTTTTCCTCCCAAAACCCTTTTGCAGACTGTAATAATCTTTCAGAGGTGCTCCTAAAGGCCTGAGACTGTTTCTAAGCCAAAAGAGTAAATAAATTGATTAAAATAAACAAATAATGGCTTCCCAAGGTATTTTTACAGTCAATCCCCTACAACCTCCAGTTGTTGATGTGGAACACACTCTGTTAGCAAACAAAGACTTTAAAATTAGTGACCTTGTCACTGAGTTTAACCTCCTTGAGATCCACTGCTAGAGCCATGACAAGTCAATTGACCAAGCTGATGATGTTTTCCTTTGGGAGTCTAATTTTCTGAAGTATATTGTCCCATAGACCTTCCAGTGTCCAGAGGTTATTAGAATTTTCCAAACTTGTTATTTCCCTCAGCAAAGAGCCTTAGTGACCCCTAGTAAAGAGATTACGTTCGGTATCATAGCTGAATCAATTAACCAAATGCTGCAAATTCAACCTAGGCCTGATGAAACCCCTTTGTCTATTGAGACCCTTACTCAGTTATATCTGAATCTGGAATTCCCCAAGAGGTTCCATATATTCCAAACATTCATCCCCTAATCAATAGAAAATCCTAAGACTAACCCTCCTTATCCAACAACTATATTCTCTAAGAGAACCAGACATATCATCACAATGTTGTCTTGTATTTTGGGTTATTTCACTGATGAGCATGTTGATGCTTCAGTCTTAGGTTTCCTTTCTATTTTATCCCCTGGTCAGCCTCTTGATTCTATATTCAATTTTTCCCAGTACCTTGCTGATAAATTCCATGAACAACTTGTTAAAATGCCTTAAGAAGGTATCTTCAAGTATTCATCTGTTTTGTTCCACATGTTCCTATACTTTCAATCTGAAATATTTTCTATCAACCTTAAAAAATTGGATACTAAAGGTAATCCACCGTCAATAATCTTTTGGACTTCATTAATCAGGAAAGGTTCAACAGAGTTCACATACACAGAATTTACTGACTCATTCATTTATACTATTGTCAATATGTTGAACAAAAGCATTAAACTAAGAGTCAGTGATGACATTAAGAAGGTCTTACAGTTATCAGAACAAAGTAAGACATGAGATTGATATCCTTACCAAAACCACACATGATTTGTGTATATGGATCTAATCTCTTCCCATATAAGCTACCTAAATACCTCCCAATGAGGTTATTTGCACTTGAATATATCATGTAGATCCTTAAATCTGATGAATTAAATTTTTTGTCAACCAAAAATAAGACATAAGTTAAGATAAAGAATCATATTGGTCCTTTTATTTGCAACAGTAGAGGTGCAGGTCAACAAGCAAAAAATATTTGTAGGAATTTGAGTTTAGTCAAAGTTTCCACTGGTATTATGATCTCTTAGGAGTTCTAAGAAAGTTAAGAGTAAAATTTAAATTAACTCCTTATGTACGTGAATCCAAGCCAGATATTGAGAAATACTCCAATCAGTCTGAATGGTTGGAGAATACTTTGAAAGAGCTGGAGAAACCAATAGAAACAAGTTCAATTCTGCAAACTCCAGTCCTACAGGTTAGGAACTCCAAAAGAGTCAGAGAATAAGGATCATACTCTTCTCAGACCACCACTGAAACCAAGTTTAAATTGATGTACAGGAAGAAGCCCAAGCCAAATCCCGTGAATGAGCAAGTTGAAACCATTGAAATCTTTGATACAAACCCAGTGATAAAAGACAATGCACCACCTGCAGTTTCTAAAGAAACTCACCAACCTTCAACATATGACACTTAGATCATTCAAAAGAATCATAGTGTTGAAGTGTCTTCTTCAAGTAAAACAACAAATCATGAACAGGATATCATGCAAAAGTACAAGGAAATCAAGATCAGGAATGAAGCATTAAAATCATACACTTATACCTAATACTAGAAGCAGACACTTAGTGACCAAAGCAAGTTGCTTTCAACATTTGACTACAAGACCAGAAAGATGCAGATGACTTTCCTGCAACCAACAGTGAAGCATCCTAAGACTTCAAAAGATTATAAGAAGACATCATATGAAGTTCAAGCCAAGGATCTTCATCATATAGACCAAATATAATTTCAGAAGCAAGCTGGTGAAATGTTGTATTATACCATGACCAATAAAGCCATGAGTGTTCAGAAGCTGCAAAACACTTTAGAAAACATCAAAGGTCAACTAAAGCTATAAAAGGCTTCCTCACAAGCCAAAGACAATAGGATTAAATCTCTAGAAGACTTAGTCATAGAAGTGGGATATGATCCCACGAACATTAAAGTTGCAGAAGAAATCATAAATAAAAATAATGCATACATTGCTGCATTAAAGAAACAACTCAAATTTACTCCTACTGAACATCCACATGCCAAAGAAGTATTACAGGATGAAAGTAAAAAGGATGAGATGATGAAACTGATTCTTCAGTTAACTGCCCAGTTGAAAGAAATGGAAAATGAAATGGATAAGTTAGTAAAGGAGGTAGAGGCCAGTAAGGAAGCAGTCCCTGTCACTGTTATTCCTACATTCACTACAATTGTTCCTTCTAATTTAGCAGAGTCATTATCCCCATCAGTTTTAGTAGCTACAACACTTCTTATTACATCAACAACTACTTCAGCAACAAAATAATCTATAGTAGCAGTACATCCAAGTGATGATGCAAGTAAACTAGTTAAAACAATGCAGGATATGTCCATACAGACTAATGAAATAAACCATCTTTAAGAAAAAATCAAAAGTCTGGAGCATGAGAAGAAACTAGTTCAAATCATACATAAGAATGAAGTACAAAAGACAAACAAATCAACATAGAAAGTGAAGAAGTTAGAGAAAGAGATAACATTGAAAGAGCCACTTTCCCAAGCCAAGCAGCAGCTATGGGCCAATATCATTGACTCTTTCAATGATATTTGGCCATCAATTCAAGTTAGGTTTGAGCAAAAGGACCTAATCAAGGAAGCATGCGAATCCATTCAAAAAATCAAGGAAGAACTTGGTAAGAAGCCAGAAGAGGCCAATGAAATCATTAAGTTTCTTAATTCCAAGAATAAACAAGAATTAGAGGAAATTGGAATTAGTGACAGGACGGAAACAATTCTTGAAGTTAGAAAGGTGATTTCTAAAAGGAACTTAATGGTACAACTTGAAGAAAATTGTCAAAACATGGAGCTTCCATTACCATATTTATGGTAAAATTTGATGTTTTGAGGCAGAAAGGTCTTCCTAATCCTCTAGTTATCAATGACAGGTTGATGAAACATGACGATTATGATAGGAAAATCAGAGAAGTGGAAAAGGAACAAGCCAACAATTCATCCCTGAAGGGAATTCCCACAGGAAAGGTTCTCTATCAGAGTTTTGAGAACCTCTTTTACCTCCAGCATGAGTTAAAACATCTATTCATTAACATACCTACTTTTACAAAGTATACAAACGCTGATGAGATATTCTGAAGAATGGTAAAGATCAAATTACCAGATGCATAAGATTGGGAGAAATTAACTGATTTAATTTGAAAGGTAAAATAATAAACATAGCTATCAAATATCAAATGTAAAAAACGTCAGTTAAAAAGTATCAGTAAGAGTTTAAATAGTACCAGTTAGAGTTTAAAGTGTATTAGATGAAAGAAACAGTTTAAAGTTAAAACATAGATAAATCAGTATAGATGTAGTTAGCATAAAGGAGGCTCAATAGAGTGAAACACAGTCAGCGCTGAGCAATAGTCAGAGACAAATTAACAAAATATCAACAAGCAAACAAAAAAATCCAAATAAAAGAGGGACAACTTGCATTAGTTATATAGTTGAATTATTTTTGCTTGAATAATTCCTAACTCAGTTTATGATATTTTGTAATAGTGTTTGTATAAAAACTTCACAATTCGAAGTATTGTGTGTGGATTGTGGATTGCTAAACATTTCTATAGTTGCATTGATCTAAACCAGAGGGTTCTTTGTACCATTTTCAAGTCAGCGGAATGGATTGAGAAATAAAGGCATTATATTACTGGATTGATGTCTTAAGATAATTTATTGAAGTACCTTCAAATGTTCTTTTTTTTTCTCTGAAGTCCTTTTCACATACTTATATGTTTTCTAATCTAAATGTATAACAGGAGTTTTATTTCAGAACTTGTGTAAAAACACTCTGTCTTGATCTATTATTTCATTTACATGTTTTCTTCTGATATCCCGATTAGGGAATTCTTAACTTCTCCCTAGTTTCGATTGACCTTTTTCATTTCATTCATTATCTGGATCTGAGAATCCTTAATTTATCTCCAATCCCGATTGAAAACATTTTACCATCCAGCCTAAAGATCTAAATCAACTCATCTATCTTGCCCTGTGAAAACTTCCTTTAGACCTTGATCCTGCTTCTGTTTCTTGATACATTGACTCCATTAGCCCAATGGTAAGCAGACCTGCATCTATCCACCTGAATTAATGATTCCACCACCAAAACAAATCAAAACCAAAACCAATCAATCTCACATAACTAGCCTAAAATCAACTAAAAACAACAAAGTCAAATCTTAAAGAGAGAGCCCTCTCTGAGCATTAGGAAGGCTAGATCCTAAAGCTTAAAAATTAGGTTTGTGGTTACCTCTAAAATTTCTTGAACTGAAAACCTTGGGAAATTATTGGAGTGATAACAACTCTCATGGAGTCTTATGCATACCAAGATCTGATACTATGAAAAATAATGAAAAGAAATGTGTAGCAAATATTTCTCTTCTCAATATTACAAATTAGTTAAATTAGATTACATTGGAGACATCAGTAATAAATGACTAGAGTGAGAGTAAATTGAACTCAAAAAAACTAGACTAAATCAACTGTGATGGATTGCTAGACAATTGTGACACCTATCAAGTGGTTGGAATTATATTCTCCAACAATTTTGATGAACAATGATGACATGATCCCTAATAGTGTGCTAGAGGAGGGGGGCATTTCTGTTTGTGGGAGATGACTGCAGACATTCAATTTCTTCATCATCAGATATGCTGTGTTATCATATTTTGGTCATTGGGGATTTTTTTTTCCGTGTCGACTATTCTTGCATGAGAGAGTGATGATCCATGAAGACACAAGTCATGTTTTTAAGGATTCACCAAATTGATTGAAAGATAGGGATGATGAAAGGAATCAATGTGTTAGAATGGTTGTAGTACGAACAACCATTGTGGGATTTCTCTTGCTAGTGCAGCAGGTGTTATGGTCAAATATGCAATGATTCTGCATCTTAAAGGATCTTGTTTATTAGCTTTAATTCCATTGGATTCATATATAGTTTTCCATTTTTTTAGTCTCCTATATTCACAGTATCACTAGGTGACTATGGATTTTCTACAATCTACTGAAAATAGCATTCCTTGACCATCAGCTATTCTCAGAAATCTCACTGCCTTCATTATCTTCATGAAAACTTTTTCACTACATCTCATTTTTTTTCCTTGTCTGAATTACCATCCTACCCTGAAAAATTATGTTTGGACCTAATCCCCTCATATTCACCCTTTTTCCCCACCTAAAACTCTTTTTTTCCTATTAAAAACCCCCTTACCTTCATCATTTTCCCTTATTCCACTAAAACATTGTAAAAAGTCATTTTTACATTGTTTTAAACTAGAAATTAATCATTCAAGGTCCATTTATTTTAATTAAACCCTGTGTTTATTAAAAGGACTCGACACCCCTTTATATCTATTACCCCTTTTTGAAAGCCTTATCCCCATGCCCTATAACACTTACCCCCCCCACCGCGCTAATAAGCGTCTTCTTTTATTATACATACCTGACCCCAACCTTAATAATAAGCACCTTCTCTTATTATTTAGCCCCATCCCCACATTATAAAAGACCCCCCACCTTAACAATAAACCCCGCCGCTTTGTTTTATACCTGGGCCCCACCTTCTGACTTACCCACCGCTGCATCTACCCTCGATCATCGTCGGATCTCCTCCTTCCGATCCGATGGCCCTGATCCCATATCTCATCCCCAAATGCATGGGGGTTAACCACCCCAAACCTTGTGAAATGGGCGGTATCCCCACATGTACCTCATGCCACATAACGTCTTCCCTATGGAATCACACGCCCTCTTCCAAAACCATTTACCACCTTCACCTCACGCGATAAACCGTTTTACCTCCTTTGTGCCTATTCTGAAACCCACCGACCCATTCAAATGTTTAAACCCCTCTGTCTTTTCGATAAACCCCAATCCGCCACCAAACCCTTTGCGTACACTCCAAAAGACCCGATAAGATTGAACAAGCGCATACGACCCACAACGCAGGTTTTTAACAAATGTTTTTAAATATGAATTTTGAATGCAAAGATGGCATTCCAAAGTCCAAAAATGCTTCAATTAAATGCTCTGGATGACGATCCAGCAACTTTTGTGTACTCAAAAGGACTGAGAGTGCGAGATAAAGCATGAACATCAATGGCTCATGACCATTGATGGTCATTTAAAACACTCCAAAGCAGCAAAAGATGGTTCAAAGCACAGCAGACACAGACAAATGAAAAAACACAGTCAGAAGAGCAGGAAAAAGAGGTTAAAAAGTTAATCAAAAGGTTAAAAGTTGAAAGCAGGATTAGAAAACAGAGTTAAAAGAAAAACATAGAAAGATCAAGGATAAATCAAAAGGTGGAAATGAATACAAATGATTAAAGATCAAATCGAAGGTTAAGGATGAAGAAACATGATTAAAAGACGGAAAGCAGATCAAAATAAATTGAACATGAAGATCAACATTAAGGGGAGGACAAATCCAAGTTTAAAGGACAAATCAAAGGCAAATTAACTCAGAAGGCGGATCCTAATGCTAAAGAAAAACAACAATCACTTCTCATAAACACTTTGGACACCTACAACCTTATTTTAATCAAATAAAGGCAACCACAATTATTGAAACAGTCAGAGATATTTCCCAGCTACTCAGCAGTTATTGTAAAAGTTATTGAAAAAGCCTTAAAGTCAGAAATATCCTAAAAATTAGTTCAACAGTTAAGTTAGAAGTTATTATTGCAGTGAGCCAGTTATAGATATTTTTCCTTGGGCCTTGCATGGTCTCAAACGTAAAAAATGCATTAACTCTGTAATAAATATGAGTCTGATACCCTATCTTAGGATCACCTCCTCAATTTGCAGTTAAATACTACATGAATTATTCATTGTTATTGTTGGTTGGTTGGTGTGTTGGTTGCCTGATTAGAAGATTGACTGCTAGGTTGGATTTGATCAGACTCTGAGCTGCAAATATTGTTGAACTGGAGTATTGTAACTATTTTGGACATCAATAATACAAACACGTTCACAGGATTCATGAACTATGTTAATGGTGATGTTATCCTTATTTGTAAATGTCTCCCTTTCTGTTTTCCATATTTTCCATGATTTCTTTGATAAAAGAACATACAATTTAGATTAAGATATGCAGTATTGGTACCTTAATTCTTTCTTCTTTGTTTCATCTTAATGTTTTCTTCTGCAAGGTATGATTAGAGAATTCTTAATTGCTCTCTAGTTCCACTTAGCTTTTTGCCTTGAAAATGATTTAGTAGAGTCCAGCCAAAGAAGCCTATGGTATGCCCTATCCTTTGGTTTTTCTTGAAATGTTATTTTCCAGGCCTTTCTTTGAAGTTTACTTAGTAAAGTCTAGCCAAAGAAGTCTATGGTTTTCCTTGTCCTTTGGTTTTGCTTAAACTGTTGATTTAGAGATATTTGAAGTTTGAATAAAGAATTCTTAATTGCTCTATAGTCTCACTAATTGTTATCTTGAATGTTTTCTTTTGTCTGAAATTAATTCTAGGATTGCTCGATTTTTGTCTTAAGGTTTACTTACTAGAGTCTAGCCAAAGATGTCTATGGTTTTCCCTGTCCTTTGGTTGTTCGTAAATAGTTACCTAAAAGGATTTTCTTGTTGAAGTATGGTTAAAGGATTATTAATTTCCCTTTAGTTTTATTGATTTAAAAACTTACTGTCATTTCATATTCCATCTGATCTAAAGAGATCCACTTGATATAGTTAACTTTCCATATGAAAACCCTTGTAGAGTTGATGAAAAATTAAATCCTTTTATGACTCCATATCCCAATGGATTAATTTTTCTCACAGTCTATCTATTCAACTGAAACACTCCATCAATTAATCAACCCAACCATTCTATCAATAAACCAAACAAAACAAACAGTCCTCGAACTTCATAACTAGCCTAAAATCATAAAGCATAAGCATAAAGATAAATCATTTACAAACAAAAACATAGAGAGAGCCCTCTCTGAGTCCAGAAAGGCTAGGTGCATTGAATCCAAAGTGGTTTGATGTGGTTCCCTATGGATTTTTTCTTGCCAATCTTGCAAATCATGAGGAGCCAACATAATGGTGACCATACTGGGGAATATGAGTACTTAACAGCTTAAATATTTACTCAAGAACTCAGAAACCTTCAAATTTAGATGAATCAAGTGTTAGCCAAGAGTGGTATCTGGTTACTGATGGTGAAAAACAACCAGCCTCAAAAAAATTAAAAATCCTTCACCTGGTGACTCCTCTGGTTTTCAGTAGGCCTGATGACTCCACTGGTTTTCTACAGACTCCATTGGGAAATTATTGAGAAACTTTGATATCATTAAACCTCAACAGAACCCAGTCAGAAATACTTTGTGGATTAAGTATTTCTTTCATAGATAGGTTTTTTTTTCCAAACTGTTATAACACTTATAACCTGTATAAAAAACTTGGGTCTAAGTTATGGCTCCTAGAAGAATCTGTACCAGAGCCCATCCTAACCTAAACCCTCCTGCAATAGTTGACAATCCTGAAAGCATCTGTAATATTCCTTCTTAGGAAATTCAACAATATAAACAGATAAAACACAATTTTCAGAAAATTCTGCTATAAAAATGAGAAATGGCACTTGGATCCCTTATTTTATGCATTATGGCACTCACATACAGAAGGGGATCATAAAAAAATCCCACTAGCTATGTTAAATAGATCTCCCCATCTCAATATGGCTTAAAAACACCCAAACCCCATGAATTACACCATACATAATTTTTGAAGCATGTGGCAGTGTAATTAAATGATTTTTTCTGCAACAATAAGATAGGAAACAATATATCGGAAGTTATATTACTCAAAGAGTTGAGAAAATGGAGATCTAGCCCTTTTGATACAATATGAAGATAACCCGACAAGGGTTTCATGAAAGTATAAGTACAAAATGGTAGATCTATAGATCTAGATCTGAAATCACACAGTCCAATTGTAGCTCTGCATACATGTGGCTGAAAAATACAAGAAATGTCTGAAAATCCTCCTTACTAACTTTCCGGGAGAGGGATTTCCCCTTTACCTAGGAAACTAGCTCAAAATCAAGGGTTTTAACCCTCCCACTGCAACACCAAGAGAAATGATGTAGTTTCTGCAAGAGACTGCACTGTAGATGCTGGTGACTACTTGAACCAATTTATGTTAGTGGAAATGTAGCCCAGAATTCTCCTCTCAGGTCCCTTAAACAAGTTCTCCAAGAAAGAGTATGGAACTCGCGCATGAGAATCCCTTGCACTAAACAGTGCAAAAAACCCAGCTAAACAGTTGAAACATGCAAGAAGTCATAAGACCCAAACATAGACAATATTCTGAATGCCTCTCATGGCTGACATCCCTTCCCTTTTATTCTTGGTGAGCCTTCTCACTCCTCACCCCACTCATTTATGAGGTTACTTCCTTGCAAAGAGTCCTCTTCTAAAACTGCATTGTCCCCACTAGCTCTATCTTCTCTTTTGGAAGCGCTGTTGATTTGGTCAACATAGATCTAGTCCATGTGCATTGCCTCATTTCATACCCAAGGTGACTTCATTTTTCCTACCTAAACTGATCCCCATTCACATTGTGAATGTTTTATTCCTACTAAAGAGATTTAAGGGTCTCCCTACCCCATTTATTCTTCTAGACTACAAAATAGAGCAACATATAATATTCCAACTAGCAACAAGCTAATTGGGAATATTACAGTCCTCCCCTCCCAAAATTTTCTTGTCCTCAAGCAACAGTAAAGAAGGATGCTGCAAAATCTTCTCCCCTTCCACAGTTGCATCCTCATCCGGAAGATTCCTCCATTGAATCAAATATTCCTTGATCAACCTACTTCTCAACTGCCTCTCTCAAGTATCCAAGATTGCCTCTGGTTGAAAAACTAGATGGCCTTCATCATCAATAGGTGGGAGATCCATATTGGCAACCACATGTTGTCCAATGGCCTTCTTGAGGCATGAGACATGAAAATTTTTATGGATCTTGCTCCCCTTAGGAAGCTCCAGCTCATATGTTACTTCCATAACATGACAGATCACCCTATATGGTCCATAGAATCAAAGTTTGAGCTTCTCAGATCCCTTCTCCTTGAGTGTAGATATTCTATAAAGCTGAAGACGAAGATAGACCAAGCCACCTACCTCAAATTGTCTCTCTATCCGACCACGGTCTTCATATATTTTCTGCTAGTTTTGTGCAGTAGAAATGTTGTCCTTGAGGGCCCGGATTATGTCTTGAATCTATTAAATCCACTCCTTTACTCTAGGAGCCTTTCTTGCCCCAAACCTAACATCAGCAAATGAGAGTGCATCATACCCATAAAGAGCTTGAAATGGGGTCATACCAATGGAAATATGGTAAGTTGTGTTCTAACAGTACTCCCCCAAATGGAGCCAACGCAGCCATGCCCTCTGTTGGCCTGAGACATAGTTCCAAAAGTAGCCTTCCAACCACTTGTTCACTATCTCAGTCTGTTCATCGATTTGTGGGTGATATCTCATGCTTGGTGTGAATTCAGTACCCACTAACTGGAAAATTTGTTGCCAAAAGCCACCCATGAAGTGGCTATCCCGATCACTGACTATGGTCTTTGGAAGACCATGGAGTCTAAACACATCCCTGAAGAAAAGCTTAGTTACCTGTGAAGCAGTATATCATGCAGAAATATCAAAGAAATGTGAATAATTTGTTAGTCAATCAAAAACTACAAAGATACAATCCTTACCCTAAACTGTAGGTAGACGAGTGATGAAGTCCATGGAAATTATCTCCCATTTCCCATTAGGAATAGGAAGTGGCTGCAATAATCCTGCAGGATGGTTGTATTCTCCTTCATTTTGTTGGCATGCTATGCACTCCTTGATGTGTTGGAGTACATCCTCCTTGAGACCCTTCCATGAGAATCTCTCTCGTATAACCTGATAAGTCTTGGGGAATCCTTGATGCCCTGCAAGTGGGGAGTCGTGTGATGCTTCCAAAACCTTCTCCTTGAGCTTAGAATTTCTAGTCAAGAAGACCCGGTCCCGGTAATAGATGATCTCATCCATCACTCTATACCTCTCATCAGATACCACTCCATCTAGTATCTCATATGCAAAGTTGTCTTTGAAGTACTCTACCAACAACTGAGCTTTCCAATATGCATCTATACACCTTAAGGACAACGTTGCTGGCCTCCTGGATAGAGCATCTGCCAGCACATTACTCTTCCCCTTAACATACTCTATGTCAAAGTCATATGCTTGGATTTTACTTACCCATTTTTATTGTCTCTCCTGAAGCTGCTTCTGTTCAAGAAAGAACCAGAGACTATTATGATCAGTCTTCACCCAAAACTTATTCCCCACCAAATATTTCCGAAATTTGGCTAAAGCATGCATAATAGCCAGCATCTCTTTATCATATACGGGGTATAGCCTATCATGTGGTAGCAAATTACAGCTCTCAAAAGCTATAGGGTTTCCCCCTTGCATAAAAAATGCTCCAATTCCTTCCCCTGATGCATTACATTCCAATACAAAAGACTGAGTAAAATCTGGTAGGACCAATACTGGGAAACTACTCATTACCTCTTTAAGCTTATCAAAAGTTCTCTGCACTATAGGTGTCCAACTAAAGGCTCCCTTCTTTGCTAGATCTGTAAGTGGTGCTGCTAGTTGAGAGAACCCTTTTAAAAACTTCTGGTAATATGTACATATGCCTACAAACCCCCGAATCTCTATGACATTCCTTGGTTTAGGCCAATCTCTGATAGCACGAATATTCTCTTCATGGATTATCACCCCATCCACTCTAATGGTGTGGCCTAAGTAAAGCATCTCTGTGAGCCCAAAATCACACTTGGAGAGCTTAGAATAGAACTGATACTCCTTAAGAATGTGTAATACTGCCTCAATATGCTGCAAGTTTTCCTCCCATGTACGATTGTAGATAAGAATGTCATCAAAGAAGACCAATACAAACTTCCTCAAATGACCACGGAAGATGTGGTTCATGCAAGATTGGAATGTTGTTGGAGCACTGGTTAGTCCAAAAGGCATTACCGAGAACTCAAAATGTCCATAGTGGCACATGAACGCTGTCTTGGGGATATCTTCATCCCCCACCCTGATTTTATGATACTTGGATCTCAAATCAATCTTGGAGAAATACTTAGACCACCTTAATTCATCCATCAATTCATCGATCTTGGGATTGGGTATCTATTCTTCATGGTCTTCTTATTCAAGGCTCTATAATCAATACACATCCTCAATGTGCCATCCTTCTTCTTAACCAAGACCACTAAAGAGGCAAAAGGACTAGTGTTGGGCCGGATGTGTCCTAGAGCCAAAAGCTCTTAAATGGCCTTTTCAATCTCGTCCCTATAATATTTGGGATGCCTATAAGGTTTTGGTAATCATTGCTTGGATCCCTTGCTCCAACTCAATAGTATGCTCAAATCCTCAGTCAAAAGGTCTCCCAGGTGGGATATCTCTAAATACTGTAGAGTACTGGTCCAAGAGAGATTGTACATCTGGATGTACTAATGAGTCCTTGCTCCTAGCTTCAGGTAAATGCAATTCTACTGCCCATTCTATGTCTCCTCTGTGTAAATCTGCTTCCATCTTGTGGGTTGAAACAATTTTAGGTGGATAAGTGTGTATGCCTTAAATTTTCTGATGCTTGCCATTCCCCTTTTTTGTCCATTCCATCTCTAAGGTTTCCAAATCAGTGGTAACCTTCCCTAAGGTGATCAACCATTGGACACCCAATATAACATTAGTATCTGGAATATCAACCACAAAGAAGTGGTCTGTCAATGTGTAGGTTCCCATGGTGATGCATAATGTTGGAAAATATTTGGCACACTGCATGGTTCTAGCACCTGGAACCAGAAGTTTCCAGAATTGAGAATCCCTCAAAATATTCTATGTGAATGCCCCTCCTTTGTACCAGTTGTGAATCAATGAAGTTATGAGTATCTCCACTTTCTACCAAAACTGATACTCTTTGTCCCATAATAGTGCCTCTAACTCTCAATGTTAGATACTTGGGAACTCCTCTTAATGCTGCAAGATATCCTCCCATTGGAGCAAAGGCCTTTACTGCATCTTCTGGGGGAAGTACCGCACTGGTCTTCGCCTCATCCTTATAGAATATCTCAATGCAATATACTTTCCCTGCAACACATTGGTGGTTTGGCACCCATGGTTCTTGACATGTGAAACATAATTTTTTCTTCCTTAGACCCTTCTGATCATTGTCAATAGATGTCCTCCCTTGATTCTCGTTTGGCCATGAAGAGATCTCTTGCTGAAGAGGTGCTTTAGTCTTGGGAAAAGTATTTTGTAAGTCCCTAGCCTTCTCCACAACTTCTTGGAGTGTAGTAGGTAAATCTACCAATCCATGCAATGGTTCAGCCATCCCATCAATAAACATGCATACCTTCCGGTTCATAGTGAGGTCAGATACCATTACTGAAAGCTTCAAATACTCAAAAATATAAATTTCTAGATCTCCCATTTGCATGAGCTTGGTTAGCTCAACAAAGTAGGCCTCTGGATCCCTTGGATAAAATCTCTCTACCAACCTCCTGGTGGAATCTGAATATGAAGTGGTATGAGCATGCCCAAGTGTAGATAACCCATGGAACCACCATTCATGAGCCTCACCTTCCAGGTGCAGCACTGCTACCTTGATAGCTTTTATTTCATAAACTCTATTGAGTTGGAAATAAGTATCCAACTTCTCTACCCAAGCCTTGGCTGTGCACTTGGGTGATCCATCATAGGAGGGAAAAAAGAACCCTCCCAAGCTACATTGTAGATCTGAACTTTGCATAAACCCTCCCATTTTATGGTGATGAAAAGACCTCCTTCCATCCTTGATCCGACAGAACTCTTGAAATCTTAAATTTTCTTTGAATCTTCGAGATTGAGATTCATATTCTATAAAATAATCACTAGGGGTTTCTTCCTTCCAGGGTATTTCTTCCTCACCTTCCTCAGATAGGAATGTGGGCATAGTGGATCATTTTGAAGAAGGTTTTGCTATTGTTTTTTCCCAAAAATGTGATGTACCAGAGCTTTCTCCATGGTGAAACCCTCTAGGGGATTCCTTCTGCTTTATCTCATTGATATCTTTGGTAATGTATTGCACAGTTTGAAGAAGGAGTTTTGGGATATCTGTCCCCTCCATGGTTGTAAATATATTATCCCCATAAGCTAAGCCAAGAACAGAGCTCTGATACCACTATAATATTCCTTCTTAGGAAATTCAACAATATAAATAGATAAAATGCAGTTTTCAGAAAATTACGTTATAAAAATGAGAAATAGCACTTGGATCCATTATTTTATGCATTATGGCCCTCAAATACAGAAGGGGATCAGAAACAAATCCCTCTAGCTATGTTAAACAGATCTCCCTAGCTCAATATGGCTTAAAAACACCCAAACCCCATGACTTACACCATACAGAATTTTTGAAGCATGTGACAACGTAATTAAATTAGGGTTTCTATAAAAATAAGATAGGAAACAATAGATATGAAGTTATATTACTCAAATAGTTGAGAAACTGGAGATCTAGCCCCTTTTATACAATATGAATATAACCCGGCAAGGGTTTCATGAAAGCATAAGTACAAAATGGTAGATCTATAGATCTAGATCTGAAATCACATATTCTAACTATATCTCTACATACATGTGGTTGAAAAATTCAAGAAATGTCTGAAAATCCTCCTTACTAACTTTCCGGGAGAGGGATTTCCCCTTTACCTAGGAAACTAGCTCAAAATCAAGGGTTTTAACCCTCCCACTGTAACACCAAGAGAAATGACATAGTTTTTGAAAGACACTAAACTGTAGATGTTGGTGATTTCTTGACCCAATGTATGATAGTGGAAATGTAGCCCAGAATGCTCCTCTCAGGTCCCTTTAACAAGTTCTCCAAGAAAGAGTATGGAACTACCGCATGAGAATCCCTTACACTAAACAATGCAGCAAACCCAGCTAAACAGCTGAAGAATGTAAGAAGTCATAAGACCCAAACATAGACAATATTCTGAATGCCTCTCATGGTTTCCATCCCTTCCTTTTTATTCTTGGTGAGCCTTCTCACTCCTGACCCCAGTCATTCATGAGGTTACTTCCTTGCAAAGAGTCCTCCTCCGAAACCATCATTCCCCACTAGCTCTATCTTCTCTTTTGGCAACACTGTTGATTTGGTCAACATAGGTCTATTCCATGTGCATTTCCCCCTTTCATACCCAAGGTGACTTCATTTTTCCTACCTAAACTGATCCCCATTCACATTGGGAATATTTTATTCCTACTAAAGAGATTTAAGGGTCTCACATGGAAAGAGCAACATATAATATTCCAACTAGAAACAAGCTAATTTGGAATATTATACCATCCTTAGGAAGACTCCTAGATATAAAAACCCAACTGTTAGTAGACCTATCCACAAAGCAAGTTCCCTACATGAAAACATCAAAGACTTGGAGAATATCCTATCTAACTCATCCGCAGAACAAAGCTTGTCTAGGACTAGATCTCAGAGTTGGATAACCCATATAGCTTTAGACCCATCCACCTTGCAATAGAACCCTGTTGTACTAACTTCAACCCCCATCCATACACCTACTGTTCACCTTCCCGCATTTAACCTTCCACCTCCTTTTTTAAACCCTCCTCTTATTAAACCTCCTTTGTTTCCCCATATACCAACCATGGAAACATGGTATGCCCCATTAGATCTACCATTTCCCTTAGTTGTTCTGCCACAGGACTATCAGTCCAAGTTCCTTTCTATGATGCAAGTATTTCTATAATTTCTCAACTACATGTGGATAGAATGAATGACTATTTTGACAGACAAGAAATAGATGATGAGGTTGTTAAATTAATATTGTTTGCTCAAAGTTTAGGCGGAGAAGCAAGAAAATGGTTCAAAGGCTTAACCCATAATAGTATAAATGACCTCCCTTCTTTTCATCAACTATTATTAAACAAATGGGAATTCAAGAAAAACCCTCTCCAAATCTTATTAGAATATGAAAACATTAAGAGAAATGTTGGAGAAGGTGTCCAAGATTACTGCACTAGGTTCAATAGTGTATATAATGCCCTCCCTCCTCACATAAAACCTCCAAAAGCCCTAGATTTAATGAAATTTATAGATGGATTTGATCCATAAATGGCTTACCAACTAAGAGAAAGAGACCCTATTACATTAGAAGATATACAGAGAGGTGCAATAAGTGTAGAGGAAAATCTGATTGTTAAAAGAGCCAAAATGAGAAATGAAAAAGGAGTCACATATAAGGAAGAGGCTGCAGCCTCTACATCTGATTCTAAGATTGATAACCTTGTTAGAACCATGGAAAGGATGATGGAGAGAGTAAGTATGAATGAGAGAGCTTACCCCAAAGAAAACCAAGTCGCTCCTCAAAACAGAAAAAATCAGAACCAAAACCAAAAATTTACGAGAAATCCTCCTCAAATGAGACAAAGAGAATAAAGGGAATATGATTAGCAAATCAAACCTCCCTTTCAAGAAAACTATGCTGATGAGGATGAGGGGGTAATTGAAAAACCAAAAGATATTCAAATCAATGTAATGGGAGTAAATCATGAGGATATTGTTTTCCTCACTGAGGAGGAACAATGTATGTTTTCCCCAAATCAATGTGAAGAAGAAATCCTCGAATCCGAAGATTATAAACAAGGCTTCGAAATTGCCATAATGGAATTACATAGGAAGTATGACCTCAGAAGCAAGAAAACCCAAGACACTCCCAAGAGAAAGAACCCAAAATTTTTTGCTAGGAAGATCCTTGAAAATATTCCCAAAAAGACAGCAGAAAATCCAAACCTAGTGGCTGAAAGTTCTGATAAAAGTAAAAAAAAAACAACCAACATAGTGGTGACCAAAGCAACACTAGCAATTCATCTAGAAGCCCTAACAAAATTTTTTTAACTGAGACTCCAAATAAAAATCAGCAAGCTGAAATTGCTGTAAAAACAGTGTCTGATAAGACTGATCTGAACCTTTCAAAAACACAGACACTCTTTAGTATTGAGAGTGAAATTTCCAAGATAAAAATCTCCATACCTCTTACTCAATTATTTACCCAAGATGTATATAGATCCCAAGTTTTGAAAGCTTTAAACATAGGAGAAAAGGTTGATTCTGTAAATTTAAATGATGACAAACCTGCAATTTTGTTTGGACCAGAAGTAGAAGGTAAATTCCAAGAGGGAGGTGTACCTCCTTTTTATGTCAGTTTAAACATCCATGATAAAATCCTCCACAATGCTATGTTAGATTCAGGAGCTTCACATAACCTCATGCCAAAGGTAGTAATGGAAAGATTAGGCCTTGAGATAACTAGACCATACAAAGATTTATACTCTTTTGATTCTCGTAGAGCTAAATGTCTAGGCCTAATAAAAAACCTTTGTGTTAATTTAGCACAAATACCAGCCAAGAGCCTAGTAATGGATATTGTAGTGGCTGACATACCCCCTAAATATGGCATGCTCCTTTCAAGATCATGGGGAGCTAAACCTCAAGGCACCCTCCAAATGGACATGACCTATGCTACTATACCTATCTTTAGTCAACCAAGAAGACTATATAGGAAAAATCACATGAAATACATGGTCAATAGTCAAGACAAGCCCAATAATTCCCCTCTCTATTCTGTCCACAGAGGCCTTGATTCATTTATCCTTTACAATGATCAAAACATTAATGAACAAGTAGCAAAGAATGAACATTAGTGGAAAGAGAGGAAACGAAGAGGAGGAGAAATAAGATTCAAACCAAATAGAGAATAACCAACATGATAGAGACCATAAATAACAATATAACAACAAACATAGTGGCAGCCACAATGAACAACATAATGTTGAACACATTGGAATCTGAAATTGAACCTATTTGGAGTATGAGATTTGATGGTTCTTGTGGAAAAACTTGTTCAAGAGCAAGTGTTTGGGTACAAAACAGAGAAAAAAATCATGCAGAGGGTCATTCATATAGGTTGAACTTTCAATGCACTAATAACATAGCAAAATATGAAGCACTCCTTCTAGTGCTACAACTACCCAAGAAATTAGGAGCTAAGAGGATAATAGTCCATGGGGATTCAGAGCTAGTCATTAGGCAAATTAAGGGAGAATATACAACAAAACATCCTAGTTTAAAATAATATAGGGATGATGCCCTTGACCTCTTAAAAAATTTCAAAGAATATGATCTTGCATTTGTTCCCAGAAATCAGAACATCCTTGCTAATGGAATAGCATTTGCAACAATTACTTGTCAAACACCTTATCATAATAATCAATACACAGTACAATTCAAGTATAGACCAGCTGTCCCTGATCACATAAAATATTGGCAAGTTTTTGAAGGGGATAAACAGATTAAATATTTCCTACAGTCCATAAATGATTTTAAAATTCCAGATTCAGACTCAGATCATGAAAAGGATTGCTCTGCTGAGGAAAAAACATATAAAACAAAGCCCCCTGATAATGATAATATAAATATGTTAACAAAAGATTCCCCCCATAAGACAAAACTGTGTGTAAACTCAAAAAAAGAAGACTTTGAAGTACTGTAGTTGAAGGATAATGACTTGCTAGAAGGACTAGTCCCCTTATAAAAAAAAATTGATTTTAATGATGTTGCTAGGAAGCCAAAAATAGAATCCACTAAAGCAAACATAGAAGAATGCAATATAGGCAGTGAAAAAGAACCCAAAATGATAAAACTATCAAAGACACTGCCAAATCTTACAAAACATAAATATATTGAGCTGTTCAAAGAATTTACTGATGTGTTTTCTTGGAGCTATGAAGATTTAAAGTCATATGATACTGAGATAATTCAGCACAGGATTCCTCTCAAAGAAATCCAGAAGCCCTTTAAATAGAAATTGCACAGAATAAACCCTGAATAACTGCCCCTGGTTGAGAAAGAAATAAGAAAAATGTATGATGCTGGAATAATATTCCCACTTAGATACTCAGAATGGGTTTCAAATCTTGTATTAGTGAGGACGAAAACATGAGAAATTAGGCTATGCATAGACTTTAGAAATTTAAACAAAGCCTCCCTAAAAGACAACTACCCTTTACCAAAAATGGATCATATACTACAAAGGGTAGTAGGCTAAAAAAGAATATATTTTCTTGATGGCTTCTCAGGGCACAATCAGGTGCTAGAACACCCAAATGATCAACACAAAACAACTTTCACTACACCTTGGGGCACCTTCATGTATGTTAAAATGCCTTTTGGGTTAATGAATGTTGCTGCACTTTTCAAAGAGCCATGAATATTTCTTTCTCAGAAGAAATAGGTTACTTCATTGTGATATATCTTGATGACATAAGAGCCTATTCCAAAACTGATGAAGAACACCTAGCTCACCTGAGAAAGGTCTTTGAAAAGTGAAGAAAGTATGGCCTGCCTTTAAATCCCAAGAAAACTTTGTTTGGCCTTCACGAAGGAAAACTTTTAGGCCACATGATATCTAAATAAGGGATCAAGGTTGACCCACAAAGGATTGAGGGAATATTGCAAATTAGTCACGCAAGAAAACTCAAAGAGCTGCAATATTTCATTGGGAAGATAAATTTCTTGAGAAGGTTCATACCAAACCTTGCAGACCTCCTAAGAAACATTACTAATATGCTGAAAAGAGAAATAAGAGTCAAATGGACCATAGAGGCAAAGCAATACTTTGAGCTAGTGAAGAAAACACTTACACAAACACCTGTTTTAATCACCCTTGATTTCACCAAATATTTCTCCATTTTATCTTTTGCATCAGAACATACAGTTGCTTCTATCTTACTACAAAAGAACATAATAGGACAAGAGTAGTCCATAGCATTTTTCAGTAAAGCATTAAGATATGCACCTCTGAAATATAATATCATGGAAAAACAGGTTTTTGCCTTAGTCAAAGCACTAAAAGATTTTAGAGTCTACATTCTGCATTCACACATCATTTCATTTGTGCCTCGCACAGTAGTAAAAGACATACTCACACAAGATCCTGATGGAAAATGAGGTAAGTGGATTGATATCATCTTAGAATATGATCTGGAAATGAAGCCCACCAAGCTAATCAAAGGGCAAGGACTGGCTAAACTCGTGGTTGAAATTTTTTTTCAAGTACTGTACATAAATATGATTCATGCATTGGATGAACAAGAGGAGCTAGCAACTCCACCTATTGAAGAAGAATTTCTGAACGCACCCTGGTATGTTGATATATTATATGTGTTTTTTAATCTGAATGTTCCTTCTGGTTTGTCTAAAACAAAAGCTAGATTTTTGAAATTGAAGGTTGTTGATTTCTACATTTTAGATAAAGTTTTATATTGGAAAAATGCTGGTGGTATATTTCTTAAATGTTTTCCTGAAGAATATGCAGATAAGATCAAGCATGAATTTCATGAAGGAGAATGTGGAGGCCACCTCTATTGGAAAACCACTGCCAAAAAAAATCTTAGAGCTAGTTACTATTGGCCCACCCTCTTCCAAGACATCCATAAAATGGTGATTGCCTGTCATAAATGCCAAATATTTGAAGGAAAAATAAAACTGTTGCCATTACCTTTACATGCAATTTATGTTGAATCTCCTTTCCAATAATGGGGTCTTGATTTTATTGGAGAAATACACAGTGCCTCTTCTTCCCAGCACAAATGGATCCTTACTGCAACTGACTATTTTACAAAGTGGATAGAAGCCATTCCCTCCAAAACTTCCATAGACTCAATAATCATCAAATTCCTTGAAAACCACATTTTATCTAGATTTGGTTGTCCTAGAAAAATCATTACTGACAATGCTGCTGCATTTAGATCCAAGAAAATGGTGGAATTTTGCCACAAATATCATATTACATTGGGCAATTCTACAAATTATTACCCTCAAGGTAATGGGTTGATTGAATCCTAAAACAAGAGTTTGGTGAAAATCATTAAGAATTTGCTAGAAGGAAACAAGAAATCATGGCACAACAAACTAGTACATGCACTGTGGGCAGACAGATTAACAAATAATATATCAATTGGTATGTCACCCTATCAGCTGGTGTATGGAGCAGATGCAATTTTCCCAGCAAGTTTGGGAGTGCCAGTGATGAAGCTCATCCAAGTGGTGTAGTCTCAATAAAATGATATGCAAAGAAGAATAAACCAGACCGTTCAGTTGCAAAAAACTAGAGAAGAAGTGTACAACAGAACACAACAAGTGCAAGAAACTATCAAGAAGATTTCAACATTGGAGACAAAGTGCTGAAGTGGGATTCAAGAAGAGAGGACAAAGGCAAGCATGAAAAATTTGACAATCTATGGAAAGTTACATACATCATCCATTGAGCAAGAGGTAATAATGCATTTTTCCTACAAGAAATGGATGGAACAAATTTTTTTGGAGGTCCTGTCAATGGCAGGATGCTCAAGAATTATTTCAGTTGAAGAATCTCAGTTTAAAGTTTTCTTCATTATATATAACATTTCTGAAACAAAACTTAGAAAAATGGATACCAAAAGAAAAGGAAAAGAAGAAAAGAGTGTAGATAAAAGAAAAAAAGAGGTAAAGCCCCATACCAAAAAGAATGTTTCTGAAAGTGCGCAAATCCAAATGCCACTACTTTTGACAAAGAAGTCTTGTTCAATCATACATCCTAATCATGATTAAACAAATTTTGAATTTCTGCTGATAGGATAGAAATGAGGATTTTCCAACTATTTAAATTTGGCTTATCAGTAGGTAGACAGGAAAAGACATTGGTTCCAAAGTTTGAATCTGAACCAAAAAGGGAAGAAAGGGATAAATGACAAAATTCTAGATCAAAGCCCTTAGTTGTAGTTTTACTTTTTGCAAAATAAATATTGTGTGCAGCTTGTTCAAAATGCCACAAATCCATGACAATCAATCTTCTTAATCTTGATTTAGTCATGCTTTAAATTTCCTATTGATAGATTAGAGAATGAAAATCTATCAAACTATTTAATCTTGACATATAAGTAGATTACATAGAGAATAAAAAGATCATCAGTCTAATCTGAGCCTTTGGATGATATAAGGGTAGAAATAGATAGTTTTTTTCTTTCAAAAGAAAATGATGTCAAGGGTTTGCCAGTCTAAATGCACTGAAATGAAGAAACAATGATAGAGTAGAATGATGGGTAGGCAGAGTTTTTTTGCAGGAAGCATAATTTTGAATGTTAAAGGGTCACAAATTGCAAAGGATTGCAGCAGATTAGCAATTGCAGAATGAAAAATCTGTCAAGTACATATAAGGCACTGATCTATAAAGACAAGAGATCTAAATATGAGGTTCTTGACATCTCCTGAAGGAGCTGCCCTCCCTAGCTAGAGCCACTGTTAGTCTCCTATATTCACAGTATCACAAGGTGACTATGGATTTTATACAATTTGCTGAAAATAGCATTCCTTGACCATCAGCTATTCTCAAAAATATCACTGCCTTCATTATCTTCATAAAACCTTTTTCACCACATCTCATTTTCTATAGTTTTATAAAGTTAGCCCAATAATTATTTTAAAAATAATTAATTATTAAATATTAGCCCACCGAAATAAATGGCCATAAAACTGAAAAAATGGAATTCGCTCCCGATTTTCTTTGTTTGGAGCAGATTTCAATGGAATTCGCCTGGATTTACTGGGTCAGAGGGAGTGGTTGGAGGGATTCGCCCCATTTTTTCATTGGTTTGCCGGAATTTACTGGGTCGAAGAGGTGGTTGGGGCTTGGAAGGGGCGTGGAAGTTGAATGCTGGATGTGAAAACTAGATCGATGGAGGTTGGAAGGGGTGTGGAATTTGAATGTTGGATGGTTTGGGGCGTGGAAGTTGAATGTTGGATGTGAAAACCAGATCGATGGAGGTCAGATCGATGGATGGAGGTGGAAAATTACAAGATCTAGATGCATTGACCGATGACAGGCTATAGCTGCACACATTGACGAGGGCAATTGGTTCCAGGAGACAGACCACGGTAGCTGATTTAGAGTTCCAAGGTCCAAGATAGCCCATTTCACTGGTGCCATGGAGATAAAAAACTAAACCCGCGCCGTGAGGGGGAGCTTGGGCAGTGGTGTTGGCCCTTGGGTTGCAACTATAATTATATTTTTTCTATAAATTTGCTGAGTCCGAAATTTGAATGCTTCAAGTGTGATGTGATTGTTTTGGCCAGTCTAACAGCGCTCTGTCATGACTCATTATTATTTTTTAATAAATTTTCCAGTTCGAATGTGCTGGACTGCTGGTGAATGTTGGTGAATCAGTGATTGCTTCAAAGTTCAATGAGGAGTCCTCATAGGTCAAATTTCAGCCCTCTCTAAGGAAATTATTCGCTATTGTAGGTGTGACTGCTGATGCCCCGAAAATCGTTACATCAACATTGGGGGATAACCACCCGGTCCGGACCTTAATACATCTCCTTCTCCGTTTGGGATGGTGGCTCCGACTGGATATAATGGGACCAGTTTCCCAGTAATGAATAAAAGGGGTGGATGAATGATTGGTTTTCTAATAAGTGATAATGAATGGAGTACTTAATCTATAAGTGAAAACGTAAATGACTATTTTATCCCGAGAAGCTTCTATTCTTAAGTGCAACGTTTGATGATCTGTGTTTGTTAATAGGCATATAGATGACACTATTCAATAAACAAAGACATTCATTTAAATAATAATTACTTCGTTCAATTAGTTGAACGAAGTAATTGATAAAACATTGTTACACTTATCTTTTTATATTACTAACATATGAATGATTAGAAGAATAGCAAACTGTAAACATCCAGTAGTGGAAAGTATAAAGATTGTTGTTAAAACACATTCATATATTCAATAATAGCAAGAGTAATCAAACAACAATTTACATAAAAAGAATGAATTCAGACATAGATAATAGTACCATATGAGCTGCAAATCTTTCTCAACGTCAATCGCAATTTGAATTCCTTCTTCTGACTCAGAAATACTTTTAAATAAAGGCAGTAGTGCACATCCACATAAAAGCTTTGTTATCAAAATTTGGAAAAATTGGTCCAGTTTTCATAAAAAAATATGCCTGAAGTACAGTAGTGCAACTTCAGGTTTCAGTCATATACAAAAACTTACGACCCTTTCTAAATACATGAAAGGGTCTATAAATACTAAATTAAACTAACAAACTACAAAATTAAAATGCTACTAAATTGGTATAACCCGATCTTGAATATATCCTCTACAGCAATCTGGTAATCGGCAGCATGATTCATCACTCTGACTGTTTGCCTTTTGTCTTGAGTTGGCATATTGCTAGCATTGGTTCCACTTCTTGAGGGCGGCTGAGACGAGAATTGATTTGAGCAGCATAGGTGGCATCGTGTATATCAGGAATGATACACCCGATTGCATCCGTTAAGCATTTGAGGGCGGCTTTCTGGCTGTATGGTTTTACTAGGAACAACCAATAGGTGTCCCAAGTTAAAATTTTAATTTCTGTGATCAATCTCCCATTCTTTTCTATCTCTTGACAACATGATTGTTCCAATGTTTTGGCTGATAATAATTTACCCGGTGTACATTGAGAGATCATGTTAGATAAATAGAGAGTATTGTTGATCAAGTCAATCAAATTGTTCGTAGATAATTTACATCTAGAAACCTCTCTCTCTGCTTTCATCAATTGGGACTGCCACTCCATGAACAGAATTTCTTTATGGGATTCTAAGATTTTAGGCAAGTTTGCTGCTTGTCCCTCATTAGTGTTCTGCCAAGTGAGAAAATCCGTTAAAGTCTCATCGGCTTGCTCTAAGTCCTACCTGGCATCAACTGATTTGTTTATTATAGATGTTGTTATGTCACACAGAGGTTCAACTTGGGCAATTTCATGACACAACAATCTTATTTGTGTTATTAGTGCCTTATTAATCTGTATTGCTTCTGCTCTGAAATTGGCAGGCTGGGGAAGACTCTTGAACTTCTCTACTTGAGCTATTAATTGAGCAATTTGCTCATCTTTTGTTTTTACCATCTGTTCATTCATTGCTTTCAATTTTGCTAATGCCTCTGATAATTCTTTCTGTTTCTGAATCGCTTCTGCATCTGCTTTCTGTTGTGCCTCCAATAGCTGTGTTTGTAGTGAAGCGATCACTTGATCCTTTTCTTTCAACAAATTGCTCACCTCTGATGCCTTATCCATGGTGGCTGCCGAATAGGCACCAGCATATTGGGACAACTTTGTCAGGTCATTGGAGGGGTTGAATTCTTCCTTCCACACTACATTGGCTGTTACTGTTTGTTCAGGGAACAGGGAAGGTTGATCAATCCTTCTCCTTTTCCGTTGTTGCTTTATTACAGCCTTGTGTTTTGGGCTATAGAAAACATCCCACGGAGGAATATCCTCTACCTGCAAAATAATTTGATCTGAAGGATCCTTGGGAATTATTTCTAATCCTGTAGTCGGGGGTAGACCGCTGGTTTCTTTGCTTGGAACCTTTTTTGATACTGTATCCTGTGTATTGGCCGCTTTGGATGTATCGGCATTCTTTGAGCTCTCAAGATTGCTTATAATTGAATCAAATTGCTGCCATTCCTGAAGCAATTTTGGATCAATCTGGGTGTCAACATTCACCTTCTTGCTGCTTTGCTCCTGTTTCCTTTCCTGTTCCTGATCACGTATTCTCTGTGCTTCCTCTTCTTTTCTCTGTGCTTCTTCCTGTTCTTTCCTCTTTGCCTCTTCCCGTTCTTTCCTCTGGAGTTCCTCCTGCTCTTTTCTTTGGACTTCTGCAGATATTTTGGATGTAGCAGGAGGTTTGTTGTTAAGCTGCTGCTCAGGCTCGCTTGATTGTATCATCGGGGCAGTGGCTAACAAATCTAGAGGCAGAGTTTGCAACCTCTGCTCTCTAAGTTTGTTAAATTCAACTAACCCGTCGTCATGGTATCTAAGTTTAGCTATCTCTTGAACCTGAAATATCGAC
This sequence comes from Pinus albicaulis, assembly GCA_034641835.2. Taxonomy (NCBI): domain Eukaryota; kingdom Viridiplantae; phylum Streptophyta; class Pinopsida; order Pinales; family Pinaceae; genus Pinus; species Pinus albicaulis. The sequence continues at coordinate 72,480,006 of CM076569.1, read as the reverse complement.
TCAGCCGAGGAGAAAAGGTCATCAAACTCGTCTTCCTTATGTTCAAATTTAGTGAGTTTGGCCTGATCTAGAACATTATAGACGACCTTTTTCGGATCAAAGCTTCTGTTAGGCAGAGTGGCGAGTTTTAACATATTGATATTTTCCGCCTCTTTCTCTGCGTGTTTATAATCACGCGGAGTATAGACGCCACACCTTATAGGGAAAGGAGGCCAGACTTGCTTCTTTGAATTCCTGAGAGTCTTTGTAGCCGATGCGGATGTAAGATGATATGCTATTTCTCGAGCTAAAAGTTTGTCTGGTATATACAAGGGGAGGACATGAGGTCTGGCCTGGCTGCCGAAAACTCTTACATAAGTGAATTTTTGCTCTCCGAACCAGGTTCCTAGGGCTGTCAAGTCAATCTCTGCTTGGGAGGAAATCTTAGGAGTAGGTCTAGCAAAAATTGCATAGTAAATAGGTAGCATAAGTCCGTTGCAGAGTTGATATAGGTGGTGTTTATAATGGGCTTTCCATAATTTCTGGTGATATATATGAATGGGCATGGGGTCCTGTGGAGTCCATCTCCACCCTAACACAGGAAACTCGGAATTAAAACAGAGGGTATCTAAAATGTAGGCACTAAAGTAAAATGGAGGGATGATTCTATCAGTAACACGGGATTTGTTTCTGAAGTCAAGAATAGCAGTTGCTAACTTATTCGATAATATATTCCCCCAATCCATGATTTCACTATTACATGCTGCTTCCATCAAAGGTACCATCTCTATGGAAAATTTTGAAGAATCATGCAATCCCCATATTCGACACATCATAGCTCCAGCATAACAATAAGGAGAACATAAGGAATTGACGGAGTACTTACCCGAAGACTCATGTTTGTGTTTCGCCGGGTTCTGTCTCCATTCCCGTATAGGCTCTGACTCAGTTTCATTTTCATCTCTAAACTTCTCCGGGAATGCTTTATTATACTTCTTCTCTGGTTCGGGCAAATGGTACATTTGTCTCAAATCATTAGGCTGAAACGAACCGAAAACTCTCCCATCAATAGTGTAGAATATTCTGTTCGTAATTGGAATTTCTTCAATGGCCCATCTCACTACATCTATATATGGAAGAATTTGCTCCCGAGCCGCTACCCTGTGCAGGTAGGAATCAGCCAAATCTTTCAGAGTAGCATCAGATTTCTGGCTCGAGCCTGCTGTAGCTTGTACCGATGTTTGCTGAGGTTCCTCGGCTTCAACCAGGTTGTAAATGCTCTGCCAAGTAGTATTACCGAGACCAAGACATGTGGTATCTGAGATTAATCCTTTCTTGTTCGGTCCCGGATCGGCAGCATGTTGTTCTGTTACCACAGAAGCTGAAGCTGTTCCAGGTTTCTTAGATTTCTTCCCCATTTGGTCTGAACTTGCTACTGCGGAGAAGCTCTGCACAAGAGATAAAATGAACGTAATGCGGAGAATAGACGGCGAAAACTAAGTACAGAAGACTTATGCCAATCAATAAATAATGGAAAATAATCATAAGACTCCCACGGATGTAATCTCTGAAGGGATTTAAGCGTAACTGCTCCATTAATTGGCCGTTTAAACCTGTCAATCAATTAAATGCTCATTATATCTTTCATTTTCCGAATAGTCTATTTAAGCGCGGATTTGATTTTTATTTGGCGGTTGGGCGTAAGTGAATTACTATTGGAAAGCGGAAAGGCTTTTTAATAATAATTAACATAATATGCCGAAGCCATATCAATCCTTTTTGAAAGTCGCGCTTGGCTTTATCGCGATCGGCGATCGGAGGAAGACTTGGGCAGTTTTATTTGAGTTATCGTAGAATCCTCGATCGCCGATAGCGATATCGCTTAACTCGCATCGGGAGCTTTTAAGGAAAAGTTTCGCTGTATTCAGATCACATTCCCCGATTGCCGATAGTGATATCGCATCGGAGCCAGGAGGGGGGCCTTGTGTTGTGATTGTTTTATTTTCCCGATTGCAGATGATTTATTAACTCAAAAGGTTTTATAATGTTTTGTTTGTTTTCGGATTTTTTAGAGGAATGATGAGTTAATACCAATTTAATCTAAAAGGGACCCATTTCATATTATAGTTTTCTAAAGTAAAATTTTATGAAATGGGGGGTTGTTGTATAGCACAAACGTACCCTAAGGCATAATTTTTTCCCTAATGTTCACTTCGTTAATATGTTGTGGTTTCCTATATAATTTCATCCCTCTGTGTCTGGACAAGTTTGAGCCATATTTATTGATTATGTGAATCTTTCAAAGGTTTTCTTGTGTATTGGTCTGTAAACTTGAATGAATTAATTCAAACGTATTTAGTTGAGCCTTATTTTGAACTATGTAGTTAGATACAAACACCTTCTCTGATACCTGTTTTTGGCATACTTTCAAGGCATACTTTGTGGTAGAAAAACCAATTGCAAGGGATAGAAATTACTGAAGAAATTTCTTCACCACCTCTGACCCTTATTTCTTTCTCAGCTAGCAATTTAATGTCTGTTAATTTAAATACTGCTGGTAAATCTTGACAAAAATCTGAGATGGGTTTTTGTAATTTGTCTTACCTTCTTATATTTATGATGTAGATATTGTGGAATGCCATTGGTTGTTGAGTTTCTTTATTAAGGTTAGTTTGAGTGCTATTTCATCTTTCAGATGCCCTACGAGTGTGACTGTAATGACCATGTGTTGTTGTGGTGCATACAAATTTTAATTTATCATTATGCATATCATTTAAAGTTGTCGTATTTATTTCCTTAACCATTATGGAGTCATCATCCTCTGGAATCATTCATGGGATTTTTTAATTTAAATTTTTATCTAAAAAATAATGGTAGAATTTATCATTTAGCTTGGTTACATTTTTTATGTCTTTTAAAAATCAGCATATAAGTGTAGCAAGAGCATTGCATGCAAGTGAGATGTAGATACTTTAATGGTCAGCTTATTTGGTGGAAGCATGCATGATATCATGATATTTTGATCATCTGTCACGATATCTTTGGTGTTGTTCTAGTTTTTCATTGACGATTTGAAATGGTGTCAATCTGAAACTCTATGACATTGAATTTTGATGCAGCATTTGGAGTTGGTAGCTTCTTTGGCTTCTCTTTTCTAATAATTCCATGTGCAGATTCTATTAACTGGGACTTAGCATTTTGAGATCATTTCTTTGAAGTGCATGTATGATATTTTATGAAGAGTTACCTGAATATACTATGCTAGTATTAAGTTGTAATATAGGAAGAAAACACTTGATAAAAAATTAAACTAACGGTGCATGTGAAAAACACCGATGTGCAGAAAATAAAATCTTTATCATTCAATAACAGGGCACCATTAAGGTATTGCATAGGTCTAGGAAGAGTTTACGCAAATATTATAGTCAATAGAATTTCAAGTTGATACTAAAAACTTGTCCAACCAGTTTATATCAGAAGGTCAGTGTGTCTGGTTCTCAAGATATAATCAAAAGCAGATTAATATTCTTAGTAAACAAGCCAGTGTCAACGTCTACATTGCAATCCAATTTCTGACTTTGTCAATCAGAATATTGTGCATAATATTTTAGAACTCTCTTGTTGCATAACGTTTTAGTGCAGGAGTCAAATATTAGCTTTGGGATTGTCTACCAAGGAATTCAACTTGTGAATGTTACTATAACCAGTTTCTCTCTTGTGACGATAGGATAGCAACTTCAGAGACTTTACATCGATATGGTTCATCTTTATTTACAAAGAAAACTGTAACCCATGCATTTCATTATTTGGATTTTCCCCAAAACACAAGGTCCCTGTTGCCTCAAAATCTAATAGGCCTTATGAAAGACCTCACAAGGAAATGGCCAAACCAAGGTGCAACAATGAGGTGGCTTGCCACTATCACTTCAATATTCCACCTTCTGCTCTTTAGTGGAATTTCATCACACGAGAGGCTTCCCAACTTCTCGCCTAAAGAGTATATTTCAACTGGCTCAAGGTGATATAAGTTAAAGGCTAAGCAAGATACTTATATGGATAAAGGCACAATTCTCTATGTAAAAGGAACAACATACCATAAAAAAAACCTTGAAAGATGCTTGATTGCCTAGGGTTTCAAGATGTAGCTTATATAAGGAGTAACTAGGCATGTAAGCATAAAGAAAAGGTTTGCTTAGTGATGAAATCGAAAAAAGGTGATGGCAAGCCTTCAAATAAGCCCTAAGTTGAAGCCTTGTATTGGATTAAGGTTGATGATGTCAGCCCTTCACCACTGAAACTTCTTGTGTGTTCTTAAGCATTAGCCATTCATTCATGATAACTTCCCTTCAGGATGATAGAAAAGATGTACCATGGAGTAAAGGTGTTGTAGGTTGTAGAGTAACATGAAATTTTTACAATATGGGTTTGGTTATTTATAATCTTCTCAGAAATGTCTGTTGCTACTCTAATGTTAATAAGTTCAAAAAGAGAATCTCAATGCACAATTGAGGAATTTTCATATGATACAAGGAAGTTGGAACTAACTCACAAACCTAGTGCTGTTAAATCATAGCAAGTTTGTTTGCACTCATATTTCATTCTCTCATGAACTGAGTGAAATTTTTTGGGGAATTTCTAATCAACAATTTCTAGGAGTTTGTGTCAGATTTGGGTAGACTCATAGAGTGATTATCTTGTGGCTATTATAAACTCTTTTTGTCAACCCATGGAGACATGGGGTAAATTTTCACTTGATTTGCAGTTTCCAATGATTTGACACTAAGAATCATTGGCTGACTGTGATGATTCGTTGACTTCTTTTCTTCTTTTTTGCCCCTTTCCCTTAGATGGTCATGCATGGGAGGGGAAGATCCAGTGAATGTATGATTTGTGGTGTGCATTTATCTATTGGTTAAATCTTTGGTAACATCCCATGACTACTATTTCAATGGAAGTTGGTTAAATAACAAACACTAAGTTCTAATTAAGGGTTTTAAATGTTTTATACAATAGCTAATTTTGGTTTATAGGATCCCAATTGTGCTTATTTGGGCCTGAAACTTTACATGGCACCCCTGTGTTTACAAATAATGGAAAACATTTGAATATTTTTAGGTTATTTCATGGCCATACTAGACATTTTTCACTACCTAAAACATTTCTAGATATTAAAATACAAGTGGTTGAATTTCCTGCAATTTAGGTTACATAAAACACAAATTTTGGTCAAATTTTGTTAATGAATTGAACCCTGGCCAAATTTATCAAATCATGTTGTGACATGAGGGAAGAGCTTATAGATTGGCTTCCATGAAAAATTTCCAGGACCTAGGTTGGTCCTATACATGTTGGTTTACAAGGGGCTTTGATACCAAGAACAATTATAAAAAGCCGCAAATAATGTTTTGAAATTTTGATATGATAGAAGTCCATGACTCCATGCTCATGAAATTGGACAACATACCATATTCATATTCTATTTTTTGAGTGTTTCTTCCAGCTTTAGAATGAAAACTAAACTGGTTATTGAATGCAAGAGTAGAAATCCCAGAGTAACTCTGCCATGCATGTGGGAATCTCACCGAAGCTAGTATGCCACAAGAGTAGAGCTCCCAGAATGAATACGCCTTGCAGGCCTAGATAAATGCACCCTACCAAAAATAAGATGAGGTTGTCTACAAATAAACTTGTCCACATGAGAAACTCTTCCAAAGGTGTGCCCTCTTTCCATTAAAGGCCAAGTGCTCTACCACCAGAAGGAGAACATGCTCGGAGCAACACCGTAAATTAACAGTTTGGTGTCAGGCATGCTCTATCCCCTTAAGGTGCCTATTATGATGGACGTATCGTGATTTACCCCGCAATTTGAGGTGGTTGCATTGCTTGCTTACATATTTTATCCTATTTGTCTATGTAAACATGTGTTTTAGGGTGCAGAGAAACCATTCTTTAACAATAAGTTGACTTGGAGAGAAGTGAAAGTTGGTTATGCAATCGGTTAGTGTTTCATTCTTCTATGTTTGGGTCAAGGAAAGGAGTTTCATAAATCTAGGATTTCTAGGCATTTACAATTGTATTGAGTTGCATTAGGGGCTTAGCTTTTATGCTGCATATGTATAGGGGATGGGTTTTCCTGAGGTCAACAATGGATGCCCCCTTATGTCATTACACCTTAGACATATCATTTTGGTTGTACATTTTTGTCTTTCCAATGATTATTTCATGGATGGAAATTTTGATATATATTCATTCCATTGGTACACATTTAACTTAAGTGGAAAGTTGTATAACTATTGGATTGATATTATAAGAAAGAGGGGGAGGGGTCTCTTCCATGTTGAAGTGTTGATATCCAAATTGCTTCTTTATTGATTTTTAAAAAGAGCTCCAAAGCTCACAAGAAAGATTAGAAAATGAGCAGTTTTTTTAACGTTGAAAGAATATGTGTCCTCTTTTTTTCATACAAAATGCTGAGTTCCTCAAGGGTCATGTGGAAGGAGATAAAAAATAAGTCATGATTTTTTTACTATATGTAAGGAGATGTACCATAATGTCAAGGGTTGTATGGTTAAGTAATATGGAAAAATTGGACTTGGGAATAAACTTGTGGGGGTCAACAACTTTGAAATTCAGTAACTTGGGAAAACAATGGAAATGACTTGGCAAAAAATGGCTAAGCATTAAAAAATGCAAAATATTTCATTTTTTCATTTAAAATTATGTATAAACTAGAAAACATATATAATCATATTTCCATACCATATGAAAAGAAGATACATATATAAAAGGTGTAAGATGCCAAATGATCTAGTATCTACTATCAATGCCTATGCTCCTTTAGTGGGCATATATATTGGGTCATCCTCTAGTAGTGGAAGGTTCTGTGGCTGGAGTCAAACATAGTGGTGGATAATGAGTCTAGTACAAGACTTTGTCCATCCTGTAGTGGCTGGTTAAGGGCATCCTCTACTGCCAGCCACTCCTGCTCATAATTGACATCTACCCAAGCAGGGAAATCCATGAAATATTTATTGGCACTGATTAGATACTCCAGTGTTTTTTTTGAAATTGTGATTTTTTCGGAACTCAAAAAAACTTGTGATTTGTTTGGGTTATTTCTTGGGATGGGAAAATTGGAAAAAATAAATATATTTGAATCTTTTGGAATTTTTTTTTTGCATTATTATAGAGAATATAATATTCATTAACATTAATATGCAGGGAAAGAATTATACATTGAGGAAAAATTTGCAACCTGTTTTTCTTCAGAAGCTTATAGTAGTTTTCCCATCACATTTGACATAGAAAAATAAATCTTTCTAGGCATACCTATGTGTTTCTTTCTAGGGATACCCGTGTGTTTGGAGGTGAAGTAAATCTATGGTATTTCTCTATTGGAAGTTATTTATGTTGCTGATATTACTATTCTGAAAGCGGCCTCCATATGCAACTATACTTCTCTCTTGATTGCTCGCTGATACTTCTCAACTCACTTATTTTATTGGCTGGAGTATGCTCTATCAATGTTATGTATGCCTTTTATCTTGAATGAAAGTGGATGTGACTATTCAGAAGAATTAATATCATATAGGTGTTGATGTTTTAATTGGCATATATGTTCTCTGTACCTTTTCATTTAGAAATAAATTCTCAAAGTCACCTACAACAATCCACATACCAATTGTTTGTAAAAATTTCACATTAAACCAAACTAAATAAACTCAAAATTTTTGTGGTATTTCCAAGTCATTTAAGGAAAGGAACGTTACATTCTATTCAGGGCTTGTTCTGTTTGAAGCAGATTCTTCTTTTTGTATCACAGCGTCTATACTCTATACTCTTTTTGTATCTTTCTAGGCATATAGGTAGAAGAAAATTTTAGAGTGATGATTGTTTAACTGAAAATATTTCATCCCAAGGGAAGGTAGGCTAAGAGTTTCTCGAGAGAGGCATCTACAGAAACTACGTAATTGACATAAATTAGTCCAGGAGTGTGCAAGTATTCAAGTTCGAGTCTTCGAAGTTCTTCGTATATACAGTGAAATGTCTCGAACCAATGTAGGTTGTCCTTTGATGAATATGAGACCCAACTAGGAGCATGCATTTTAGAAAGCTAGGATAAGCTCAAAATGCAAATAATATAACTCTTGCTGTAGATACGATTTATTCATTGTCAAGTTCTTTCTTCGTTATAGGAGGATAACAAACTCCTATAGGTAGCACTATGCCATTATAGTGAACAAGGAAGGGTAGATGTGATATCCTTATCTGAGGCCCTTGGTGGCCTTGAAGATTCAAGAAAGACATTGTCCTCCTGTTGACCATATTTTTAATTCAGGGTCCTATGTAGGCCTTGGCCCACAGAATGAAGTTCTCATCAAAGCCAAATTTCTTCATAGCTGAGAATAAGAAATTACACCTCACTCTATCCAAGGCATTCACCATATCGAGTTTTATGACTCATGTAATTCTTTCCATATGGGTGGCTACTTTGAGCAACTTCCTGAACTGTTATGCCAGTTTCACGGATAATTCTACCCTGAAAAAAGCAAGTTTGTTTCTCTTCGATAACACATTGCATCAATGGCTTAAATCTAGAAAACGTAGTCTTAGCTAGAATCTTTTAGTTTCTGACGTTAGGGATGAGGGTGAAGTAGAAGGAATTTATTTTTTCTTTAAATTTGCATTGCTTCCTTGATTCTTCCACATAGCTTAAGAGGTCCCTATTGATATATTTCCATGCTTACTAAAAATGTGTTGAGAACTTGTCTAGACTCTGGAATAGGGACTTTGTTAAGTTTCATATTCCATACCGTTTCTTGGACTTCCTTACTTGATATGGGTCCTAGGAGTTTCTCATTATCCAGTTCTTGTAAAAGACATGTATCTTGTCCAACATTTACTCCCGAGCACTTCCATTATCTACTCTTATTCTGAAAAAAGGTTCCTAAAGGGAGAGAAGGTTGCTACTTTGATTTCATTAAACCATATGTTTTCAATCTGTCTATGAGTTACCTCAGAGATGAAATTTCAAATTCTTCTTGAGTGTTCTTGGTAATGGAAAAATTTAATTCTCCCGTTCCCTGCTTTCAGCCATAGGCTCCTTGATTTCAATCTCTAGATTTCTTCTTCGATGATCTAAGCTTTGAATAGTTGAGCACTTACTTCCTTTTCCCCTTGCCCGAGTCTATTTAGAGAGCCCTTATCTTCAATTTTGGACTTGACTTCTTCAAGGATTCCCGTCTTTCCGAAATGGGACGATCTTCCTTGTGGGATTTAGCCCATTATTTCATTTCAATTTTAATCTCTTTATTTTTTTCTCCCAGATGTAGGAGGAAAAGCCATGAACTGGGAGAGATCAAGAATTTCTCACCATTTCTTTAAAGTCTGGCTGTGAGAACCATACAGGGCTATATTTTAAATGACTTGGACCAAGTGCTTGAGAGTTTGATACTGAGAGCAAAATTGTCTTGTGATTGGATAGTGCACTTGGGATAATTGCACGATTTAGAATTACTCACAGATAAAGGAGCTTTATAAGAGAAACACATCAAGTCTTTCCACAATGAACCCTGGCCCTAGCTCTGTATTGCTCCAATTGAATTTTCCATTAAAAAGGTCCTATTCTGAAATCAGGTCTTCAATGGTCCTAATGGTTAAGAAAATGTTGTTTTTTTTTCCATTTCACTTATTAAACGTATAGAAAGGGTCCATTCTATTGATTAAACAAGTGTAAAGATACCATTCCATTGATTTACCCTGCAAAGGTTCCATTCCGATGATCAAACCCATTAGATGATTTAACGCTTGCAATTTATTTCGCCCATGATTGTTCCATGCATGTAAACCCAAATCATTGGCCCACCTAGAAATGTGGCCCACTTGGTGTCTTAGTGTAAGAACACTCTTAAAAATCCTTAGCTCCTCATCAAGCTTATGAAATATTACTTGCAATCATTCCAAATTGTTTTGACAATTGTTCATCTTGGCAAATTAAAGGAATTTTCACCTATGATTAAATCATAAATCATTAAGGTCTTGGATGTTGTGTATATGTGAAGTTGTTTCTATCCTATGCTTGAAACTACCTCATAAGGAGCTTCTCCTTCATTTTTCCTTGTAAGCCATTAAGTCGCTAAAACCGTCCTTGGATCATGGCCGTTAATTAGCCCAAGTCCTCCATATTCTCTATGGAGGGTGTAAATGTCACTAGTAACTGAATAGTTGCCTTCCTCCTCACTTTTATCATGGAAAATGATAGAGGATATGTTTCAACTTCTTATAACCAATTCATCAAGGGAAAGATAAGTAAAAGAATCACTAGTAACTGACTATTTTCCTTCCTCACTTTTATCATGGAAAATGATAGCGGATATGTTTCAATTCTTATAACCAATTCTTTACAACTTAAGGGAGAGGTGTTTTGCAAAGGATGATTAAAGTTATTGTAATATTTTGTTGTTTTGTTTAAAGCTTTCAAGTGTTCATTAGGTGATTTGGAGATATGAATTAATTTATTGGAAATTTTTATATATTTTACATTTGAATGATGTTCTTTGTTTTATAGATGATGACTCATGATGTTATTGTTTTGTGTATAATGATTTATTTTTTCTTTTGGGCTTGGGCCTTGGCACAAATTTTTAATAAAAAATTTCATAATGGTTTTTGTGAACATTACACTTATTTTACTTTGAAAGCTACTTACAAATCTAGTAATTCTCAACTCTTGGAAACTATTGATGCAGGTTTCTAGATAGATTTGAAATTTTACTTCTGGAATATTCAGTGAGATGTCAAAAGCTAATCCTGGGAAGAAAATATCAAGGCAAATTGTGTTGAATCCTTAGTTAAACTGAGAGGAGGGGGGGGGAGTGAATCAGTTTAACACATACTTAAGCTTTTTAAATTTTTCATCAATTTATTTACAACTTAATTTTATAACCAACCTTAATATGTGAATAGTCTTAATATGTTGCAGGAAATATTAAATTAATGTGACATAAAACTGATTAGGAGAGCAACAAATGTTAAGCAGATTTGGTAGATCATATCAACACATAGGCAACACACATAGAGACAATAGATATAAGTGGAAACCCATAAAGGGAGAAAACCACATATTATTATTGTTGTGATGCAAAGGCAAGCTCCAACTCCCTCTCACCATTGATTTTCTGTAGGATCCAACCCACAGGAGGCTCCTACCTCAATTCTGCAAGCTACAACTTGCAAAGAAGCTCCAACTCCCATCAATTTTCTGCAGGCACCAACCTACAGGAGGCTCAAACCTTAGTCAGCTACAACTGACATTTATCAATCTACAACTTGATAGGGAAGCTCCAAATTCCTTATTCTTTCAAAAGAAATGGTTGCTAATTTACCTCAGATATCAGCTCTATTTTGTAGCATCTCTTTCTGCTCCTCTCTTCCTTATCTTCTCTGCCTCAATTTTCCATACTCTGCATTCTCTATCCTCACTCTCTCTTTTGCATATCAAGATGATGTTATTTGTATATATTTTCTTGTGAGTGTCTCTATTCCTCAGAGAATTCAAAATGGATAGTCATACCTCTTAGTCTTCTGCCTTCTCATTTCTTTTCAAGCTCACTCAGAAAGACATAGCTGTGTGTACTAAATTTAATATTACAGTAGGATATTTATTCTCTTCCGGAGACTTTCCAATGCATCACAACAATATAAATAAATTAAAAACATTTACATTCAATTACAATGAAAACTCCAGCTCACTCAGTCAGCCTCTTGGTTCACTGCACTTTTCTTTTCTGTGACTGTGTTTGTCTTTTCTGCTCTGATTGATTTTGTGCTTACTGTCACAGTGTAACTGCCATACATATGTAACTGCGCTTTTCATATATCACAATTTAACTCTTGGCTTGATAAGAATTTTTTTTATCATATAGACTACCGTGTTATATAACTTATGTAACTTCCGGCGATATCATACTAAGAGATCATTTTAATATACAGAATGCCTTTATGGGCCCACTCGCCGAGCTTGTATTATCCTCCGATGCGATGCGATCACTCCTCAACTACTTCCAATTGCGATCAAATGCCGATGCGATGAAACACTGTTTACGTTGAAATGCCGATGCGATGTATCACCTTTCAAATATTTCCGATTGCGATTAATCGCAATCGCAACTTCCATTGAAATGTTCCGATGTTCTGATGCTCCGATGCTCCGATTCTGATGATTCACTGCTATGCAGAAACTCGAACATATATCAATCATGGTTTATAAACCCATCGGATCCGCACTTTCATCACAATTGAAATCTTTTTTTTATATGTTCCGCTGCCAAATTTATCCGATGTGATTGGATGAGGGTCCCATGCTCTACTAATCACCCTCGTCAGTTATCCATATAACAATAAAGTTCGAGCTTATATAGGACATTCACAATACCTTTGCATACATTGACTCGGCGTTCACTAGTCAACCTTGTACATTCAATCTTACAACTCGACCCTGGTTCAATCCAAAATCAACACTTGGCATGTACATATATTAACCCATATATCATACAATTCATATTGCGGCAGCTTCACATATTCAACCATTATATGTGCCTTACAATATGTCAATATATCTATATATATATATATATATTACGCTCTTCTTCAATTTTGGAAGCGTTATAACAAAACTCAATCACATCGGACATACCTAGGTAAAACTCGCAACCGTAGTTTGAACAGTCCTGATCAATATAAATTAGAACTGGGCCCCACACTAATGACCCTTCCACATCCAACAGCAAAAATCACGTTACACTGCTTCAGATGATCCGACGTCCTTAATCAAATCTCGCATGACTTAGATGCATGGGCTTTTAACTCGCAATGAGAGTGGTATCTCCAAACCGCTTAAGGCCACATGTCAGCCTATGGCATTGATCGCATTCGAATTGGGAATACAACTTATCGTACAAAAGCGGTGCAATGAAAACCGTCTGGTGTTCCAAACCCACTGTCACTGTTCATACCTCGTGGTTTCGTTCAGTTGCGCTTGAGGTTCCGTTCCTTCCTTCTTTTGTTCATGATCCCAATATGTCTTATTAACTTCATTTTCATACGGTTCTTCGGCTATTCTCTGTCGCTCCTTCTCATGTGTTATCCCTTGCTTTGTCAACACTTCAACATGGTGCTTCTGCTATCATAATACACAGCTCCATTCATGCATAGGTTTATCACCACTCCTCTGCGCTCGATTCATGATTCGTTAACGCAGGGCCTTATCTCTTATTTCTTTAGCACTTCAATATATGAAGCCTATTTCATTATTACGTTAATTAAACGTTGATCATTTCACTGTTTGATAATGGCTCTGCCTCTACCTCCACTGCTTGATTGTTTCTCTACCTCTGTACATATCCTGTCACTGTATTTCTGCGGCTCTGCCAAATTTTCACTCCTGTCACTGTATTTTCTATTTCATTTCAACATTCTTCTTTCGTTTGTTTCCTTTGCCATCTATGCTGTCTCCTTTGCGCTGCTTTCTTCTCTTTTTGTTGCCTTGTTTCTGTAAATATGCTCTCCCTCTTTTCTTCTCTGTTGTTTTCTCCTTTGCCTCTACTGCTGTCCTTTGCCATCAATGACAACATTTCCAACAGTCTCCCCCTTTGGAATTGATGGCAATACACTTCCTCTTTTTTCCTCTTAGGACCCTTCCTTCTGTTGCTAGCTCTTCCTCCCCCTTTGACATCAATGGCAAGGGGTTGCTTGTTTTTAGTATGCTTTTAACTCTCACCCATGTTGCACTGATCTTGAGGAACTGTTTCATGCTTTATTTGCTAACTGATCTCCCCCTGGAATGATATTTTCGTTTCTGTTCTCCCCATGAAACTATGCTTTCTCTTCATATTAGAGAGTGGTATCTACAGATACTACCCCTAGTCTATCTCTCAAATACTCAAATGGTCCTCTAGCAAGTGGTTTGGTAAATATATCTGTTGTCTGATCTTTTGTTGGCACATACTCTAGCTTTACTACATTCTGAGCTACTTGTTCTCGGAGAAAATGATATTTTATCGGGATATGTTTAGTTTTTGAATGAAGCACATGATTTTTTGATATGCTTATAGCACTTGTATTATCACATTTGATAGAGATAGGTTCATCAATGCTTACCTTCATGTCTTGGAGGGTTTGCTTCATCCATAGGACTTGTGTACAACATGTTGTTGCTGCTATGTATTATGATTTTGCTGTAGATAGAGAAATAGATGTTTGTTTCTTGCTAAGCCATGCCACCAGACTTTATCCTAGATAAAATGCACCTCCACTTGTGCTTTTCCTATCATCCACACAGCTAGCCAAATCTGCATCTGTGTATGCTGTCAAAGTGAAGCTTTTTCCTTTTGGATACCAAAGTCCATACTGTGCAGTTCCTTGTAGATATTTGAATATTATTTTGACTTCTAGAAGGTGATTTTGTTTAGGTGCTGCTTGATATCTAGCCACAAGTCCTACTGCTAGCATGATGTATGGTCTTGATGCTGTTAGGTACATCAGACTTCCTATCATGGATCTGTAGAGTCTTTGATCTATATCAACAGATTCATCATCAGCACATAGCTTGCATCCCGTGATCATCGGAGTTGACACAGGTTTGCAGTCCTCCATTTTGAACTTTTTCAACATTTATTTTAAGTATTTTTCTTGTGATATGAATGTACCTGTGTTCTTTTGCTGAATTTGAAGTCCTAAGTAGAAACTGAGTTCTCCAATCATGGACATCTCAAACTCTGATCTCATCTCTTCAGCAAATCCTTTTTCTAGTTCATCATTGTTGCTTCCAAACATAATGTCATCAACATATACTACAATAATTAGGAGTTCATTTCCATGGGATTTTATGTATAGATTGCTGTCTACTCCACCTCTCTTAACGCCTTGTTTTTTCAAATAATTATCCAATCTTGAGTACCAAGCACGAGGAGTCTGTTTCAGTCCATATAGAACCTTCTTTTGTCTACACACATAGTCTTCTTTGTCTGTTAAAGAGAAACCTTCTGGTTGTTCCATGTAGACTTCTTCTTCTAGATCTCCATTAAGAAATGCAGATTTTACATCCATTTGATATACCTTGAATTCTTGGTAGCATGAAAAGGCCAGAAACATTATGATAGCTTCCATTCTGGCTACAGGGGAAAATGTTTCATCGTAATCAAGTCCTTAAATTTGTGAATATCCTTTGCATACAAGTATGGCTTTATTACTGATTACCTGTCCTTGCTCATTCATTTTATTTTTGAATACCCATTTTGAGCCTATGAAATTTTTCTCAGTGGGTCTATGAACTAATTCCCAGGTATTATTCTTCTCAATTTGGTCCAATTCTTCATTCATTGCATTCACCCAATACTTGTCCTTGCTGGCTTCTTCAAACTTCTTTGGCTCTATTTGTGATAACATGGCTAAGTATACCTCTTCTGTCTGTTCAATTAGCTACCTTCTTGTCTGGACCCCTACTCTTTTTTCTCCAATGATCTGATCTTCAGGATGGCTCTTTTGAGTGTATCTTGAGGGGGCTTTCGAGCTCAGTTCAGTATCTTCTATTGTCTTGCTGGTTTCATCATCATCTTGGTTTTCTTCTTCATGACTGTCTGATGGAATACTGCAGTCTATATCTCTTGTATTGTTTGGAAGTTCTTCATTAAATCTCACGTCAATGCTTTCTACTATTTTTCGAAGAGTCTTGTTGTAGCACTTGTACCCATAATTTTTGGATGCATATCCTCGAAATATCCCTTCATCTGCTCTTACATCAAATTTACCAAGATTTTCATCATTATTATTTATGTAACACTTGCTTCCAAAGATTCTAAAGTGCTTGATTGAAGCTAGTTTACCATGCCATAGTTCATATGGAGTCTTGTCACTGCTTGGCCTTAAATGAGCTTTGTTAAGGATATACACGGCTGTGTGTACCGCTTCTGCCCAGAAGGTTTGAGGAATATTACTCTCTTGCATCATAGCTCTGGCTATTTGTTGTACAGACCTGTTTTGTCTCTCTGCTACTCCATTTTGCTGAGGTGTCCCTGCAATAGTAAATTTTTGCTTTATCCCATGTTCATTGCATAGGTCCGCAAAGTCATAATCTATGAATTCACCTCCTCTGTCTGATCTGATGCATTTTAGCTTGCATCCTTTCTGAATTTCTGCTAAAGCTTTGAATATTTTGAATTTTTCCAGAGCTTCCAATTTATTCTTGAGAAATGCAACCCATGTCATCCTGGAGAAGTCATCTATTATCAGCATGAATTAGGATTCTCCACTTGGAGTTTTAGTTCTTGCAGGTCCACACAGGTCCATGTGCACAAGCTAGAGTGGTCTTCTTGTTGATAACTCATCTTTGGCCTTAAATGATGTGTGGGTCTGTTTTCCCAATTGACAATATTTTCATATGGTATTAGAAGGCCTTTTTATTTCTGGCATCTCTCTGATAGCTTTCTTCTTGCTCAGTCTGATGATATGGTCGAAGTTGAGATGTCCCAACCTCTTATGCCATAACCATGACTCCTCAAGTTTGCTAAGATGGCATGCTTCATTTTCTCCTTTCACTATGTAAACATTACTCTTTGTTCAAACACCTTTGAGCAGAGTCTTACCTGTGGTGCTTGATCTGACTTCATAGTCCTGTGCTCTAAAAAGAACTTCACAGTCTTTATCACACATTTGACTGACACTCAACAAGTTTGCTTTTAGCCCGTCTACAACTAGTACATCTTGGGCCTTTCCTTTGCCATTATCTAGGCTGACTAAGCCTTTTCCTTTGATTTTTCTTGATTTATCATTGCCAAAAGTAACATTGCCAGATATCTTTTCATCAAAAGTTATAAACTTGCTTCTATCTCCAGTCATATGTTTTGAGCAGCCACTGTCCAAATACCACTGGCTTTTCAGGTCTTGAGCAGTTAGAGCCAGGTCACATTTATTCACCTTCTTTATCCACTAGAAGCATCCTTTTGTTTGGTATCTTTTGTGAGATAATGAACTACATCTTCTGAGAGGACATTTGGAAGGCATATGTCCAACTTGATTGCATACACAACATTTGATCATAATTTTTGCAGAATTGTGAGGATGAACAAAATTTCTTTGATTCATAAACCTCCTTGAGGTGTTGAACATCAATCTTTGTCCATACTTTCTACACTCAATGATTTTATGGCCAAGTTCCTTACAATAAAAACAGTAACCACAGAAACTATTTACATACCTGATGTAAGTTTGTCTTATCCATTTGTTTTCTTGAGACAGTCTCTTCACTGTTTGCATCTTTTGCTGGTTTGAATTACTCCTCCTTGCATGACAATATGTAGCAATGTGTTCCAACTTGTGGAAGACATAACAGGTGGCATTCTTCATAGGAGGGAATAATCTCCTTTGATGGCTTCCAAAATTGACATACTCAGGGGTATATGATCCTTTTTCTGTTGTCTTAGTATTTATTGCATTCTTTGTTACTAGAGGTTTCTTCTTTTGTAGGAATTTTTTGAGCTGCTTCATCAGCCTTTTCTGCTTTTACAAAAATAATATTTTTGTTTTCCTTTTCTTTGCTTTTACTTGATTCTCCTTCATGGCCTAGTCCAGTTTTTATAAGAGGAGATATTTGAACATCCAGAATTTCGTTCAACTTACTAGAGCTTGTTGTTTGAGAGGAATTTGTACACACTTTCCTCTAAGCATTTTCTAATTTCTTCCTCAGACATACTACTTCTTCTTCCAGCTTCTCTTGTTCTCTATTTTATCCTTGATTTGCTGAAGTAACATGTATTCTATCTTCTTGCCTTCTTCAAGCTCTACCTTTAGCTGCATGAGGAATTCTGAATTTTTCTCTTCTCTTACATACTTGAGGAGAATTTCCTTTTGTTTTCTGCACTTCAGTTTGAGTCTGTCAATCTCCTCCAGGGCACTTCTTAGCTCCCCCTCAAGGTCAATTTCTCCTTCTTCTTCATCTTCTAGTAGGAGTCCTTCAAGTTCTTCTATGGCCATGAGTAAAAATTCAGAGGTTCCTTCTTCACTTGAAGGTTCATCTGAGTCTTCAGATGCACTGCTGTCTTGTTGAGCATAGAAGGATTTTTTGCTGAACTTCTTTCCTTTTTTCCAGTTCTTTGATGTATTTTTCTCTGATTCTTGAGCCTGATTCCTTACTTTCTTTTGAGGACACTTAGCAGCATAGTGTCCAACTCTTCCACAGTTAAAGCATTTGAAAGGAAGTTTACCTTTGTATTTACCTGAGCCTCTATCTAGTTTCTTTACAAATTTAGCCTCTTCTTCATCAGAGTAAGAGCATATGTCTTCCTTTTCTTCTTTCTTATTTTCTATTTTAAAGGCTTCCTCCCTTGTACTTGGCTTCTTCTGTGGGAGCCTCATCTCATATGATGTTAGATTTCTAAGTAGCTGGTTCATGGTCAAGGTTTCCCAATCATTTGTTTCTTCTATTGCAGACAAGTTGGGGTTAAAACTGGGTGGAAGAGATCTTAGAATATTTTATACAATTACACTTTCTAGTATGGTTTCTCCAAGAGCTCTCATATTGTTAACAATTTCTGCAACTCTTAAGAAGAAGCTTCCAACATCTTCATCATCATTCATTTTTAAATTTTCAAACTGAGATCTATATACTTGAAGTTTGGTTGTCTTTTCCTTTTTATTTCCCTCATGTATGTTCTCAAGAGTATCCCACATATCTTTGGTAGTCTTACTGTGCATTATTTTGATAAATTCAGCCTCACAAAGTCCACTTAGGATTGCATTCATGGCCTTTGCATTTGCAACAAATTCTTGTTTAGCTTCTCTCTCTGGGTCAGTTGCCTTTGGGGCATATCCAAATTCCATAGCAGCCCAAACCTCTATTCCTAGAGACATTATGTATGCTCTCATTCTGATTTTCCAGAAGGCATAATTAGCACTTGTGAAAAAAGGGACTTTATTGGTTGAGTTTCCTTCTTGACTAGCTATCTTGGGAACCTAGGATATCCTTTTAGTGGTTAAACTGGTACAAAAGGAACTTGGCTCTGATACCAATTGTTGAATTCTTAGTTAAACTGAGAGGGGGGGGGGGGGGTGAATCAGTTTAACACATACTTAAGCTTTTTAAATTTTTCATCAACTTATTTACAGCTTAATTTTATAACCAACCTTAATATGTGAATAGTCTTAATATGTTGCAGCAAATATTAAATTAATGTGACATTAAACTGATTACGAGAGCAGAAAATGTTAAGTAGATTTGGTAGATCATATCAACACATAGGCAACACACATAGATACAACAAATATAAGTGGAAACCCATAAAGGGAGAAAACCACATCTTATTATTGTTGTGATGCCAAGGCAAGCTCCAACTCCCTCTCACCACTGATTTTTTGTAGGCTCCAACCCATAGGAGGCTCCTACCTCAATTCTGCAAACTACAACTTGCAAAAAAGCTCCAACTCCCAACAATTTTCTGTAGGCACCAACCTACAGGAGGCTCCAATCTCAGTCAGCTACAACTGACATTTATCAAGCTAAAACTTGATAGGGAAGCTCTAACTTCCTTATTCTTTCAAAAGAAATGGTTGTTGATTTACCTCAAATATCAGCTCTGTTTTGTAGCATCTCTTTCTGCTCCTCTCTTCCTTATCTTCTCTGCCTCAATTTTCCATACTTTGCATTCTCTATCCTCACTCTCTCTTTTGCATATCAAGATGATATGATTTGTATAGATTTTCTTGTGACTATCTGTATTCCTCAGAGAATTCGAAATGGATAGTCATACCTCTTAGTCTTTTGCCTTCTCATTTCTTTTCTAGCTCACTCAGAAAGATATAACTGTGTGTACTAAATTTAATATTACAGTGGGATATTTATTCTCTTCCGGAGACTTTCCAATGCATCACAACAATATAAATAAATTAAAAACATTTACATTCAATTACAATGAAAAATCTAGCTCACTCATTCAGCCTCTTGGTTCACTACGCTTTTCTTTTCTGTGACCGTGTTTGTCCTTTTCTGCTCTGATTGATTTCTTGCTTACTGTCACTGTGTAAATACCATACATATGTAACTGCGCTTTTCATATATCACAATTTAACTCTTGGATTGATAAGAATTTTTTTTATCATATAGACTGTCATATTATATAACTTATGTAACTTCCGGCGATATAATACTAAGAGATCATTTTAATACACAGAATGCCTTTGCTGGCCCACTCGCCGAGCTTGTATTATCCTCCGATGCGATGCGATCACTCCTCGACTACTTCCGATTGCGATCAAATGCTGATGCGATGAAACACTATTTACGTTGAAATGCCAATGTGATGTATCACCTTTCAAATATTTCCGATTGCAATTAATCACAATCACGACTTCCATTGAAATGTTCCAATGTTCCGAAGCTCTGATGCTCCGATTCCGATGATTCACTGCTATGCAGAAACTCGAACATATATCAATCATGGTTTATAAACCCATCGGGTCCGCACTTTCATCGCAATTGCAGTCTTTTTTTTATATGTTCCGCTACCAAATTTCTCCGATGCGATTGGATGAGGGTCCCATGATCTACTAATCACCCTCGTTAGTTCTCCATATAACAATAAAGTTCAAGCTTATATAGGACATTCACAATACCTTTGCATACATTGAATCGGCGTTCACTAGTCAACCTTGTACATGCAATCTTACAACTTGACCCTGGTTCAATCCAAACTCAACTCTTGGCATGTACATATATTAACCCATATATCATACGATTCATATTGCGGCAGCTTCGCATATTCAACCATTATATGTGCCTTACAATATGTCAATAGATCTATATATATATTACGCCCTTATTCAATTTTGGAAGCGTTATAACAAAACTCAACCACATCGGACATACCTCGGTAAAACTCGCAACCGTAGTTTGAACAATCCCGATCAATATAAATTAGAACTGGGCCCCGCACTAACGACCCTTCCACATCCAACGATAGACATCACGTCGCACTGCTTTAGATGATCTAACATCCTTAATAAAATCTCACCTTACTTAGATGCATGGGCTTTTAACTCGTGATGAGAGTGGTATCTCCAAACCGCTTAAGGCCATGTGTCAGCCTATGGCATTAATCGCGTTCGAATTGGGAATACAGCTTATCGTACAAAAGCGGTGCGATGAAAACCGTCTGGTGTTCCAAACCCACTGTCACTGTTCATACCTCATGGTTCCGTTCAGTTGCGCTCAAGGTTCCGTTCCTTCCTTCTTTTGTTCACTATCCCAATATGTCTTCTTAACTTCGTTTTCAGACGGTTCTTCAGTTATTTTCTGTCGCTCCTTCTCATGTGTTATCCATTGCTTTGTCAACACTTCAACATGGCACTTCCGCTATCATAACACACAGCTCCATTCACGCATAGGTTTATCACCACTCCTTTGCGCTCGATTCATGATTCGTTAACGCAGGGCCTTATCTCTTATTTATTCAGCAGTTCAATATATGAAGCCTATTTCATTATTACGTTAGTTCAAAGTTGATCATTTCACTATTTGATAACGGCTCTGCCTCTACCTCCACTGCTCGACTGGTTATCTACCTCTGTACATATCTTGTCACTGTATTTCTGCTGCTCTGCCAAATTTTCAATCCTGTCACTGTATTTTCCGTTTCATTTCAACAGTCTTCTTCCATTTGTCTCCTTTGCGCTGCCTGCTTATCTTTTTGTTGCCCTGTCTCTATAAATATTCTCTGCCTCTGTTCTTCTCTGTTGTTTTCTCCTTTGCCTCTGTTGCTGTCCTTTTCCATCAATGACAACATTTCCAACAAATTGATGTATTATAATAATTTAAAAAGTCTCAATCCAATAATACACATTCTCTTCATGTTTCAAGCTCCTTTGAACAATATGTTACTAAGAGAGATGTTGACTCTTGTGAGAATGCATCTGATATCCATATGATGGATGAAATAATAGGTTCCTCAAGTGATCGGGGTGAGATAAATGCAGTTTCAACAGAAATTAGTGATGAAAATGTTAAAGATGTTTCCTTGGAAGGTGACACAAACCATTCACGGAAAAGGAAAAAAGGCCAATGGACAATAGGGAGAAAATTCCAAAATGATTGGGTCTCAAGTTTTCCATTTATTGAAGAAATGCCTCCTATAAATGAGGATTTATGAGAAGGTAAATGTATTGCATGTAGTTGGAAAAGTTTCAAGGTAGTGAAATTTCAAATGAAGCTAGATACAGTACAAAAGCATGCAGAAAAGGTTTATGAAAAGAAAATTGTAAATGGTAAAGAGAAATCTATTGTTAGATGGAAATCTTTGGAGGAATGTCGACATATCCAATGTGTGGAAGAATACAAAAAATATTTAATAAGTAAGAATAAACTTGAGGCAAGTGGAGGAACCATCATATCTCAATTTGAAAAGACGATGCAAAGAAGTTTGTTATCCAAGACGATACAATTGAGCACTGTATTTCACATCTTATGTAAAGGTCGTCCTATGAAAGATTATCTAGATCACATTAAATTTCTATATTTTCTTCACGTGCCAAAATTTCCATCTTCTCATTGGTCCATAACTAGTGGTTGGGAATGGGCAAGATATCTAGCTCAATTAGAAAATGATGATTTGAAACAAGAGATTGCAAATGCTAGGTTTTTGGCATTGTCTTTGGATGAGGTTACAACTAGTGATAATACTTCATGGATCTGCATGAGCATTTATATGGTTAATGACCATATTAGGAATTCCTATCTACTTGGGATTAAAAAGATGAGAGAGACTTCTACAACTGAAAATATTTATGAAATTGTTCTTAATACTTTGAAGGAAAGTGGTATGGACCATTTAATGAATGAAAAAAAGTTAGTATGTGTTGGAGCAGATGGAGCATCAGTAATGCAAGGACAAAGGAATGGTCTTTGTGTTAGACTACAAGTATCAGCTTCGCCATATATGATTAATATTCATTGTATGGCTTATAGGATGAATCTTTCATTTAAAATAGTAAGCAAGTTTCCATCAGTTTCAAAAGTTGAAGATCTTGTACGTGAGACTCATGCATACTTTTCTATTATCCCAAACGATATTTAGAGTTTCAACCATTTGCAGATGGTGTTACGGATGGAAAAAAATACTGAAAGATGTTGATACAAGATGGATCTCATTAAATGGACCAGCTCAAAGACTATTTAGTGAGTTCAAATCTTTGGTAGGGTTGATGTATGAAAATTGCTACAATGTAGACAAAGCTCAAGATCTTCTTTTTCGACTAACTGATATAGAAACATTATTGACATTGGCTGGAATTATTCCTATGCTACATGAAATGAATGTCCTCATGAAAATGTCTCAGAATCGCACAATGTATATTGCCGAATACACAAATGCGAGAAAGTCAGCATGCCTTGCATTGGATAATTTGTATATGATGCCAGACTCTTTTACTGGTCCAGAGTTTACAAGTTGGACTAAGATCATCAATATAGAAAATACTGAAAAAAATTTGACGTTTGATGAAAAAGGGATACTATGTATCACAGTGCATGGGTATATGGTCCCCTTTCATTATATTAGTAAGACGGGACAAATCACCAAAGATTGCCTTGTGTCAATAGACCAATTTGATAATATTGTGATCTCAGTGAGACAAAAATTGATAGAAATTGCAAGATCACTATCATCATAGATAAGAGAATGATTTCCTCGATATGAATTATTGGAGGCCATGTGTGTGGTATACCCTCAATATTGGAACAATTGTCAATGTCCAAGAAATTTAAAAGCTGATTTTCAAAAGAGATTAAAATTTTTAGTTGACCACTTTTGCAAGAAAGTCTCGATACATGGAGAACAAATTGAAGGTATTTTAGATTCATCAAAATTTTATCAACAAGGTGAATGATTTGCTGAAACAATGTGGAAGCAATATCCTTTTTTGGAGAATCCTAATGAAAATGGTGCTATAACAAGATTATGGAATGCTTTAAGTGCTAGACAATACCTGCAAGAAAACATATCAGATGTAGAAATTTTGAATAACTGAGATATTATTCACCGAGATTCTCCTGATCACACACTATTTTAGCTTCATGCATAATACAGAATCTCTTCTACCATTGATCATCACATGCAGAAATAAAATCAATTGCATGCACACATTAAAACCACAAAAAATCACACATATGAACACAATATTTAATGGGAAAGCTTAAAGTTGAAAACCCCAACTATCTGTATATTATATGTCATGGAGATCATGTAACAATCATAGTACAAAAGCTCCTCACAAGCTCTCATGCACACCCTCAATTGCTACACACTATCAAGCTAGATCTAGCAAAAACACATGCTCCAGTCTTTTGCCACTTGATAGCCAGCCTCTATTGCATAATTAATGCTATGGGATGGATTCATTAAATAGATAAACCACCTGGCCTGAACTGCGCAATCCTCATGGGCTAATCCACCTATCTGTGTGTTGCAAATAGCAACAGTATAGTCACAACTGATAGTTAACCTACTCTTTCACCTATCTCTGCACTGGTCTCCACTGAAACTGTCCATGCACTGAAGTTAACTGATGTATTCTTTAGTTGATTAATGAGTTTATAATTAGTGAATTAATTAATAATTAATTCACACCACTCACACTAGTGTATCAATCAGTTAGACTAGATACAACTAGCTCAACTATGTTTAACTGAGTTAAACTGAACACAACTCCATTAACTCCTCAATCAACTCCACCAAACTCACTCACATGAGTTCTAACTGAAGTCATCATGCAATAGCTCCACTTAGACCCTAGGAATAGCGTAATTCCTTTTGTCAGCTGCATGTGCCACATCCAGGCATCAAACTGAAGTGCTCCAAGAGGATAAGATAATGTTTAGAGTCCAAATATTATTAAGAGCTAATAATATTCGACATATCTATTTTTAGACCGGCAATCTAAAAATAGATTCCGCCCAATATGTCTAAAAATAGAAGTCCATATATTTTTTCCAACTTGACCAACCATCCACAAATAGCATCCTGCAACTCATAGAACATGATCCATATGTCTAAAAATAGACATAGTCTAAAAATAGACTTTGCGCCAAAAATAGCATGCGGGCCCACTTAGTGAAGGCGACTTCTTTCCACTAAGCTCATCATCTTGTTGCAATCTCAAAACTCCCTCTCAACAAGATAAGGATTATCTACCACCCCTATCCTGCCTCTGTGGTATTCGAATTTGCTCCTGATGAGTGCCTTCGTCAAGATATCAGCATCCTGATCCTCCGTGGGAATATATGAAAGTAACATGATCTTCCACTGCACACAATCTCTGATATGATGATATCGATCCGTGAAGCCATGCTTCCTCAACTCATCCTCCTGTCTGCACTGCATTCATGATCCATATCCCGATGTGCCTCCGAGATATCTCAATACATATGCTTGCCCACCTAATAGAGCTTGGTTGGCTTAACCATAGCTTGTGAAAGCTTGCTAATCGCATAGAATATATCGGTCATGTATTGACCGTGACACATGTTTGTTCTAACAACTTTCGATAAACAAGTGTGGCATCCACTACTTCCGTCATAGCATCCTCCTCTCCTGCATAAAACAGGAAGAGGATATCAATGTGTTTGGCAATGCATGTGCATGTTGAACTTCTCTAGTATCTCCTGAGCATACTTGCCTTGAGAAAAAAACAGTCCACCACTGCGCCGCCAAATTTCCAATCCTAGGAAATAATGAATGAGGCCCAAGTCCTTCATCTCAAACTCTTTTGCAAGATCATCCTTGCATGAGAGTATCAACAGTTCATCACCTGTCAAAATCAAATCATCTACATAAAGTACAATGATTAGCAACTTACCCTCCATAACAATCTGGTATAGGTTCGGATCTACCTCACTCTTGGAGAATCCAAGTCCGGTGAAATAACTATCTATCTGTGTGTACCAAGCACGAGGTGCTTGTTTCAACCCATATAGCACTCTCTTGAGCCTGCACACATGCGAATCGCTGCTAAAGATCTCGAAACCTTCAGGCTACTCTATGTACAACTTCTCCTCAATCACCCCATTGGGGAACGCAGTCTTCACATCCATATGATGAATGTGCCACCCCATCTACACTGAGAGAGCAAGAATCATCCGTATGGAAGAATACCTTGCGACAGGTGCAAAGGTCTCCTCATAATCAATCCCCTCAATCTGTGAAAAGCCTCGGGCAACAAATCTTGCCTTGTACTTCTCCACACGACGCTCCCGTCAGCACCGTGCTTCACTTTGTAGATCCATCTCGAACCCACCACTAATTTCCCCTCCGCCAGGACAACCTCCTCCCATGCACTGTTTCTGACAATCGAATCATACTCTTCCACCATGGAATCTACCCATACAGGGTCCTCCACAACTTCCTCGAAAGAGGATGGCTCCGTCACGATACACTTGCTCATCAGAGCCATGTATCCATTAAATCGGTCAGGTGACTGTCTCTGTCTGCACTGTGATGTAGGTGCTCCTACATTTTTGCGCTGCATCAAGATTCAGTTGCTCAACTTTTGTAGTGCGCTTCCGCCCTCTGATGTTTAGCGCTACATGAGTGGTTTCTTCCACTCCATGAACCTCCTCTTATGGATGATCCACATCCTGAGGCTCATCATTAGGAATTAATAGCTCCTCATTTGCATGCAAGTGTGGCTCCCTCTCAAGCGAACACTTCATGGCTTTCTCCTCATGAAATTTGATATCCCGTCGCACAACAGTCTTGCGACTGTCTGGAAAATACACACAATAGTTGTGGGGCATATCAGTGTACCCCACAAATATCCCAACCTCCGCAGTCGGCTCCAGCTTCTTCCTGGCATCCTTCGTCACATGAATGTGAACAGGTGAACCAAAACCCTCACCAAACACGTTTCTACCGTAAAACGCCTCCTCGTGTGTACTCATGCCAAGTATCCTGTGAGGAAAATGGTTCTGCACATATACTTTAGTATTGCATGCCTCTGCCCACAAGTGTATGGGTAGGCCTTGATCATGCAACATCGCCCATGCAACACCCACGATCGTTCTGTTCTTCCGCTCAGCAACCCCATTCTGCTGTGGGTTATGAGGTGCTATGAGCTCTCTTCAAATTCCTTCTGTGCTGCAAAAGTCCTTGAATTTTCCAGAGATGAATTCACCACCATTGTCGCTCCTAAGAGCCTTCACCTGCTTCCCCGATTCTTTCTCAACCAGTGCCTTGAACTCACAGAACTTTGAGTATGTCTCGCTCTTCTTCTGCATGAAGAAGATCTAGCACTTACGAGAAAAATCATCAACAAATATCACATAATACCTGTGCTTTGTTGTCGAAGCTACTGAGAAAGGTCCACACACGTCTGTGTGAATTATCTCAAGGATCATCGTGGCGTGACTATCCTTCTCGTGAAAGGTGGCTTTCACAAATTTTCCCAAGGTACACCCCTTGCACTGATCTGACTGCGCAAGAGTGCCTTTAGGAAGCCCAGTAGAAATCTGTTGCAGTATCTTCAAAGCTCCATGGTGAAGGTGGCCCAATATCCGGTGCCACAACTCGCCATCATCCTGACTCACCACTCCTTCTGCCTTGCCTGCCATTGCTGTGCAGCCATCTACCTGCAATTGATAAAGGTTCTTAACTCAAACCCCTATCCTCCGGGTCTCACCAGTTGCCTTACTGCGCAGGAAAGCCTTTCCCTCGCTAAAGACAACATCATATCCCTTGTCTTCTAACATCGCCACAGAGATAAGATTATTCTTCAATCTTGGAACATGCATCACTTCCTTCAATCTGAAGGGTTTACCAGACTCCCTCTCAAAGGAAATGGTACCGATACCGGTCGCACTGTATCTACCATCATCGCCCATCTCGATGTGCACTCCAAGATCTTTCTCATCCAGATCTGAAAAAAAATCTTGATCTCCCGTCATGTGAAAAGACGCACCACTATCCAAGAACCATACTGATCCCATCACACTTGAGACCAAGTGAGACCAAGCATGCAATCAGTGAAAAATATAGCTCAAACTGCAAGGCTAAGGCCTCTCCAGCTGTAGTTCCAGCAGCCAGCTTATTTTTTTTCTTCTATGGACAATTTGTGGCATAATGTTCGTGTTGGTGACAGTGAAAGCACTTCACCTTGGACATGTCCTGCTTCTTGCCTTTCGCACCGGATTGAGAAGTTTTCTTGCTCTTCCCCTTCTTTGCTTTGGTAGCCAAAGTGAAATTCTCTTCATCAGAGTTCCTTGATGAAGATTCGTCCTTGGTACTCCGCCTTATCTCCTCTTGCACAAGATCCGACCAAAGTTGCTCCCATCCTAGCAATTTATCCCGACCATTGACAGAGTCCTGATAGGAATGCCAACTCTTCGGAAGCCCAAGGAGAGCCAAGCTCACCAAGTCCTCATCATCAACAGTCACCCCCACACTTCCCAGCTCATCCCTGCATTGGATGAACTTCGTGAGGTACTTGGGCATACTGTCGCCTTTCTCCATCTTTATGTTTCTAAGTCTATCCTTGAGCGCCAACTTCCTCTGGTCACTCTTGCTTTGGAATAAATCTATCAAGGCTTTCTAGATCAAGAATGGAGAAGCCTTACCATGAAGGCTGGACACTATGTGATCCTTCACACCCTCCAACAGAATCCTTCGACACTTTTCTGTCTTCTTTTGCCATGCGTCAAGTACGGCAGCATCAGTAGAAGTAGGCCTTGGGACTTTAGCATCTATGAACTCCTTCAACCCATTGTCATCTAGCAGTACCTCCATCCTATCCTTCCATGTAATATAATTCAAGCTGCTCTCAACGACATACTCCAATCACAATCCATTGAAAGACATCTCAACTCCGACACCAAGAAAACACTGCTGCAAATTCGAATTCCACCAGCACAAAACTCAACCGCTTTAATGCTTTGCAATTGCTCCAATGATCAATATTGCTCTGATACCATGTAGAAATTTTGAATAACTGAGATATTATTCACCGATATTCTCCTGATCACACACTATTTTAGCTTCATTCATAATACATAATCTCTTCAACCATTTATCATCACATGCGGAAATAAAATCAATTGCATGCACACATTAAAACCACAAACAATCACACATATGAACACAGTATTTAATGGGAAAGCTTAAAGATGAAAACCCCAACTATCTGTATATTATATGTCATGGAGATCATGTAACAATCATAGTAAAAAAGCTCCTCACAAGTTCTCATGCACACCCTCAATTGCTACACACTATCAAGCTAAATCTAGCAAAACACGTGCTCCAATCTTTTGCCACTTGATAGCCAGCCTCTATTGCGTAATTAATGATGTGGTATGGCTTCATTAATTAGATAAACCACCTGGCTTGGACTGCGCAATCCTCATGGGCTACTCCACCTATCTGTGTGTTGCAAATAGCAACAATATAGTCACAACTGATAGTTAACCTGCTCTTTCACCTATCTCTGCACTGGTCTCCACTGAAACTATCCATGCACTGAAGTTAACTGATGCATTCTTTAGTTGATTTATGAGTTTATAGTTAGTGAATTAATTAATAATTAATTCACACCACTCTCACTAATTGTATCAATAAGTTAAACTGAATACAAATAGCTCAACTATGTTTAGATTAGTTAAACTGAATACAACTCCACTAACTTCCTCAATCAACTCCACCAAACTCTGTCACATGAGTTCTAACTGAAGTATCCATGCAATAGCTCCACTTAACCCTTAGGATTAGCGTAATTCCTTCTGTCAGATCTTGTGCCACATCTGTGCACTTAACTGAAGTGCTCCAAGAGAATAAGATAATGTTTAGAGTCCAAATATTATTAAGAGCTAATAATATTTGACATATCTATTTTTAGACTGGCAATCTAAAAATGGATTCCGCCCAATATGTCTAAAAATAGAAGTCCATCTATTTTTTCCGACTTGACCAACCATCCACAAATAGCATCTTGCAACTCATAGAACATGATCCATATGTCTAAAAATAGACATAGTTTAAAAATAGACTTTACGCCAAAAATAGCCTGCGGGCCCACTTAGTGAAGGCGACTCCTTTCCACTAAGCTCATCATCTTGTTGCAATCTCAACATCAGAATATTTCAAATTAGCAGATTTGTGTCAAACCATGATTTTGGGATCAGTGGAGGATGAGAGAACATTTAGTGCACTATCATTTTTGAAGTCAAATTTGAGGAACAAGCTTGATAAACATGTGGATACATGTTTAATATTATATGTAACAAAGTATGACGTTGACAATTTTCCATATGAAATAGCACTAGCGCTTTGGCGATCAGATTGTGATAGAAGGGGAGAAAACAATATAACAAATTTATCTAATGAACTTGATACATAACATAATGTTTTGCAGGCTCATAATGACAATACATCTGGAGAAGATCATGTTCACAATGTAGAAAATGATCACCAAGATGAGAACTGGGAAATTGAAATACCCTAGGACTCTTATTTTGGCATACATGTTCTATTGATCATGCAAGATTGCTACATGTCAAATTCAGGTAAAAATGGGTTCTCTATTTTGTAATTTTCATTGTAACAATGCAGCTACATTTATTTCATGCGTGTTATTTTAAGATTGATGTTTCATATTTAATCCTTACATTGTTTGTCTCTTATTTGTGACAGGAAAGGAAGCTGGATTTGATGATTCTGAGACCTATTTATTTTCACATAGATAGTGTCTGACTAGTATTAAATGATAAATAACTAATTTAACAAGACTAACACAAAGCATCAATGGGCTCATTCAAGTACATGAAACTACCTTGATGTCTAGCACTAACATCTTGGAAAATTTTAATGGTATATATGTTGCTTGTGTTTGGGGAATTTTGTTGAGTTTCGAGTTTTATATTTTCTTGGAAAATAATTACTGATATTTGGAAAATGTGTGATTTTATATTGGTATTGGAAATGAAGTTGGTTTTGATCTTTGATTGAAAATGAATTCGGATATGTTGAAGTTGGCACCTATTTCTTTTCACATAGATAGTGTCCTAGTATTAAATGATAAATAACTAATTTAAGAAGTCTAACGCTAAGCAACAATGGGCTTATTCAAGTACATGAAATTTGGTTGATGTCTAGCTTTGATATCTTGGAAAATTTTAGTGGTTTGTTTGTTGCTTTTTTAGTGGATTTTGTTGAGTTTGAAATTTTTGGTTTGTTTTGGTCAGATATTTTTAGTCCCTTGAATGCTTATGGGTCTCATATCATGCATAGATCTTTTTTTTGTGTAAATCAACTGATATATTAGATCACAAAATGATACATATGGTTACAAAAGGGGTTTTCATTTCCAGAAGGAAAGAGAGAGTGCAAGCTAGCCAAACAAAAACCTGTAGTGCTCAACTTGTGTTCCTAAATTGAGGTCATAAATTGTCAACCAGGGTTAGTAAACTGCTGAAGTGAGGTGCACTATATGTGCCTAGGTATCTGTTTCTCACTACGTTGTGTTTAATGTTTTTATGATGTTTTTGGTTTTGTGGTTTTATGTTAAGAAGGAAAAGAACTAAATGTTGAAAAAGAACAGTTGTTGGTCACACTAAAAACAGAGCAAAACCTATACTAAAGAACATAAAATGAAAAGTTTGATAATGACTCATAGCAAGGAAATAAATCACAACATGAACTCAATAACTCATAACATGAACTCATCCAATTCATTCATTAGAAATATATTGGAATAGCTTGAGAAAAGGACAAGTTTAGTGCAAATGAGGTTCTCCTAAGTAAACAATCATCTTACAATATTACAAAGAATCTCATCCATGGCTAGAAGTTTATTGGAACACAATTGGAAAATATTATTTGTAGCACAATAAGATTTCTACTCTAAATTAACTTGTAATGCAAAGATTAATCCATTCTGCAGCTCAACTTGTCACTACTAAGCCTCATTCGAAAGTTAGAGATTTTCTAGAATAGTTTTTGGGAAAAGGCTTATTTGTGAAATTGCAAAAGATTGCAGAACAATCAAGGCCTTAAAATGATATCACTAATTCCTGTCCATATGATGATACATTAATGGAAAGTCAGAACAAGAGTAGTTTGTAAAAAATGAAGGCCGTGAAGTCTAATTTTGGCAGTTAACACAACTTAAAGAACAATGGATAACACTAAACTAGAATGCAATTGAACAAACTTGAAACACAGTTTTCACAACTAAAATAGAATGCCATTAACCTAACTTAAAATACAGTGAACTGGAACTGAACTAGAATGCCACTAATCTAACTTAAAATACAGTGAACAAAGTTGAACTAGAGTGCCATTATCAAACTTGAAATATTGTGACAGAATTAAACTAGAGTGACATCTACCTCCGGAGTATTTCAACTGAACTAAAATGCAACTAATTCTATGAAATTTTTCAGCTCTGTCTCATTCGGAGTTAGTGGTTTTTTGGAATAATTTATAGAACAGGACTGGTTACAACATGTTATGTAAATGAGCATAAAAGCATAAAATTCAACAAAACACAACAAAGCTCTAAAACACCACAGCTATGTCTCACCCAGAGTTAGTGATATT
This sequence comes from Pinus albicaulis, assembly GCA_034641835.2. NCBI lineage: Eukaryota > Viridiplantae > Streptophyta > Pinopsida > Pinales > Pinaceae > Pinus > Pinus albicaulis. Next base: position 72,447,403 of record CM076569.1, on the reverse strand, counting down.
TTGGAAGAGTTCATAAGAACAAGACTAGCTGTAACAACTGACGTAATTGAGCACAAAATCATAAAGTTCAGAGAAATGCAACTAAATCCTAAATACTACAGTTATATCTCATCCAATGTTAGTGGTATTTTGGAATAGTTTGTAAGGATAAGACTAACTGTGGCATCCGCTGCAAGTAAGTATAAAAACAGAAAATTCAGAAAATTGATTAAACTAAGAATGAAACAAGGCTAAGTTACTTATCTAAACCATATGAACAAAGATTCTCAGGTAGCAGGGGCCCTCTACCACCGGATTAGCATGCAAATCTATTCAAGATTGACTCAGCTCTTGCAATAAAGTGACGCTTCTTTCATTAAAGGAGAAATTATTCAAAACAGAGTATTACGGTCTTATGAGATTTAGCAATAAAACATAAATCTAGCTAGTTGTTTCTCGGTCTCCTGAGCCATACTTATAACAAAATTACATAACTATCTTTGAGATAAAATAGGAATAATTTTCTTTCCCAACTAAAATCAAACTAGGACTCTGGTGGTGGCCTCGTACTATGATTAAGGACATCTGTACAGTCCTTGTCCTATTAGAAGTCTATCTCCTAGTTTTGGTTTCCCACGTGCATAACCACCTGTAGACTCGAGCTCAGACTTCGTGGAGAGCAAGAAATGATGGGGTAGTGATGTGGAATATGACCATATGCTTTTTTCCTTGAGGTAACACCTGGAACCTGCGTGAACATGAAGATAGTTGCGGAATAGGCGACTGGCTACAGAATGACTGCATTCTGTAGCCGAGTCTAGTAAAAAATTACTACAACAACAAAATCATGAAAACATAGCAAGTTAGTAATTATAGACATTCTTAAAGTAATCATAATCAATCCTATTGATCATTCAAGCCTGTAATTGATGAGGGACAAAGGAAATGAAGTGAAATGTGGTGGAAAAGAAGGACATCTTTGGGGCTCAACATACCCCCACTGCAAGGCTTTTGCATGTCCTCATGCAACTATTCCATGTACTCTGAGACCTCTGCTAGGACATCTAAGCCTCTTCTTCTGCTTTGCTTGACAGTCAATGGCCTTCTGGGCTTCCTTATGACTAACTTGAATCTCAAATTTGTAAGTGCCCTGCTTAACTTTTTGTTTTTCTTCTTCAATCTTTCACTGGCCTTGTGCAACTTTTTCATTTGTAGAGACAGAGTTGTATTCATATCACCTTTCAGCTTAACCTGCTCCCTTAAAATTTCATTCTCATTCTTGATATGCCTATTGAGTACTTATAACTCATATTTATCTCTTCTTAGCATATCAATTGCAGATTTTGGTGGACTAGGAGTTCTGTCTCTACTTTTTGAAGCTCTCTTCTCTAGTGTCTCAACATAATTGTAAATTTCTTGTTGTGCTGGGTCTATTTCAGGAGCTCCTTCATCAAAATCCTCCTCATACTAATACTCAGGTGATCTAGCAGTAGGTGTTTCTTCATCCTCAATGTTTATGATTCCAGTTTGTCTAACCTCTATTTTCTTTAGTATACCTCTAAGCCTGTGGCTCCGTCTCGGTTGAGATGGCCCTTCTCCTCTGTCTTTGGCATATTTTCTTATTATTCTCTCCTTCTTAAGCTGCTTCTTAATTTGAGCCAATTTCTCAGAAATCATCTCTTCACTATCCTCTTGTATTGATTTACCAGTTTTAGTTTCAACAGCTTTGGAAATTTCCTTTCTCCTGCTTCTTCTTGTAGGTTTGCCTTCAGGTGGAGATTCCTTGGGTTCTTCAAAGTGATTCCTCACTAGAAACTCATCCCAATTATCTCCCATTTTTCCCAAATGATGTTCAATTAAGATTTTGACTAACCCATGGTGATACAAGGTTGTTTCCAGAAATTGAACCCTCTTTTGAACATTTGAGGCCATTCTCTTTAAGCTATGAAGTAAGAAAAAGGGAAAATTGATTTCTTCTTCTAAGAAATGCATCATTAACCGAATATGATAAACATAGAGGGTACCAAATCTTCCTTCAAAAGTTATAATTTTTTGCAAAATGAGCAACATGTTCCTCCATTTATTCTTCTGTGCCGAGCTAGGAATACCTTTCTTAAAAACGGAAACATCCATACCTGGTGTTTTGAGTATTTGCCTCCATGCCTCGTTATGAAATTCCCTATTTTTGAACCACTTTTCTCCTTGCCTGGGTAATTCCGTTGCTTCTACAATGAAAGCCTCTGTAATGGTGAATTCAACATCTCCTATTTCGACCTCCGCTCCATTGAAGGACCGTGCAAATGTTTTAGTCACCTCTTTGTGAAAACCATTGAATTTTTCCAAAAATTGCAACCACACAGCCTGCTGTAGCATTTCTCTGATTTGTGGATAACCCTCCAAGTACTTGGTTCCAACCGGTTCGGATCTTAATATGAGACCCATATCTTCTCTTTTCAACCTTCAATTTACTGCTCTTCTATCCGCTATGAAAATGGCTATTAAAGAGTTGTTTTTTCCCCACAGATGTTTCCTCTGTTTTACAGACCGAAATGGCTTAATAATTGGCTACGGAAAGAAATGATATGGAGTGGTTATGAAACAAGTATAATGCGGTGAGGGTGATTCATATGAATTAATGAGTTGAAAGCTATCATGGAAAAAAAGACCACGGAGATATTTCGTGAGAAATTCAAAATCATCATTAAATACTTTGGCCTAGTGATGTGACTGATTAAATCACTTCAGTACTTAACCATTAAGTTTTAAATAATGATTGGATATGGCAAGATGGAAGGGATTTTGTCCAAAGTTTTTATGATAGGTTTGATAGGCATGATCTACACGACTAATTAAAATAACCTTTTTGAATCATACATGATTTAACTATGCTAAACTTTCATGATCTCTCACCATAATAATTTCATAACTTTTACCTTTGCCTTTCCTTTGATTTTTTTTTTTTTGGTTTTGATATGCCTTGTCCTCCTTTGAAAATCTTTGATCTTCAGTCCTCATAACTCCTTTGATTTTGCTTGTTGTCTTGGATATGCAGGATCAATTTGCTGCTCAATCAAGTGATTACTGGATAGTGCCTTCAGGATATCTGGCTGTAGAATGTCTGACTGGCTGCAGAATGTCTGACTGATTGTAGAATGTACCTGTAGAAGTCTTGAAACATGAAATGGAATGGTTTGAAGCATGAATGGAATGTTGTATGAAATGAGTTAAAAATGGATAATGAAGTATGGTGTAATGGAGTATGAGTGAAGTGAATAATGGAATGAAATGAATCTCAATTATTAAGTGGAGTGAAGTATGGAAAATGACCTGCAACTTATGATTTGTATTATTCAATTGAAGAAAGAAATAAGTCTTAAAACTCTGAGATGGAAATGAGGTGGACCATGGAATGAAATGAATGAAGTATGAAATGAAGTGGAGTATGGATGAATGGAATGAAATGAAGTATGTATGAATGGAATGAAATGAATCATAAGTGAAATATGGGTTTGCACTTATGATTTTGTAATAGCTGCTTGCAGAAAAAGAACAAATTTGAAAAGCTAAAGTGTCAGAAAGATTCTGATTTTCACTCTATCTTTCCTGTATAAACATGCTAATTAGTGATTAGTTTTCATGTTTATACTTTATTTTTTTATTTTTTATTTTTTATTTATTTTTATGCTTTTGAATTCAGAAAATTCAACCAAGTTGATGAAGAAGAAAATTTCTTCTTCATTAACTTCACATCACTGTTTTCCTAAAATCTCTTAACAAATTCTTCTCTTGAAAGTGGCTTGTGATACAGCTTCAATCTATGACCATTTAATAGAAAAGTGACCTTCTCTTCATCTATTGTCCTGATTTTTATTGCTCCATTGTCAAAAATTATTATAATTTCATATGGCCCAAGCCAATGTGTTTGGAATTTACCTTGAAAATCCTTGAACTTTGAATCAAACAAGAGAGCCCAGTCACCTTCTTTGAACTTATTTTCCTTGATGTACTTGTCATGCCATCTAGTCCTTTGCTGTTGGACTATACTTGTTTTCTGAACTGCATATTGTCTGATCTCATCCAATTCATTAATCTTCTCCAATATGTGCTTTTGTGCCTCTGTTAGACCAAGTCCTAGCTGAATTGCCATTTTGAAAGTTTGAATCTGGAACTCTATGGGAAACAAAACTTTCTTTCCATAAACAAGTTCATAAGGAGTATGGCCTATTGTGCTCCTCCATGTAGTTCTATAGGCCCACAAGGCTTCAGGAAGCCTATCTGCCCAATCTCTTCTATGCAAATGAACAGTCTTCGTTAGGATCCCTTCAATGACCTTATTAGTAGATTCCACTTGACCATTTTCTTGTGGATGGTAGGGAGTAGATTTTATGTGTCTAATTTTGTACCTCTCCATCATTTGTTCCAGTAGATTTGATGTAAATTGAGCTCCTTGATCTGTAACAATTTCCCTTGGGACACCAAAACGAGTAAAAATATCCTCAAAAAGAAAATTAACTACATATGCTTCAGTAGCAGAAAGTAATGTCTTGGCCTCTACCAATTTGGTAACATAATCAGTGTAAACTAATATATATTTCTTTTGTCTTGATGGAGGACTAATAGGTCCTACAAAATCTAAATCCCATTTTTCAAAAGGTTCAATATGTACTTGAGGCTGCAATGGCATCTCACCTGAAGGAGAAGCTTTCCCTACCCTTTGGCAACTGTCACACCTTTTGACATACTCTTTAGCATCTTTAAAAAGGGATGGCCAATAATATCCTAAATGAAGGATCTTATAAGCTGTTTTTTTATCAGCAAAGTGTCCGCCACAAGGTTCATCATGACATGCCTTGAGGATCTCATGCATCTCATCTTCCGGAACACATCTCCTAATGATAAAATTTGGACCTATTTTGTATAACTCATTAGCAACCCATGAATATTTTGCACTGTCATAAATGATCTTTCTTTTGTTTCTTGCATTCATTATTGAAGGAAATTTCCCTGAAACTAAATAATTAGCAATGTCAACAAACCAAGAAGTTTGAGTAGAAATTGCAAAAAGATATTCATCAGGGAATTGATCTTTAACTGGAGTATTGTCTTTGATGTTTTGGAGTCTAGATAGGAAATCAGCTACTGTGTTTTGTTTTCCAGGCCTATCTAGAATGGTAATGTTGAATTCTTGTAAAATCAATAACCATCTTATGACTCTGCCATTAGTAATTGATTTATTCATTAGATATCTAATTGCAGAGTGATCTGTGTGAGCAAAAGTTTCATAGCCTGTTATATAGTGTCTGAATTTGTTTATGGCATGAACAACAGCTAAAAACTCTTTTTCAGTTACAGTATAATTTAACTCTGAAGGAGTCAAATTTTTACTTGTATAATAGATGGCATAAGGAATCAAGTCTTTTTTTCCCAATACTTCTCCTAGAGTTGTATCTGAGGCATTTGTTGAAATATGAAAAGGTAATTTCCAGTTAGGTCCCCTTAAAATAGGTGCTTCAGAAATTTTTGTTTTCAAGGTCTCAAAGACTAACTGGCAATTAGGATTCCACTTGAATTCACAGTCCTTGGTAAGTAATTTGAAAAGTGGAGATGCTATCTTGGTGAAGTTTTCTATAAACCTTCGATAATATTCTGTAAATCCTATAAAACTCCTAACATCTTTTTGACAACTTGGAATAGATAAGTTAGAGATGACTTCAACTTTCGACTCATCAACTCTAATCCCATCCCCTGAAATGTGATGTCCTAAAACAATTCCTTTAGTAAACATCATAAAACACTTCTCATGACTAAGTGAAATATTTGCTTCTTTACATCTCTTTAAAAAAATTTCCAAGTTTGTTAAGGCTTCTTCAAATGTGTTTCCATAAACTGTGAAATCATCCATATATACCTCTACACAATCATGTATTAGATCTAAAAATATTCCTAGTACTACACTTTGAAATGTTGCGGGTGCATTGCATAGTCCAAATGGCAATACTCGGTAAGCATAGGTACCCCAAGGACAGGTAAATGTGGTTTTTTCTTGATCTTCAAGTGCTACTTGAATTTGGTTATAACCACTAAACCCATCTAGAAATTAAAAGTACTTTTTTCCAGCTAATGTATCTAACACCTGATCTATGAAAGGTAAGGGAAAATGATCTTTAAGAGTAGCTTTATTTAATTCCTGGTAGTTAATACATACCCTCCATTTACCATTTTTCTTTGGCACAATTACCAAAGGAGAAACCCACTGACTATCTGAAATGGTATAGATAAAGTTAACATTTAACAATTTCTGCAATTCTTCCTTAACAATCTCCCTAAGATTTGGATTCATCAGTCTTTGAGGTTGTCTGATTGGTTTACAATTTTCCTCTATATAGATGTGATGAGTGCAAGTCTTGGGGCTTATCCCTTTCATATCAGTGTACTCCCATGCATATGTAGAAGAATGTCTCTGTAATATCTTGAATAACTCTTCTTGTTGAGATTTCTCTAGGTTCTTGTTTATGTTTAAAGTTTTGCCTGGAAATATCTCAATTGTAGAGCTGCCAAATTTATCCATGGAGTAAAGAGACATCTTTCTTGATGATAAAAACTCAATGTTGGATTCTTCTTGAAATTTTCATGTTTGTATTCCAAAGAGGATTCAAAGTTTTCTAAGGTATTCAGAATCTGGCTATCTTCACTAATTTCTGAAATTGTGAAGAGAGGTTGTAAGTCTTCTTCATCTTCTATCCATTGAGTATCATCTAATTCTGTAATTGTTTTTGCTGGAGGATACAAGGTAAATTTCTTGGTTGAAATACCATCAGAGATGTACATATCACTGAATCTACAACTAATGAAAGCATCAACTATAGCTAACCAAGGTCTTCCTAATATAACAGGATGCCCCCCTAGATTATTCTTAGGAGTTAGGATCAGAAAATCCACAGGATATTCCCAAGAATCTAGGGACACTGGAATGTCTTCTATTACCCCATCATGTTTGATCACATATCTGTCTGTTAATTGTAATAATGTGGGTGTAAAAAGAAGATTAGGAAGTTTTAGTTTATCCATGATTTGTCTGCTCATGATATTGATTGTTGCTCCTAAATCAATAAGTATGTTTTCGATCTCAATTCCATTGATGTGAATTTTAAAAACTGGATTTCCTGGGTCTAGATACTTTGGAATAGCAATCTTACCCATCATGATATCTGCTATTTTTCCTGCCAGTTGAATTTTCTTTATCTCTCTTATTCTTTTTTCCTGTTTTATTCATGCTCAACTCCTTTATTGTCTTTGCTAAGATTGGAATTTCCTTGATGGCTTGTAATAATGGGATCTTAATACAAACATTTCTCAGCTCATCTAAGAAATCATAATTAGGCACCATAATTTGTTTTTCTACACCCTTATCAATTTGTAATATTTCTGGAAAGGGAGGTGTAGAAGTGGATGTTGATGGCTACTCTAATATAGGAGTTGAAATTATTGGTTCTTTTTGTTTTGATTTTTCAATGTTTGAGTCTTGGAAAGTTGTGTTCTCTTCAAGACTTTTATTTACCCGTAGAGAATCTTCTTCAGAATTGTCTTTCTCTTGTATGATTACAGAAGGTTTCCTCTTTTCAAGTATTCTTTCAGACCTAAGCTGAACATCACTAAGGTCTAAAGGAGTGATCAAATAAGTTGGAAACTGTTGGCCTTATATCATGTATGTGTTCTTAGGATTTTTATTGTTGGGGTTTGGTATGGGTTGGGCAGGCAACTGATTTGTTTTCTGAGGAAATGGTAATGGAAGTGGTTGATTTTGATGTTGTGGATTTTGAGGATTTTGTTGAAAATTTTGTTGAGGAGGGAAATGTGGATATGGTGGATAGGATGGTGGATATTGGTAATACTGAGAGTATCTTCCATAAGGATTTTGTGCTCCTTGCGCCCAATTTTGTGATTGATTTTGAAATTGGGGCCAAGGTTGCTACCAAGAATTCCAATTTGGTGGGGGTTGATTATACAACTGATCATGAAATCCTTGTGTTTGAGGTCCTTGCCAAGGCCTCCTGGAGACAAAATTGAGAGATTTTGTGGAACTTGTAGGAGTTTCTTCTTGAAAGACAACTTTAAGACCAGGAAGTGAAAGAAAACTCTTGGTCTCATGTTTTTCTGAACAAATTACACAAGTCTCTACAACTTTTGCATCCAAAGGGCACTCTCTCAAGGCATGTTTCTTTCTACATTTGGGACAAAAGATTGCTAAGGCATCAGATTCAGATTTTTGCTTGTTTTGTAACTTAAGGGTGTCTATTTGTTCACTAAGACTCCCCAAGATATCAGATTTGAATTCATCAAGCATATGTCCTATTTCTACCCTACTTACTGTCCCAGAAGCAGACTTACTTGCCCTTGCAAGAGCAGGGTCTCTTGGTCCTTTTATAGTTTTAGATTTCCCTCTTGAAAGGTTGATACATAATTCATCTATTTCAGGTAATGTGAGCTGAGATATATCCCCTTTTCCCATCATGTTAAGGATATCTAACCATTCATCCCTAATTTTCTTCAACAAGAGAGCTTTCAAGGTGTCTTGGTCTAAGTTTTCCATTTTTGCCCTCTTGATGTTATAGTTGAACCTTTCCAACAAATCTTCCAGATTTTCATCTTCTTTTTGTAACATTTTAAACACTTCCTCCTTATGGTTGACTGGCATACAGTAATCCAAATACCTCTCTAGAAATGCTTGTTTCATGTCTTCCCATGTCCTAATAGAACTGTTGATCAAACTCATAAACCACTTCAATGCTGCTCCTTTCAATGTTGAAGGAAATAGTTTAAGTTTTTGAGCATCTTGTAAGTAGTCATAAGTTCTACATAGGACTTCAAATTAAAATAGGAAGGTTTCAGGATCTTCAGTTTTAAGTCCATATAAGTTTGGAAGGATAGAGGGTGAAATGTTTTTCATAGTTGTATTGGTTTCTTCATCTACTATAGGAAACCCAAAAGAGCTTCCCATTTCTCTTCTACCTCTTCCTCTACCTCCTTCTCCTTCTGCACCTCTACCTCCTTCTCCTCTACCTCTACCTCTACCCCCTCCAAATAGTGTGTGTTATCCATTAAAAACTCCTCCTCCCCCTTCTTCTACCATAGTTGATTCTTCTGTGGAAGTTGAAAAGTTTATGACCCTAGCAGGGGTTCCTGAATCTTCTTCTAAGACAGGTTTAGTGGATGAAGTGGAAGGTATTTCTAATGGAATATCTGATCTTAAGTCCTCTGGAAGTCTAGGATCAGTAAAGGATGGAATGTGGGTTTGAGTTGGAGGTGTACTAACTCTTGGTCTTGGTGAAACAAGTGGTGTTCTAGGAATCAAGCTTCTGCTTCTTATGAATCTACCCCTTGAGTCTCTTTCTCTACGCATGTCATTGTTTTTGGGAGGTAAGAAACAAGGCTACCTAGTTACACTTCCCCGGCAACGGCGCCAAAATGTAGTGCTCAACTTAGTGTTCCTAAATTGAGGTCATAAATTATCAACCAGGGTTAGTAAACTGCTGAAGTGAGGTGCACTATATGTGCCTAGGTATCTGTTTCTCACTACGTTGTGTTTAGTGTTTTTATGATGTTTTTGGTTTTGTGGTTTTATGTTAAGAAGGAAAAGAACTAAATTTTGAAAAAGAACAGTTGTTGGTCACACTAAAAACAGAGCAAAACCTATACTAAAGAACAGAAAATGCAAAGTTTGATAATGACTCATAGCAAGGAAATAAATCACAACATGAACTCAATAACTCATAACATGAACTCATCCAATTCATTCATTAGAAATATGTTGGAATAGCTTGAGAAAATGACAAGTTTAGTGCAAATGAGGTTCTCCTAAGTAAAAAATCATCTTACAATATTACAAAGAATCTCATCCATGGCTAAAAGTTTATTGGAACACAATTGGAAAAGATTATTTGTAGCACAATAAGATTTCTACTCTAAATTAACTTGTAATGCTAAGATTAATCCATTCTGCAGCTCAACTTGTCACTACTAAGCCTCATTCGAAAGTTAGATATTTTCTAGAATAGTTTTTGGGAAAAGGCTTATTTGTGAAATTGCAAAAGATTGCAGAACAATCAAGGCCTTAAACTGATATCACTAATTCCTGTCCATATGATGATGCATTAATGGAAAGTTAGAACAAGAGTAGTTTGTAAACAATGAAGTCCTTCAAGTCTAATTTTGGCAGTTAACACAACTTAAAGAACAATGGATAACACTGAACTAGAATGAAATTGATCAAAATTGAAACACAGTGATCACAACTAAACTAGAATGCTATTAACCTAACTTAAAATACAGTGAACTGGAACTGAACTAGAATGCCACTAATCTAACTTAAAATACAGTGAACAGATTTGAACTAGAGTGCCATTGTCAAACTTGAAATATAGTGACATAATTAAACTAGAGTGACATCTACCTCCGGAGTATTTCAACTGAACTAAAATGCAACTAATTCTATGAAATGTTTTAGCTCTGTCTCATTCGGAGTTAGTGTTTTTTTGGAATAATTTATAGAACAGGATTGGCTGCAACATGTTATGTAAATGAGCATAAAAGCATAAAATTCAAAAAAACACAACAAAGCTCTAAAACACCACAGCTATGTCTCACCCAGAGTTAGTGATATTTTGAAAGAGTTCATAAGAACAAGACTAGCTGTAACAACTAATGTAATTGAGCACAAAATCATAAAGTTCAGAGAAATGCAACTAACTCCTAAATACTACAATTATATCTCATCCAATGTTAGTGGTATTTTGGAATAGTTTGTAAGGATAAGATTAACTGTGGCATCCGCTGCAAGTAAGTATAAAAACACAAAATTCAGAAAATTGATTAAACTAAGAATGAAACAATGCTAAGTTACTTATCTAAACCATATGAACAAAGCTTCTCAGGTAGCAGGGGCCCTCTACCACCAGATTAGCACGCAAATCTACTCAATATTGACTCAGCTCTTGCAATAAAATGATGCTTCTTTCATTAAAGGAGAAATTCTTCAAAACAGAGTATTACGGTCTTATGAGATTTAGCAATAAAACATAAATCTAGATAGCTGTTTCTCGGTCTCCCGAGCCATACTTATAACAAAATTACATAACTGTCTTTGAGATAAAACAAGAATAATTTTCTTTCCCAACTAAAATCAAACTAGGACTCTGGTGGTGGCCTCGTACTATGATTAAGGACATCTGTACAGTCCTTATTCTATTAGAAGTCTATCTCCTAGTTTTGGTTTCCCACATGCATAACCACCTGTAGACTTGAGCTCAGACTTCGTGGAGAGAAAGAAATGATGGGGGAGTGATGTGGAATACGACCATATGTTTTTTTCCTTGAGGTGACACCTGGAACCTGCGTGAACATGAAGATAGCTGCAGAATAGGCGACTGGCTATAGAATGACTGCGTTCTGTAGCCGAGTCTAGTAAAAAATTACTACAACAACGAAATCATGAAAACATAGCAAGTTAGTCATTATATACATTCTTAAAGTAATCCTAATCAATCCTATTGATCATTTAAGCCTGTAATTGATGAGGGACAAAGGAAATGAAGTGAGATGTGGTGGAAAAGAAGGACATATTTGGGGCTCAACAAAACCCACAGATAAAAACCCTAGAGCCGAAAGATAATCATACAAACAACAAACCAGGTGATAGCAAACCCAGTCATGAATAGAGTATAGCAGAAAAATAATACTAACAACGGCCAACCACACAGGGATGCCGGGCCGAGAAAAAGCAGTTAAAGTCAAAGAAGGCCATTTAGAGGCCTGCCAAAGCTCAAATACATTCAACATAGACGAGACAAATAAAACAGAGGAAAACACAAGGGCCAACAACAAGAGACTACCCATCAGGAAGCCTAACGATCTCTTTTGACAGTCCCAGGGGTCTCTGCCGTGCTCGGACTAGCATCATCATCTCCCTTGGGGACATAATGTGGCCTGTGGCACATGATGATAGTTTTTTTGGTTCTGTCATCCGGGATTTCAATTGAGAAATTCATCACATAGCGCAGATATAGCTCAAAGAGATGAATGAACCCTTCCAGGCGTTTGGTAAGCATTTTCAACTCTTCTGTGAGAGAATTGATGGAGATTTCCAACTTATCCAGCCAAGAAAAGTTCTTAGCATAGGCGAGGAAGTTCACCTGATAGGCCTCCTCGAAGGCCACCCCTTGCCTTCTCATGACCTTGGCAAGCATTTCTTTCATCTGCCAAGCCATAGACTGAGTCCTTAGGAACTGGGTTGCCTGAGTGGTTGGGGTACCCAGGTCCATGATCCAATCAACCTCCTCGCTAATATCTTTTTTGGTCATTCCTTCCCTGGAATTTTTCACCTCCACTTGGAGCTCGTCGATGATCTATTTTCCCTTGTTAGAGACAGAAGCCTCATAGTCCTCCCGGGCTCTCTTAAGCTCTCTCGTAGCTTTGGAGGTGCGAAGAATACGCTCTGACATGGTAGGAATACAAATGCAAACCATTGAGATGCTGATATCAATACTTGAAATAGTGAACCTTGGAATGAGCTCTGAGTAATATCTTACACAATTGAAATTCTCCCCAGATGGCTCAATATTAATAGTGCAATGAGCGGTGCAAGGGATCGCGATCTGGGATGAGATTTCCATCTTGTCCTAGTTTCTGACAGCCTGGATTCCCATCAGGTGACTGCCATCCTGATTATTATTGTTGTTGATGGCATCCAGGTTACCATGCTTATTCCTTAAGAGCATAGGCCACGCGTACTTCCTACCATAGAGAGTGATCTGACCTCTATCCTTACCATATTTCTTCCACCTTTTCCGATTCTAGTCATAGGACAGTCGCCAACGATGCCACCACCTGGCATTAAGGATCATGGGATAGTCATTTAGAATGAACCACATAAATCATTGATGATCTGTACCCTGAAGGTTGTCCTCCTCCTCTGACATGCCTGTAAGGTCATGGCTTGAGATTTGAAGGCAATCATCCCGAAGACTGGCACATGTGACGCTCTGCCAACAGGTGTCAATGACATCATGCGGGTGGTCGACCGCGTGGTTGGCAAGAGTGTCTGCCAAAGCATTGGCATTACACCTAATTTCCTGAAATACTACACCCTTGAGAGTTGTGAGATGTTTGGTAATAAGCGCAGTGACCATGGCTAGGTGCCAATGCTTAGTGACTTTCTCAAACCGCGTTCCATTTTGTAGTTTTCTTGTTGTGTTGATGGCAAGGAGTGAGTCCCGTTCCATGATTGTTGCCCCAATACCTAGGTGGATAAGGATTTGTAGGCCCCGCTCCAGAGCTGCAAATTAAGCCTCATTGTTGATGGCCTCCCCAAGGGAATTGCTAAAGATATGAATAATTTCCCCCTTGTCGTTGTGTAGGACACCTCTAAAGCCAGCCGGGCTAGGGTTACCCCGGGAGGCTCCATGAAAGTTTAGTTTTTGGAACCCGGAGTGGGAAGTTGCCAGGGCAGCCAAGAAGGAGCAGGTAGAGGCCGATGCGTAGGAGAATTGAAGTTCATAGCTTCGCTCATTCCAAACAGCTACAAGATATGCCTGTCATTGTCGGAAAGCCTGTTTGCGTGATCTTATTTGTTATGGGTAAGAGATGTTTCTCACATGTTTTTCAAGATAGTTGCTTTAATGTTGTCTGACTGCCTGAATTCCTTCTAAAAAATTCTTCTATTTCTCTCTTTCCATGTGGACCAGACTATAAAACCGGGTCATAGTCTCCAAAGGATGTTTTCAATGTCACCGTTAGAATATTTGGTTCACCAATTGGCTATGGTGTCTTGAACGGATTCCCTATTCCTATCCATTTGTCTAAAGATTTCTTCCATCCATCCCCATAGATTATTGGTCCAATCGCAAGTATTGAGGTGATGGTTCATGGACTCGACCTCTTTCTCATAGAGGGGACATCGGGATGGACCAATGAAGCCTTTCTTGCACAAGTTCTCCCATGTTAGGATCTTACGATGCATTAGGAGCCATAAAAAGTTTTTATTTTTGGCCAGATTATAGTGTCCTAGACATTGTTATGCCAAGGCATTTTCTCTTCCAGATTCCTCTGATCTAAGTACAGTTTGGCTTCTTTTAGGTTATACGAGCCTACATTCAGTTTTCCCCACCTGAGTTGATCTTCATCCTGAGAATAACAGATCGATCTTTTATCCAAACACGAGCTCAAGGATAGTTGAAGGTTGTCCATCCCATCCACCTGAGTGTGAATGTTAAGGTTCCAATGTATCCAATGTTGGTCCTCATTGTTGTCTGACCAGTATTGGTTAACTTTGAATTTACCCTGATCCTGTTACCTGCATTACAGGGGAAGATATTTAGGGCTTTCAAGCTTGGGTAGTTGTTGCCAAGCATCTTCCCAAAAGAGAGTTTTGCTGCCATTACGGATTTCCCAAAAGAAGTGATTTGAGATAATGTGACTATTAGCCTAAGCTAGGTTCCAGATGGGTGATTCGGCTGGAACATCAATCATTCGTATGAGATCTAGATGGTTCCATTTCTCAGCATACTTCACTTTCCACAGCTTAGCCCAAGGTGTTTTTGGATGTTTGATCCAGCTCCACCATAGATTGGCCCCACATGATTTGTTCACGGTCTCTGGGTCATGGAGCCCCAAACCCCTAGGATTTTGGGTTTACATAGTTTTTCCCACACTACTAGAGCCCATTTCTTTTTTTCCGCTTTAGCAGACCAAAGGAAGGTTCTTTGAATGTTTTTGATTTTTTGGAGAACCCCTTTGGGAGCTGGAAGGATGGAAAGCATGAATTGAGGAATCGCTTGGAGAACAGCCTTAGTCACAATGAGCCATCTAGCGAAGTTAAGGACCCTACTAGTCCAGTAATTTCTCCGAACTTCGAGGTTAGAAATCAGCTTCTCCTAGAGGAACTTTTGCCAGGGTTTATCAGTGCGAGGGATCCCAAGGTACTTGGAAGGGAGGCACCGCCTTCTAAAGCCAAGGATAGTCGTAAGATGCTTTTGGATTTCCAGGTGAGTGTTGAAAAATAATATGGAGGATTTATCCAAATTTAGGTCCATGCATGTTGCTTGACTGAAGAGATCTAGGATAGCTTTGAATCCTTGAGCTTCCCGAACCGATGGAGTTCCATGAAGCATGGTGTCGTCCAAAAATTGTTAATGAGTGGTGGCTAGGCTATGCAGTAGGGGTTTGAGGCCCTTGATAGTGTTTCTTTCCTTTGCAGTCTTAATGATGCGACTGAAGCCTTCCCAATGACAAAAAGAAAAGGGGAGATAGGATCCCCTTGGCGAATGCCTCGAGAGGGGGCAAAGGGGATGGTAGGAGCACCATTGACCAGAATAGGGAAGCTGGGGGATTTGACCATAGATAGAATCCATTTGATCCAGCCATGAGCAAACCCAAAGGCTTCTAGAATGGCCTCAAGAAACTCCCAACTGACCTTATCATAGGCTTTCGAAAGATCCAGCTAAATGATCATTCCTAATTTTTTCTGGGATTGAAGAGTATGAACCATCTCTTGTGCAAGCAAGACATTATTCATGATTTTTCTACCTTCCACATAGCCCGATTTATCCTCTGAGATAATGAAGGGGAGTATGGGCTTGAGTCTGTTGGCCATTACTTTGGAGATGATCTTATAGGGAAAATTACACAGGGAAATTGGCCTAAACTTCGAATGGGTACAAGCTGCCTCCTCTTTAGGGATAAGGGAAATGAAGGTGGAGTTGAGGGATTTGAGGATGGAGGAAGATTTTTAGGAATCTTCCACCACTTCCCACACTTCCAGCCGCACAATATCCCAGTGAGCTTTGAAAAAATCAATAATGAAGCCATCCGGCCCAGGTGCCTTGCCATTAGGCATTTACTTCACCACTTCTTCCACTTCCTCCATGGTGACAGGGCAGTTCAAGGATTTTTTTTGGTCCTCAGTGATGAGCCTAGGAATGGAATTCATAACTTCCCTGATTGCCTCTACCCTGTCAATGTCTGGTTCCATTGCTATGTGGCTAAAGTGCTCCGTGAGGATGGATGAAATATCCTGATGAGAGCAGAAGGGAGTACCTTGCTCATCCTTCAAACGGGTGATTTTGTTATCGCATCTGTAGTCAACAACTGACTGATGGAAGAACTTTGTTTTTTTTCCCCCTCTCTGAGCCATTGGATGCGGGACTTTTGCCTCCATAAAATCTCCTCCTGCTGACATCTCTCATTCCATTTTTGCATGAGGATTCTCTCAGCGCTAATAGAATCCTGGGTGATGTTCCCTTTGAGCCAGTCCGTATGGATCTGAGCCATCTATTCCTACAAGGCATGTTTGTCCTTAAAGATGTTTCCAAAGACCTCTTGGTTCCATAACCAAAGGCGAGCTTTGATGTGCTTTAATTTGTCTTGCAATCGGTACATTTTCGTACCTTGGGTTTCCAGCGGTTTGTGCCACCAGTTCTTGATTTTTGTCATGAACTCTGGATGGCCCAACCAAAATTTTTCAAACCTGAAAGGTCTATTTTTTGGAGTTCCAAGGATGGCAGCATCTAGGGTGACGGGCCAATGATCTGAGCCTCCACACGGAACGATATCCGATTCCACCGTGACCCCATCAAGAAGGATGGCTTCAGCTATAAGAAAGCGGTCGAGTCTAGACACAATCTGCTTATCGCGTCCTCTTTTGTTATTCTCGGTGTAAAAACCGTTTTTGGGGAGGATATCCACCAGATTAGCTACTCTGATGAAGTTATTGAAAGCCTCTGCATCCTTGTTCAAGGTTCTTAAACCTCCTCTCTTTTCTGCAAATGAGGTAATCACGTTGAAATACCCTCCATAGATGGCTCTAGCAGTTGAATGTCTGAGTTGCATCCCGGAGAGGCAATCTAGCATTAGTAGTTTATCCTCTAGTCTTTGGGGACTATAGATATTGGTGCATAGATAAGTGTTAGATTCCCCTATAATCTTCACTTCCAGGGAGATGTAAGATCTAGAAGCCTTGTCATTTAGAAGATGGACGGACTGGGGATTCCAGAAGGTGGCCAGGCCCCCTTCCAAACCATTCCCTTCCACATCACTGTAATCCATTCTTTTACCTACATTTTTGCTGATTCCTTTCATTTTCTGGCTTGAGCACTTGGTTTCTTGTAAAAAAATCATGTCAGGATTTTCATTCTTGACTTTCTTCCTTAGAAGTATTTGTTTTCTTTGGATGTTTAGCCTTATTGCGTTCCATGAGAGGATCTTCATGATTGACCAGACTTAAGAGGAGAACGTGAAAGCCTCAAGGGTTTTCATCTTACCCAAGTTGAGGAGTAACTGACCTAGCTCATAAAGTGCTTCACTATTTGTTCTTCGGCCTCTCTTTTTTCGGTGTTTAACATTGTTGTTTGTTTGGTGTAGACCTTGGGCTTTGATATATAGTCCCTTTGTAGCTCCAAAGCCTCTCTTCTACCCTTTTAGTTCAGCATCCTACCTTGATAGAAATAAAAATTTGACTCTGTCTATTTCCTCCTCTGGGATGTGTTCCACTCCTTTCTGCTTCCATTGTTCCACTATGGAGTTAAGATCCATGCCTTCCCTCTCGAGTATGTCACTAAGTTCCATATCCTCTGTTCCCATTTCACTGGTTGTCATTTCCGCATCTCCTTCTAAGTCCTTTACCAGATCAAAACCTAGTAAAGTTACCCTTGTTGAATCAGTATTGGGATCTTTGCCTACCTGTGTGGGAACGTCTAGGGCTTCCTGCAGTAGGTATGGTTCTTGAAGAGTTTCAGTAAAAGATGATTCTGCTCCAAGAAAATCAAAGGTATTGTCTGTGCCTTTAATGGAGGTGCCTGTTTTTTGTTGGTTTCTTCTATTGGCTCGTTGTCTTCCATTTGGATGGGAAAAACCATCTTGATCCTTAGCTATGTTATCCTTGATCTTCTTAGTTGCTTTTTTAAATGGGAATTCCCTAAACAGGTGTCCATGTTCATGGAATTTCCGACATCGGAAGGGGATTTTTTCATAATCTATGGCTTGAAAGAAAAGTTCATCTCTAAATTCTAGCCATAACCCTTCATGCAAAGCACCTGAAACATCCATTTCTACAAAAATTATAGCACAAGAGGTGTACCTTTTTTTTAGAGTGGCCTCCGAGGCTTGGATGAAGGTTCCCAATTTGTTGCCTATTTTCTCTAATGCTGCAGGTCTCCAGTAATCGATTAGGAGTGAGAAAAGGAGAATCCAAATAGGTACATGCATGAAAGTCTCATGTTCAGGTGCGAAGTTGGGTTTCCAGGGTCTCATATAGAGGCCAGCTGAGGCAGAGAAGTACGATCTGCCATCAAAGATGCGATCCCTGTCCTCCAGGTTTGAAAAGACCACAGTGAAAAATCCTTTGGACCCCAGGTGAAGCCTAACATCTCCCTTAGGCTTCCATTGCTGCTTAATCCAGAGACAGAGAGCTGTTTCTGTAGGCCAAAAGCCCATAAAATTACATATCACCACATGTATTGACATATGGTCACGGTAAGCTTGCATTTCAGGGTCGGTGATGACAACCCTTAGACTTTCCGTTGTTTTGGGCTTGCAGCGCCCCAGGTCCTCATGTTTCTTATTTTGTCGTGGAAGATCCCTCTAGATCTGGGCCAAGTTGGGGCAGAGCCTCGGTTTCCACAGTTTCATTATATTTTCTTTCTCCTTCTTATGATTTCTGCTCGGGATTGGGGTTCCCTTTGTCTTTTCCGTCCAAAATCTTGATGCCATTTGTCCGTTTTTGATAATGGGTTTCCTTGGTTTGCCCACCAGCCTTTTTTTTCCTGCTTAGCTCATATTTTTCTTCATTAACAGATCCATAGATCTGCACCCCTTCCAGAGGGGCCTTCCCCTTATCCATCATTGGTTGTTTGTAAGATGGGGCCCCATTGACGCCAGCGCACCTCATCTGTTGGGCCAGGGCAAGCCCCCGCCTTCGAAGTTCTGCGAACAGGGCACTGCCATCCGCCAAAGTTTGTGACAGGCTGCAGTTTGCAGAGAAAAACCCTAGCAGAGCGAAAAACAGTTCTTCCGTTCCTTCGAAAAGAAAAACTAATCTCATGCATAGATTAATAGATCTAGTTTTATTATTATAATCATTATTGTTTTCTTTATATATTTGGTGGTTTGAGGAAATATATTTTATTTCCTTTCACTTTGTGGCATGATTTCGACATCTTCACCTTTTAGAATATAGTAAAATATTTTTTTTATTATAGATTTTTCTTGGAAAAGAATTATTAATATTTGGAAAGGGAAATAAGCCCTAAGTAGCTAAGCGAAGAGAAAAACAGTCTATGTACTAGGTTCCCGCGCATTCATCATAGGAAACATATTGGCATGAGACTGACATTCCTTTTATGCAATTACACTTTTGATGCCAAGGCGGAGCTGAGTTCACTGACCTGGGAAGAACAGTGGCAGTTGATCATAATGCTAAGGAGATTAGAATGCTCATTTCACAAACAGCTGACCATGCCACCAATGCTGGTGGAACCAAAGGAACCGCATCAGCTTACACATTGCAGGATACTAATTTTCAATACGTTACATCTTCTTCCTTCTTGCTCTTGACATATGC
This sequence comes from Pinus albicaulis, assembly GCA_034641835.2. Taxonomy (NCBI): domain Eukaryota; kingdom Viridiplantae; phylum Streptophyta; class Pinopsida; order Pinales; family Pinaceae; genus Pinus; species Pinus albicaulis. The sequence continues at coordinate 72,427,815 of CM076569.1, read as the reverse complement.
AAAATACTTGAGCTCCTCCAAACAAGTAGTAACTTGTGGTGGGACAATGACAGTCACTCCTCACAGGCTAAGAGCACTTTCAAAACGCTAGGTATAGATTCATAATAGCCCAATGCTTAATTTTCCTATTATTTCAAAAATTTATTAATGTATGCAGGATCTAAATCAATTTTGTGTTGATGAAGGTTGATTACATATTGGGAGATAATCCTATGAGGATGTCATACATGGTTGGATATGGTTTCCTCTATGGTTGGATATGGATAGGGTTCTAAGCCAAGATATTGGGATTGACACTAAGAAGCTAGATTGGGTCCACCCATCTATAGGAAGTTAGGGAAGCTTGAGACCATATGGCCAAGGGATAACATCATTACCTGCTTGTTGCTTGGTGGACTATGTTGGAATTTTGGTAGCTCAAAGGAATTTTTGAGAGGTGAAAACCCACCAAAAGGAGTTGGCTGGGCAAGTTACCCAAGTAGTTGGAGTTTTGACCCAAAGATGTGGGTTTGGACCCAAGACAATTAATTATTTATTCTAATTTAAAAATTGTCGTGATCATAAAAAATGTCTTCAAGGGGTATAGTGCCTTTTATTAATGTCACGTGAAGAATTCTAATAGTATACATCCTTCCTATCTGGTTATGTGGTGTACATGTCTTAAGATATCAACTACTTTCATCAAAATTTACTTGTAAATACCTTCAATAGAGACACTTGAAACTTTTCTTGGCTCACTGAATTGTATCGGTTTGAGTTGTGTATACATATATACCAATCTTGACATTGAAAGTCTACATAGAACTTATACTACAAATTGTATCTTCTAAGGTCACTGTAGCTATATGATAAGCCTGGTTAGCCTTCACTTTCGGTATCCTTTATGCTTAGAAATAATCTCGGGAATATCAGTTCCTATGATTAAATCATTTTAATATACTTATGCTTAGGAGGTGGTCTTATGGTGACTGATGTCACTTCTTATAGTCTTAAAAATAGTATTTTCTATATATATCCCTAGAATAAAGGGTCTTTAGCACCAAATTTGATGTGACATACTATTGTAATATTAGTGAAATACTTTCTCCAAGATGATGACATGAAGGAGAGTGATGGCTCAGTTTATAATTATTGTCTTTGAGTTTATTTTATGCATAAAATGGGTTTCAGTCCTCTTGAAACAACACATAACATAAATTTATGAATCAACACATAATTCAAATATTTTGGAGTGACTTCAGAGCATGTCAAGTGTGCTCAAAACTTTGATATATATCCCAAGAAGTTTGGTTTAGAGAGAGATTATTTTCCACCTATTCGGATTCTTCTAATGGAGATTATACCAAGACCTTCATTGATCTGTGATGAAAAGTGAACCTACTATAGGGTAGGTTAACTTTCATTTTATCCACATGAACCTGCAACCCTTCTCAAATGCATATCACAGCTGCAAGATTCATGAATCTGGTCCTTCAATCCTAGGACCTGTGGGTTATGGGCCCACTATTAAATATATATATTGGAAGTAAATAATCCATCAATTCCATTGTCTTTGACCAACACATGCGGCCCTCTTTTCAACCCTTAACATCCGAAACCAAAAGTCATTCACATTACTGTTATGGACCACGTATGCATATATATATATATATATATATATATATATATATCGGATGTTACAAAACAAAGCAATAGCATTTTATAAACCTTTGACCAGTAACGCCGGTCCTACCTTTATGCACTTAAAGCTGGAACTAAAAACAAAATCATAGTTCAATATTATAACATGTCAGGTCCATTAAAAGGTTTAAACCCCAAGCATGTTCTATACGCAAGAACCGTTGATAATAGATCGTTCGGTTGTCGTACCCCACAAACATATAAATTTCATGCGACATAACGCTGAGGGCTCCACAAATTTTCATTAAATGCCATGTAACTCTCGATGTGAACACCGTCAGATCTCGGATGATCACAATCGGGCGGCTATTGCATAGAGTTAACCCCCATTCTTTATCACCCCAAAACAACATGAAATAAGTGGTTTGAACATTGTGACATGTCTTGTTATTATTTGATCGCGTTCGTTTTGAACGAAACCACTTACAACCTGAAGGCCACGCGAAACCAATTTGTGGTTTTTTAAAACCACCTACACTGTTCATCAACATAATTTTGCCACGATTCCACTGCGATTTCATCTCATGGTTCCCTTCCGCAGGTTCCAATTTAACTGAACATTGGAACACTTAAACGAAAACTCCGTCGAGCTATGGATTGGACAATTCCTTTATGCACCTGCGAAGGATTCTATGTTTCCTTCATGTTTATATTTTCCTTGTTGATATATACTGAGTCCTTAACCAAGATGACCCATTCTGCCAGTTTTTGGCCATGTGTAGGTGAGATCTGCAACTCTGCTATTCCCAAGGTTTTACTTCAATGGTTACCTTTATATTTATTTTGATTATATGGTAGACTTGTTTTTTTAAGCCCCTTGCATGTTTTCCATATTATGAAACCAAGTGATATGTCCCCATGGCATGCTCATAAGTTCAGGTCTAAAAGCTCCTTGGGCCAGTGCCTAATGAAACTTTAGATCTCGTATATTTTTCTAATGCTTCTCATCTTTGGAACCGTGTCTCAGCAGCATCCAGAGATGTCACAATGAAGAAACAAGTGGTTGATTCTTGAGTACCCCACTGGAGAAGGGCATCAAGCTCCTTGATTTCAATCCTGGTGGTGTCAATGCCATGATTTAGATCACAGATCTTAAGAATATGCTGAAGAGAGAATTGAGAGCTACATCAAACCAAATTCTTGCACTTGTTCAAGATAACTACCCAGAGATGGTAGCAAGAAAGATTTGTAACTGCTCAAAACAAAAAAGTTTTTTCCTTTTCCGAGCTTGCCTAGAACAATCTATCTGAATGACTATAAATGCTCAGAAGGATGATGTTAGATGTCCTCGTAGATCTGGTGTTTTGAGAATTTTGGCACACCAAAAACTGGAATTTTTGATGCATCTCTAGATATTTATTAAAGTTATATATATATATATATATATATATATATATATATATATATATATATATATATATATATATATATATATATATATATATATACTTAATAGGAATAAGTAATCCAAGATACCTTTAAGACATTCGCAATTGAGGAATGAAATCTTCCAAAAAATATAGGATCAAACCAAAAAATAATGTTTTCTTATATACCCCATATCACTTAATGCATCTGGCCTTTAGACTGCTTGGTCACCATTAGCTTCTGTGTGGATCTTAGTGTGAGCATAATGTCATCTAGTTTTTGGTACTTTTAAACATTCATGAATCAAATTCCAATGCCTTTTTGGTCGCCTATCATGCATATATTATGGAATCTTCATAAATAGTTTAAAATCTGATTTTTTTGCTAAAACTATTGTGATAGCTCAATGATTGTCTGTGACTGCATCTTTCCAACAGTTGTCAAGATTAGAGGGGATAATTCCAGCATTGGAGACCTCTCATGCATTGGCCTATTTGGAAAATCTTTGTCCTACTCAGCCTGATGGAGCTAAAGTGGTGTTGAATTGCAGTGGTCGTGGCGACAAAGACGTAAAAACTGTAATCAAACATCTGACCATCTCAACCTGTCTCTCATCTCATAGACCCAATTTTAGTTGCTCGGTGTTATTTTAAATATGAAAATTTGAATTATAATTGTGGTCAATGGATTTTTTTGTTCAGACATTAGGAAAAACAAAATCCTCTCTTAACATGTAATTCCTAAAACGACCCTCTAGAAGCTTTGGAAGTGAATTAGTTGTCTTCAAGGGGCAGTGAGTAGAGTAGAACCATGGCATAATAGCTATTTTACAAAGGTGTTTTAGTTATAGCTGCTAGCACATCATGAAATTCAGGTGGCAGTACTAGACACATACTATTGCAGTAAAGATGAGAGTAGAGATGGAAATCAAAGTATGAGGTTAATTTTTAGAAACTCCCTGATTGATCTATATACTAATTTTGGTGGCGATAAATTTTGTTTATGCTTAACTGTAAATTGATGCTCTGAATGCCCCAAGGGAACATGACAAGAATAAATTAGAATCACAGATCATATTAAATATTAAATATAAATAAAAATACATAATAAATATGTTCTACTATGGCTTGTTTTTGGTTAAATGATAGTGGAAACAACTAATGTGAAAGTTCAATTTGAATTTTTTTTCTTAAAGCACATAAAATTATGCATGAAGGGTACCACACATCGCAAGCAGCCAGTTCATAAAATTTTAGAATTATTATTTAAGAGCTCTTCGTACTATAGCAAGCCCAGCCAAAGGCAATTTTGACTAGTCATAAGACAGTTAAATTAATTCCTGCAGTCTACTTAGGGATGTTGGGCACTGAACTCAGCCAGCCTACTTTTATCATGAAGTATATTGCTGCAAGAATATAAATATATAGGAGCCATAGTGGCAACATAACCTACTTGAATCATGGTGGCAACAAGCTGAAGAACCTGTAATTTATTTGCTCTTTCTTCTTAATCATATCTTAGACAATTTTTACCGAAAGTACTTGTTAATTGTGAACATGTAGTCTTAAATACCATTTTACATTGTTGTAAATAAATTTTCTTTACCTGCACAGGTGATAAAGTATTCATACTGACCTAGCAATTCATTAATATTCACACCTCCTCTAAAAAGGAGACATTGAAGAAAGAATTTCTTATGCACAATTTCTAAATGTAAATTATGCAATGCAATTATTTTTATTGTAACCAAGTTATTAAGCCATCAGGCTTTGTCTACTGATCACCTGGTATGACGTGGGAATATTTTGTGTCAATTAGAAACAAGGATTGAATTTAGCATTAAACCACAAATGATTGAGTGATGCAACTCATCAAAATAAATTTCTATCTTTAATAAAGAACAAGAGGTAGAGATCATAATAATCCGGACATTGGATTCCAGATTTACTCTTCTTGATATTTTCAGAGCTGAGGACATTCTGTCATCAATGGTTTGATCAGGCGGGCCTTGGATATCTTTTGAAATGTATTTAATAACTCTTTCATGGGCGTTTCAGTAGTGGTTTGTACCATTACATTGGTTCTCATGGCATTAGAAAGAGTAGACCTGATCATTGGAGGGACATGTGGCCACAGATGAGAGAGAGTGAGGAAGAGTGAGGATTTTGTGATGATCATTAGAAAGATGTCATTTCATAATGCGATACTTTGTGTAATGTGGTGATGTCGCTTCAAATAGAGGTGGAAATGCCAAATGCAATTCTATGGAAATTATATAATGAAGTAGATAATAAGTCAAATCCAAGGCTCCAAAGATAGTTAGAGAACCAAGCTACTAGAAACCTATTACAGGTTTCTTGAAAGAAAGAGCCCATTTATGAGATTGATTTTCACAGAAATATGTATGTATAGAGCCAATGTTGCTTACAGCTTGAAGATATTCGATTAGACTTCAAAAAAATGCTTGGAAAACCATAGATCAAATTTTCACATGAAGATAATGTGGAGCGAAATCAATGTTAAGACGATCATGCATTTCCAATTGTTCCACTGTTGCAGATGAGGATAGCCGTTGCCAAACATTAATTGATCTAAATCCTTCTTGTTGATAATAGATTTTTCAAAATATACAATGTTGAAGAATTTCTCCAATCTTTCTAATTGTTAAGTATTCCATATGTAATTAAGTCTTTTTTCTATATTCAGCTTTCAAGTGTGGGCTTTTGTTGGGCCCTATAAGGGCGAGGATATTATACTTATTTTATCAAATAGAAAAATCACCTCTTAATTAGTATTCTATCTATTTTCAGGTGTTCATCAATGTCCCATGGTATTTCAATGCATTGTACTACATGTTGAGCCCTTTCTTGATACAACGTACCAAGAGAAAATTTGTAATTGCACGTGAAGGAAAAGTCACAAAGAGCTTCTACAAGTATGTGAAATTTCTTCTCTGATGTAGTGAAAATATGCTCAACCTCAATTGAAGACTCTGATTATATATGATGGAATGAAGGATATATTCAATGAAAATTTCCTAGAAACTTATTTAATACTTGATTTTCCTTGCAGATTTATATCTCTAGAGAATGTGCCTATACTGTATGGGGGACTTAGCAGGACCAAAGATGTAGATTTTGGACCTCACAATCCTACAGTAGAGTTCTCCATTAGAGCTGGGGAGAATTTCAATCTTGAGATCGAGGGAGTGGAGGTAATGTATGTCATAAATTGCTCAAGTTTGCAGATTTTGTGTCAATTCCTGCATTCAAATTTAGCTCTTTTGCCTCGGTTTTTTTTCCAATATACTTCCAAATTTGATGAGTTTTAGTTTTGGATATAAATTTTATGGGTGTTGGATTTGAGATCGAGTTCATCCTCAAGATATATGCGATTGGGATTTTTCTTTGTTTTTGAATTCTCACATTCAAGTTGTCTGTTGTTCAGGTAGGAGCAAAAATTCTGTGGGACCTCATAGTTGGTGGGTGGGATGTTTCCTATCAGTCAGAGTTTGTGTTGAGTGCACAGGGAAGTTGTTTAACTCTAATTGACAAGAACAGAAATTTTTCTTCATATGATGAGTCAATTTGAAATTCCTTCAAGGCATCAGAGGCAAGGAAGGTAGTTCTAATAATAGACAACTCCTTTTCAAACAAGAAGAAGGCTACAACCTATAGATACATGGTAAAAAAGAACATAGTCAAGGAGTTCGAGCCTCGCAGTAGATTATATGTACTTAGAAATCTTTCTTACATTTAGCAATCAGAAATTTTAGTAGTTAAGAATGTGGCATCATGTTGGAGTAGCAAGTTTGTCTCGTTGGAAGCTAGAAATTTTATCTACATATGTGCTACTATATAAAAGTTAATATTGGTAATAATAAAGGTTGGTTGTGTTTCCAGAGTAGATCATCATTGTGAATTGCACAAATTTTCAAGTTTGTGATTGATAGGTATATGATATACATGGTAAAGCAAGTATAAATAAAATTTATAAATATTGACCACCCCAAGACTAGTTAAATTTTTTATTTATTGTTTACCCCATACACAAATCTATAGAAATAGTATTTTTAGTTAAAAAATTGAATATTATATTAAATTCCTCATCAATATAAATGTTCTTCAAGGAATGGTCTACATTCAGAGGGTTACCTATATCTAAATGAAATCAGTCTATGTTCCATCTATGTTCCATTATTTTATAGATCGTTACACGTTAAACTGACTTTACTCCTTGATTGGCATTGCATTCAACATTGTGCACAAGTATGTTTTGAATGTATCAATCAAAAGTATGATTTTATCTATATTTGATAATGCAAGTTGAATACATCATACAATACATAGGAGCACTATGGCTATGAAGTTCAATATGAAATAATCTATTGATTGCTACTATTACTATTATATAAGGGGTGCTCTTCCAATGGCCATTTATTAGCTATGTGAAAAAGGCTTTGTGGAATTTTTATTTACTATAATATTATGTATAGCTGAGTTGTGGACAACTAAGTAGAATTTGGTAGGAAGTTTGGAGTATGTGTAATTCATAATGATCTTGTATTCTCTTCATTGATGAATTTTTGATGTGTGAGTTTTGACCTAAGCCATTGCATTATCAATGTGTCAAGGCTCAAAACTCAACCTATATGCCAACTACTTCTTATGATCGTTCCTAGGAACATGAATCCTAATTTTTGTAGGTTTAAAATTTATCACAAGTTTTATCTATTGTGGTTGATTTTGTGGAGGTTATCTCAAAATTTATTTAAGGTACCATGGATCTAAATTTCTTATGAACTTTCAACACTATAACAAACTTTGGTGCAAATTGTTGATCAATTCTCACTTGGTTAAGGTTATAGATGTTAATGAAAATTTTGTGTGCATGCATGAGAGTTGGGTGCAAATGCACAATGTTGTGTAGCATTAGTGTGATAAATATGGGATAGTGCAAAACATACTTTTGAAGATTAGTCTAAGTTGACTCATACGTAATCGACTCAGTCAAGTTGATTTTTGGTTGAATAGTTAATTGTTGGTTGAATGGACAGAAGATCTTGCAGGCACAGATACCAAAGGGAAAAATGGAGCCCATCATGGGGTACTCTTTGTAATTCTCCACCACTGCTACCTTCCATGCTTCCTCAAACTCCTCTCCAACCTCAATATCAATGCCAGTAGTAGCATAAGCAACAACACTATGCTTAGCAGAACTAGAAGAACATGTTTTCCAAACTGCACGAGAACTACTTCCCTCACGAGTCACCATGTTCCATGCTTGGTCTCGATGGTTCTCTTCCTTCTACTTCTAGTTCAACTACCATATCTTCATTGGAACCAACACCCCGAACTCCACTAGACAACGATTCACCATTTTTTAGTAGTGAGTCACCATTTGTACTGGTGATTCACCATGATTTTACAAGATAATATAGTCTCGTGAGAGATTCCCCAAAAAATTATATATACATATTATATTATAAACAAAATCGCCTTCCATTTTTCCTATGTATCATGGGGATTCACCCATTTATTATATATATAAATTTAGGGGGGTTCTTAATATTTTCCCTACGCTGGATGACGATCTAGCAACGTTTGTGTACTCAAAAGGACCGAGAGCATGAGATAAAGCATTAATATCAATGGCTCATGAAAATTGATGGTCATTTAAAACACTCAAAATCAGCAAAAGATGCTTCAAAGCGCCACAAACACATAAAAATGAAGAAACATAGTCAAAAGAGCAGGAAAAAGAGGTTAAGAAGTTAATCAAAAGGTTAAAGGTTGAAGGAAGGATTAGAAAATAGAGTTAAAGGTAAAACATAGAAATATCAAGGATAAATCAAAAGGTGGAAATAAATACAAAGGATTAAAGATCAAATAAAAGGTTAAGGATTAAGAAACAGGGTTAAAAGACAAAAAGCAGATCAAAAAAAATTAAAAATAGATATTAGCATTAAGGGAAGGAAAAATCCAAGTTTAAAGGACAAATCAAAGGAAAATTAACTCAGAAGGTGGATCTGAATGCTAAAGAAAAACATAAATCACTTCTCATAAACACTTTGGACACCTACAACCCTATTTTACTCAAATAAAGGCAACCACAGTTATTGAAATAGTCAGAGATATTTCCCAGCTACTCAACAGTTATTGTAAAAGTTATTAAAAAAGCCTTAAATTCAGAAATATCCTAAAAATTAGCTCAGCAGTTAAGTTAGAAGATATTATTGCAGTGAGTCAGTTGCAGATATTTTTCCTTGGGCCTCACATGGTCTCAAAGGTCAAAAATACATTAACTCTGTAATAAATATGAGTCTGAAACTCTAGCTTAGGATCACCTCCTAATTTTCAGTTAAATACTCCATGCATTATTCATTGTTATTCTTGGTTGGTTGGTGTGTTGGTTGCCTGATTAGAGGATTGACTGCTAGGCTGGATTTGATCAGACTCTAAGCTGCAAATATTGGTGCACTTGAGTATTGTAACTGTTATAGACATCAATAATATAAGGATGTTCAAAGGATTCATGAACTATGTCAATGGTGATGTTATCCTTCTTTTTCAATGTTTTTCCTTTTGTTTTCCATATTGTCCATCATTTCTCTCATAAAAGAACAAAAAATTTATATTAAGATATGTTGTCTTGGCACCTTAATTATGTCTGCTTTCTTTCATATTAATGTTTTCTTCTGCAAGGTCTAATTAGAGAATTCTTAATTTCTCTCTAGTTCCACCTAGCTTGTTGCCTTGAAAATTATTCAGTAGAGTCCTGCCAAAGAAGTCTATGGTATGCCCTGTCCTTTGGTTTTTCTTGAAATGTTATTTTCCGAGCCTTTATTTGAAGTTTACTTAGTAAATTCTAGCCAAAGAAATCTATGGTTTGCCCTGTCCTTTGGTTTTGCTTAAACTGTTGCTTTAGAGATATTTGAAGCTTGATTAAAGAATTATTAATTGCTCTTTAGTCTCACTGACTGTTATCTTGAATTTTTTCTTTTGTCTGAAAGTAATTCTAATATTGCTGGATTGTTGTCTCAAGGTTTACTTATTAGAGTTTGGCCAAAGAAGTCTATGGTTTTCCCTATCCTTTGGTTCTTCTTAAAAAATTACCTAAAAGGATTTTCTTGTTGAAGTATGGTTAAATGATTCTTAATTTGCCTTTAGCTTTACTGATTTCACAAATTATTGTCATTTCATATTCCATCTCATCTAAAGAGATCCACTTGATATAGTTAGCTTGCCCTATGAAAACCCTTACAGTGTTGATGAACAATTAAATCCTTTTATGACTCCATAGCCCAATGGATTAATGTTTCCCACAATCTATCTATTCAACTGAAACACTCCATCAATTAATCAACACAACCATTCTATCAATCAACCAAACAAAGCAAACAGTCCCAGAAATTCATAACTAGCCTAAAATAAAAAAGCATATGCATAAAGATAAACCATTTACAAACACAAACATAGAGAGAGACCTCTCTGAGTCCTGGAAGGCTAGGTCCATGGACTCTAAAGTCGTTTGATGTGGTTCCCTCTAGATTTTTTCCTTGCAAACTTGCAAATCACGAGCAGCCAACACATTCCATGTCTCTTTTAAATGGTTTTGAGCAGTTATTTCTAATCGATCCCTCTACTGCAAATGTATGTTGTTATTATTCTCATGATCACATAAATCGGTCCCATTAAAGAATATATATTTAAGATAGCAGAATTTTTTCCTTCCACTATAAAGTAGGTCCATTCTAGGATGATTTTCCATCAACAACAATGAAGGCCTAAATTCATAGTGGAAATAGAAAGATGAAGTCAAACTATCTACAACACCACAATGGTTGATGTAATAGAAGTGACATATGTGTTTTTTTTCTTTCATTTTTCTGAATTGAAAAAAACTAAAATTTCATGAATCATTTTAGAGATATTTTTATTTCCTTAACTTATGTACGGTGAAAAACCAATTAATGGAAAAAACGATATAATTGAAGTAGCAGTTTTCGATTTCTTCAGCGCTGAGAGAAGATATTGTTAATTTGATTATGTGAGTATGTTATGTAGAAATTTATATAACTAATATGTTATAGATTCGAGATTCTTCTGATCACACACTATTTGACTTCATGCACAATACAGAATATCTTCTACCATTGATCATTAATTGCAGAAATAAAAACAATCGCATGCGCACATTAAAACCATAAAAATTCACACATATGAACACAATATTTTTATGGGAAAGATTAAAGCTGAAAACCCCCAACTATTTGTATATTATATGTCATAGAGATCATGTAAAAATCATTATACAAAGCTCCTCACAAGCTCTCAGTACAATCTCCAATTTCTACACACTAATCAGGTCTGATCTAGAAAAACACATGCTCCAATCGCTGGCACCTGCTACCCTGCCTCTGCTGCGCAATCACTGCTAAATAATGGCTCTGAATGAACTCGAATTGGTCCAGCCTTGCTCACGCAATCCTCATTGGCATCTCCAACCATGTGTGGTGTAAAATCATGCAACACTATAGTCACAACTGATAGTCACACTGCTCTTTCACTTACCTCTTCACTGGTCTCCACTGAAACTGTCCATGCACTGTAGTTAACTGATGTATTATTTAGTTGATTAATGAGTTAATAATTAGTGAATTAATTAATAATTAATTCACACCACTCTCCTTTAGTGTATCGATCAGTTGAACTAGATACAATAAGCAATTATGTTTAACTCGGTTAATTTGAGTACAACTCCACCAACGCTATAGGTATGGAGGTTCTACTGTCATAATTCTAACTAAATCATGAAATAGCTCCATAACCCTCGGGGAATAGCGTAATTCATACAATAAACCTCTGTGCCACATCTTTTACTTGTTTGAAGTGCTCGAAGAATAAGATAATGTTTAGAGTCCAAATATTATTAAGAGCTAATAATATTCGACATATCTACTTTTAGACTGGAAATCTAAAAATAGATTCCACCAATATGTCTAAAAATAGAAGTCCATCTATTTTTCCAACTTGACCAACCATCCACAAATAGCATCCTGCAACTCATAGAATATGATCGACATGTCTAAAAATAGACTGTGCGCCAAAAATAGCCTACGGGCCCACTTAGTGAAGGCGACTTCTTTCCACTAAGCTCATCATCTTGTTGCAATCTCAACACTCCCTCTCAACAAGATAGGGATTATCTGCCACCCTGATCCTGCCCCTGTGGTATTCTAATTTTCTCCTGGT
>CM076569.1:72238308-72415413 GCA_034641835.2 Pinus albicaulis | reverse complement strand
CGTGCTCAACTCTTGTGGGCACGAGACTTCTGATTGGCCGCTTCTCTATGAGAGTGACCCAGAATTCGGCCACACTTACAAGGCACTCTTGGGGGGCACGCAAGTTCCAAATTTTCACCTCCAAGATGCACTTTTATGTCACCTGGGACACCTTTGTGTTCCTTCAAGCGAGCGTGCCAAGATGATATGGAAAGCACACTACAGTCGAGTCGCTGGGCATTTCGGGGTCGAGAAAACAGTAGCAATACTACAGAGGTATTTCTATTGGCCGAACCTTCGAAAGGATGTCGAGAAGCACATCAGATCCTGCACTGCTTGTGCCATTGCCAAACCGACCATCAAGAAGCAAGGCCTATATACTCCACTACCTACCCCTAGTCGATCTTGGGAATCCATCTCCATGGATTACATGTCGGGCCTGCCTTCTACTAAGAATGGAAATGACTGTGTTTTCGTGGTCGTTGACAGATTCTCGAAGATGGCCATTATGGCGACCTGTAAGAAGAATATCACAGCAGAAGCCACTGCTAAACTCTTCTTTGAACGAGTGTGGGTGCACTTTGGGATCCCACAGTCTATCATATCAGATCGGGATAGCAGGTTCCTCAGCACATTTTGGTCCAGTCTCTGGTCGATGTTGGATACCAAGCTCACCAAGTCCACAGCTTTCCATCCCCAAACAGATGGCCAGACAGAGGTCGTCAACAGAATGATTGTACACATTCTGTGCATGTACAATTCAAAGCATCCACGCACATGGGACGAGAGCCTCCCCTATGTACAACATAGTTATAATCGAGCTCTCCAGAGTTCAATCGGCCATAGCCCCTTTCAGGTGGGCTTGGGATTCCAGCCACTATGTCCCATCGACGTAGCCATGCCATTTGCAGCTGCTCAGGCCAATTCAGCTCATGTCCAGTCTGAAGTTGACAAAGCAAGTAGCTTCATCGAGCGCATTCAACACATCTGCCAACAGGTTCATGATATATTGGACAGAGCCAATGCCAAGTACAAGCAACGCCATGATCAACATCGGGTGCCACACAACTTCCAGGTGGGCGACAAAGTATGGCTACATTTGCAGAAGGAGCACCTCACTGGACCCCACCGCAAGCTTCGCCCGCTCCGATACGGGCCGTACACTGTCACCAAGGCTGTAGGGAACAATGCCTTCGAGCTTAGTATTCCTCCATTCCTTGGTCTGCACCCAGTCTTCAATGTGGATCGCCTTCGTCCTTACTTCCCACCTCTACTGGACACCTCGGACATTGCAGAACAACTCACACCAACTGAGTTAAATCTAGACTACATGGAACAGGCCACCACAGATTGCATCATGGACATGCAAATCAAGAACACTCACCAGCAGAAGATCCAACTATATCGGGTTGTCAAAGCTGGCCAACTCCTGCACCAAGGAAAGTGGTTCACCAGGGACCAAGTTCAGCAGAAATTTCCTCATCTCATGGAGGAACTTAACGCAATGGGGACCATTGCTTCCTAAGGGGGGAGGAATGATCCATGTGGATATTGGTGGTCACCCGCCTATTCCACTTGGGGCTCCACCATTGTCTATTTCAGTTTTTCAGTTTCGGCACAGTTTACTATTTTTAGCAGTTTTTCGGGTCCTAAACTTCCGGAGCCGTTTTGAGGCCCTAAACGACGTTTTTGGGAAAACGGAGGGCAACATGGGTCCATGACCTTATTGTTGCCTGCTCAAATTTTTACTCCCCTGACAGATCTTTCTAACGAGGTATGGTACGCGTCAAACGGAGATCGTATGCCAAAGTTACGTCTCCGGGAAGTTGAAACACCAATTTACCCAAATGGGGCCCATAGTTTTGGCGCTTCATCTCCTAGGGTTAGGGTTTTGGCTGTTTAGGATTTCCCATTGTTTCTAAATAATAAATAGGCCCTCGAGCCTCATTATAACTCAGTTCAGAGGCCTGTAGCCGCCACATCTCTTCTCAGAGATAGCTACCAGCGCCCTAGCCAGTTTTATTTCCATTCTGTCTGTAAGAAAATTTCGCTCTTTGATATTAATGAAATGAAGTGTTATTTCCACAGATCTCTCCGTATTTATGGTTATATGTTTATTCTGCTATGCCTCGCATAACCAGACACATCGTAACGGTCTTTTCGATCCTTCTTTGCATGTCCCCAACGAGGTCGGGGTATAAGGAGCTAGGGCTTGATCTGGTGGAACCTTTGCAAGATCGGCCTCGCAAACCTCGACGGACGCCCATGGGGGATGAAAAGAAAGATGAGGGAGCAGGAGATCCTATCAAAATATTGCTCGAGGAGGCCCTCGAAAGACAAAGGAACGTGATGATGGATAACTTTGCTCAGATCCTTCAACGGCTACCCACCGACGACGCATCTGCATCCAGCAGCCACTCTGGAGGCGCGACTCCTTTTAAGGTACAAGTAAATTTTGACATTCCCATATTTGAGGGTCAAATAGACGCAGATGCTGTAGATAAATGGTTGAATCTGTTAGAAGGATATTTCTCGGTTCATGACTTTTCAGACCGGGAGAAGATTATTTTTGCACTCCTCAAAGCTACCCCCCATGTTAAGGACTCGTGGGAAACCTACTGTGAGAACAAGGACCAGACAGAACCCTCTCTGTTCTCGGCCGTACCAACTTGGAATTCTTTCCGAGACGCCATCAAGGAACAGTACTATCCCGTGGGGAGCTATGAGGACAAGTACATACAATGGACCACGCCGCGACAACAAAGGGATCAAGATGTGCATGAGCTGACGAATCTGTTCCATACCCTGCGCACAAAGTTGGGTATCAAAGATTCAGAGAAACATCTGGTGCTAAAGTATCGCAGCTGTCTGCACAGATACATTCAGGAGGAAATGGAGTTCCTCGACATCTCCTCGCTTGGTACTGCATACCGGTATGCTGCCAAGATTGAGCAGAAATTCAAGCAGAAGAAGCGAGACTTTGGATCTGCGAATCAAAAGCAAGGGAAAGGTGCTTCCAAACCACAGAACAAAGGACAGAGCCAAGGCACAATGGCTAAAGACAACACGTCAAAGCCACAAGAAAAGAACAGCACCGCAAAGCTAAAGAAGGACACGGGAAAGTGGTGTGAGTTCCATAAGAGCTCCACTCACAACACAAGTGAGTGTCGGGCCAAGCAGTCGCTAGTGGCCGAGATGAGGGCTTCTGAGTCAGATGCATGCTCTGACTCCGAATCAGAACCTAAAAAGGTGAATGAAAAAGGGAAACAGATTATTGATGCGGATCCCAATGCCACTGTTGCCACTACAAAGATCCAAAAGGAGGAACCGGAAGATCCAGAGGAGGAGGAACGTCTCTTCCACTCCCAGATGTGGGTAAAGGGCTCCCCGGTACAGTTCATTGTCGACAATGGGAGCCAAAAGAACCTCATTTCAGCAAACGCCATGAAGCGGTTGGGCTTGCCAACCACAGCTCACCCACATCCATACACCATCGGGTGGCTTCACCAAGGACGAGATCTCCGCGTCAGCCAGCAGTGTCGCCTTCCCTATAGCATCAAGCCCTTCACGGATGAGGTATTATGTGACGTCGCTCCTATTGATGTTTCTGATGTATTATTAGGACAACCATACTTGTGGAAGCGTCATGCTATGTATGAGGCTCGACCTCGTGCTGTTATTATTACTTTGGGAAATAAGTTGTACAAAATAGATACTTCGCAGGTACCACCTCCTCGCCGCTATCTCTTTGCTATCGAAAACAATGCAAGTAAGCCTATTTCCCAAACCAGAAATTCCGTTTTCCCGTCCCTCCGCACCTGTGGAAAGAAGATCGTGGCCACGACTTCCCCGTAATATGGCTCCTCTGCACAACAACAAAAAATGGATAAGGTTGTGGAGGAGTACGGGGACATATTCACCTCACCCACAGGGGTTCCTCTGCACTGTCAGGTCAAGCACCCGATTGATCTGACCCCAGGTGCGTCGCTACCTAATGGACCGATCTATCGGCGCTCTGTTCTGGAGAATGATGAAATCAAGAGGCAGATTCAGGAGCTGTTGCAGAAAGGTCACATCAGACCAAGTTCATCGCCCCGTGGGAGCCCGATTGTGTTGGTACAGAAGAAGGATGGGACATGGAGACTATGTATTGACTATCGGGCGCTGAACAAGATCATTTTCCGGAATAGGTACCCAATCCCGTGGATTGATGACCTTCTGGATCAACTCAAAGGTGAAAAATATTTCAGCAAGATTGACCTGAAGTCTGGGTATCACCAAGTACCAATTGAACCCTCTGATGTGTGGAAGACTGCCTTCAAAGCCAAGGAAGGCCTTTTTGAATGGCTAGTCATGCCTTTCGGGTTGACGAATGCTCCCGCAACCTTCATGAGGATGATGGACGACATCTTACGGCCATTCACCAACTCATTTGTAGTGGTGTACTTGGATGACATTCTGATCTTCAGCAAGACTTGGGAAGAGCACCTTCACCACATTCGACAAGTCCTCCAAACACTACGGCAACACAAGTTGTGTGCCAATTTGGAGAAGTGCACGTTTGGCATGACCCAGGTTCAATATCTGGGATGAATTATTGATGAAAGGGGGGTGCATGTGGATCCAACCAAGATCCAAGTCATTCGGGATTGGCCAACCCCAACCACTATAACAGAGCTTCGCAGCTTTCTGGGTCTTGCTAATTTCTACCGTAGATTCGTGTTGGGATTCTCTCATATCACTTGGCCCTTGAGTCAAGTCACCAGGGAGGAGCGAAAGCAAAATTCTTTTGGTCGAAACCTCAACAGAAGGTGTTCACAGAATTGAAAAATCGCCTCTGTTCTGCCCCAGTGCTCACATTACCAGACTTGCAACAACCATTTGAGATCGAGACAGATGCCTCTGACTATGCTATTGGGGCGGTTCTTACTCAACAGGGACATCCAGTGGCATATCACAGTGAGACATTGTCTGACACAGTTCGCAAGTATCCCACTTATGACAAAGAAATGTATTCCATTGTGCAAGCTTGTCGACAATGGAAGCATTACATTTTGGGGAAGGAAACAATCATCCACAAAGACCACCGGCCCCTGCAGTTCATACAGACACAAGGGAAGTTGCAGAATGATCGCCATCAGAAGTGGTCCACATATCTGCAACAGTTTCATTTGAACATCAAGTACAAGAAGGGTAGCACCAATCATGTTGCAGACTGCCTCAGCCGACCACCGATCGTGGCGCTCACCACTGTGCTCAACTCTTCTGGGCACGAGACTTCTGATTGGCCGCTTCTCTATGAGAGTGACCCAGAATTCGGCCAAACTTACAAGGCACTCTTGGGGGGTGCGCAAGTTCCAAATTTTCACCTCCAAGATACACTTTTATGTCACATGGGACACCTTTGTGTTCCTTCAAGCGAGCGTGCCAAGATGATATGGGAAGCACACTACAGTCGAGTCGCTGGGCATTTCGGGGTCGAGAAAACAGTAGCAATCCTGCAGAAGTATTTCTATTGGCCGAACTTTCGAAAGGATGTCGAGAAGCACATCAGATCCTGCACTGCTTGTGCCATTGCCAAACCGACCATCAAGAAGCAAGGCCTATATACTCCTCTACCTACCCCTAGTCGACCTTGGGAATCCATCTCCATGGATTACATGTCGGCCCTGCCTTCTACTAAGCAGGGAAATGACTGTGTTTTTGTGGTCGTCGACAGATTCTCGAAGATGGCCATTATGGTGGCCTGCAAGAAGAATATCACAGCAGAAGCCACTGCTAAACTCTTCTTTGAACGAGTGTGGGTGCACTTTTGGATCCCACAGTCTATCATATCAGATCAGGATAGCAGGTTCCTCAGCACATTTTGGTCCAGCCTCTGGTCGATGTTGGATACCAAGCTCACCAAGTCCACAGCTTTCCATCCCCAAACAGATGGCCAGACAGAGGTCGTCAACAGAATTATTGTACACATTCTGCGCATGTACAATTCAAAGCATCCACGCACATGGGACGAGAGCCTCCCTTATGTACAACATAGTTATAATCGGGCTCTCCACAGTTCAATCGGCCATAGCCCCTTTCAGGTGGGCTTGGGATTCCAGCCACTATGCCCCATTGACGTAGCCATGCCATTTGCAGCTGCTCAGGCCAATTCATCTCATGTCCAGTCTGAAGTTGACAAAGCCAGTAGCTTCATCGAGCGCATTCAACACATCCGCCAACAAGTTCATGATATATTGGACAGAGCCAATGCCAAGTACAAGCAACGCCATGATCAACATCAGGTGCCACACAACTTCCAGGTGGGTGACAAAGTATGGCTACATTTGCAGAAGGAGCGCCTCACTGGACCCCACCGCAAGCTTCGCCCGCTCCGATACGGGCCGTACACCATCACCAAGGCTGTAGGGAACAATGCATTCGAGCTCAGTATTCCACCATTCCTTGGTCTGCACCCAGCCTTCAATGTGGATCGCCTTCGTCCTTACTTCCCACCTCTACTGGACACCTCGGACATTGCAGAACAACTCACACCAACTGAGTTAAATCCAGACTGCATGGAACAGGCCACCACAGATTGCATTATGGACATGCAAATCAAGAACACTCGCCAGCAGCAGATCCAACTATATCGGGTTGTCAAAGCTGGCCAACTCCTGCACCAAGGAAAGTGGTTCACCAGGGACCAAGTTCAGCAGAAATTTCCTCATCTCATGGAGGAACTTAACGCAATGGGGACCATTGCTTCCTAAGGGGGAGGAATGATCCAGGTGGATATTGGTGGTCACCCGCCTATTCCACTTGGGGCTCCACCATTGTCTATTTCAGTTTTTCAGTTTCGGCACAGTTTACTATTTTTAGCAGTTTTTCGGGTCCTAAACTTCCGGAGCCGTTTTGAGGCCCTAAACGACGTTTTTTGGGAAAACGGAGAGCAACATGGATCCATGGACCGATGTTGCTCGTTCCAAATTTGTAGTCCTCGGATAGATATTTCTAACGAGGTATGGTACGCGTCAAACGGAGATCGTATGCCAAAGTTACGCCCCTGGGAAGTTGAAACACCAATTTACCCAAACTGGGCCCATAGTTTTGGCGCTTCATCTCCTAGGGTTAGGGTTTTGGCTGTTTAGGATTTCCCATTGTTTCTAAATGATAAATAGGCCCTCGAGCCTCATTGTAACTGAGTTCAGAGGCCTATAGCCGCCACATCTCTTCTCAGAGATAGCTACCAGCACCCTAGCTAGTTTTATTTCCATTCTGTCTGTAAGCAAATTTCAGTTCTTTGATATTAATGAAATGAAGTGTTATTTCCGCTGCATCTCTGTATTTATGGTTATATGTTTATTCTGTTGTGTTCCTGCATAAATCCGGATCAGGTACGAAGGTGGGCATCCTCAATTTTGTTGTGTCTCCTGACACAATTGATGGGAATCCTCAATTTTGTTGTGTCTCCTAACACAATTGCATAGGCAACCAAGATCCCAAGTTCTGGAGATGAGTGTTTAAATCAATAAGGTTCAAGCTGCAAAACTGTGGTGATTTTTTGAAGGATGAGCACATATGCATAGACATGAGCTCAAGCATCTCCAGGACTTTCCTCAAGGACAATTATTCAAAATTGTTGATGGTGATTCAGAAATACTTCACTTGTGAAGGTATATTTCACATGATATATCAATACCAATTCATATTGATGCTTCACTTCACAGGTAAACAACCACTGGACTTACCATTTTCTCTTTTTAGGAGTTTAGGGAAAATGGTTGATAAGGTTCAAGCTAAACCTGAAAGCAGTGGCACCATGGTTTGATAAAATTGCTAGTTATGGAGGAGTTAAAAAAGCTAAACAGGGATTGGTCCACTTTTTTGTTCTTGAGTGGGTATGAGGTTGATGTCCTCACTCCTAGAAAGACACCTAGATCAAAGGAAAATGCTCCAAAGAAAGATAAAGACTCTAGGGTTGAAACAAAGGTTGAGCATGAGGTGGGAGTGTAGACATAGGTGTGGCCCATGGTGAAGCCTATGGGGGTATAAATTGAGCAATTATATGAGACAGTGGTGCCTAAACAAACCTTTACCATCAATAAAGTCAAAACTAACATAAGAACCCACAGAAGGATCACTAGAAGTCAGACAGAAGGGAAAGGCAAGCTAGAAGATATCTTGCAGGCAAATGACATTGAAGAATCTCCTGTTGTGAAGCCTGTGGAAGTTAAGGGAGAAAAAACCAAGAAAAAGAGTCTTAATATAAGAAATTAGACTTTTCCAAAGAAGACCTGGGTTTCATTTTTAAACCTAGGAAGCCATTCACTAGGTCACAGTTATTAAAGGGAGAAAAATATGAGAAGTTGCATAAGGAACCAGAAAAGGAGAAACAGCCAGCAAGGGAAGAAATAATTGAATTATCTCCAATAGAGGCAGAGGTGATCAAGGGAAGAAAGGGCAAGGAAAATTTTCAAGAAAAATCTGAATTGGAGCTCTTAAAAGAGAAGATTAAGGAAGCTAGAGAAGAGATTTTGGAAACTAAACTGGAGTTAGCAGACTTCAAAACACGAGAGGCGAAATATGATAGACTTTAAAAAATAAAGGAGCAAACAAATAAATTTTTATGATGAGGTTGCAGAGGTGTCAAGGAATATGTTAAAGAGGACACTGCCTCTGCATAGAATGATGACACATCTCTTTAGGAGGAACAAGTGGTTGCAATCAGAAAGAAGGAAGTTGCAAAGCCAGGTAAGAGAATTGGAAATACAAATGGAGATGGTGCAAGTAGAGTTGAAGGAAAAAGGTCTAAAGATGATTGTGATGGAGGATGAGCCTGCTTCTCCATGAAGGATGGTAAGCTACACCTTTTTTACTACTTTTTGTCTTAAGATATCATACAAAGGCATATACAGGGCTGCAAAGATTTTCTTAGGGTTAGGAAGAAAAAATTGCAAAATTTTGTGAAATTAGGAAATTTCGTAGTGAGCTCCAGGCTTGAGGCTGAGTTTTTGCTACGAACTCGTTGTACAATTATTTAAAGCAAAACTCCCTAAAAAAATATCATATCAGGGGTAATTGAAGGCATGTATTTACCTTATCAAACCCAATTAAAATCCTCCCAAGGAAGAAGAGTAAAAAAAGTTGTGGAAGGTGGTGTTACAAAGATGCTATGAAAATTACGCTACGAAACTGCCTAAATACTCTGTTTGTACAGCGTTCTAAATTTTCGGTATTTTTTAGGAATTCAATGCATTTCAGGAAGGAGATGAGTCATCGAAAGGGATTATGAAATTTCATTGGGACATCTGTTGATGAAGACAACTCAGCAATACACTTAACAGGATTGACATGGCTGACAGCACATCACTTTTGCACCTCACCAATGGACAGCTCATCATCAAATTCGGTATATCAAGACCTGAAATCCAGTATGACATTTTTCCACCTAAACATGGTTGTTTGGTTCAGTAGCCATCATTAGCATAGGTTATTAGAAGTTTTTGTTGATGTATTTAATAGTTATAGAGTCCTTCTTGACTACAAACTCCCTCAAACAAAATATCTCTATTTTTTCTCAATGTAATGGAATCCTCTTTGGATTAGATCTCTAGATCAGGTTTGAGAGTCTAGCCTAGTTGGAAGACCTATGCAAAAGAGATCTCACTATATAAATGTGAGGTTTTTAGAATTAGAGGAGTTTGATGGATGTAAATGACCAGACTACTATGTAATTTTCTTTCACTTAGTTAATACGTAGCTGCAGAAGTGTTTGTTCAGACTTGAGATTCATATTGAGATTTTATGTGTTTGTGTCCATTAATCTTTTGAATATTGATTCATCTTTCTTATACATGATTACTTGGAATTCATAAAATATTATGATCCAACTTCCTTTATGTATTATGTTAGTTGTCAGAGTTATTGTAAAAGCTCATGTGCCTCAATTTTCCATGAATAATACTTATTTGTAATTGAATTTCCATGCTGACTCCATGCCCAATGGTATCCCTCACTCATCTTCCACCTGCAAAAATCATCTAAAAACATATAAGAGTTATACATCTTCATTATAAGCTTGTTTCTATAATATCTTACCTTTTTCTTGAGAGAACCCTCTCTGGTTGGAAGGGCTAACTTCTAACCCCAAGTTGTTTGAAATAGTTACATCAAATTGACTGTTGAACAACCCAATTAGTCCCAGTTTGGTGATAACATAGTACATGATCCATGTGCTCAAACTATGAGTGCATGAGAATCCCAACAATCCCTGGTGTGTGTAGATTTTTTACTTGTACAATGAAAGCAAATTGTTGATAACAATTGTGCAAGTGTTAATCCTCACCCTTTCGATATATTATAATAATAAATAAAGTGTTAGCTAAAGTAAAATTTGAAATATACCTAAATATTGAAGGAAAATCAGTGTGCACATAATTAAAGAAGGATGCAAAAGTAATAATGCAAGGCACACAAACCTAACCTAATTTCCTGCTATTGTATGCATCAAGTTCCAGTATAAAGGGTCAAGAAATTTCCATCCACTGGTAATGGAAAATTCACTTCAGTAAGACTAGATACATAGTAGTATATTCCTAACTTTCCATGGATTCTATAAGGATAGGGATCATCATCACCAAGGAAAAGATCTCCGACTTGGGAATCGTCACTTTGCTTCTTGACCCGTTGCTTCTTATTCCTGTTGATTTTGCAATCACTTACCTTATGGGAAAGTATATGATTAACTTGACATAGATGTTTATATTTAACAAGATGATGAGATTAGTGAAAAGAGTCGCCTTCACTAAGTGGGCCCGTAGGCTATTTTTGGCACAAGTCTATTTTTAGACATGATGATCATATTTCAGAAGTTGCAGGATGCTATTTGTGGATGGTTGATCAAGTTGGAAAAATAGATGAAATTCTATTTTTAGAATATTGGGCGAAGTCTATTTATATATCATCAATCTAAAAATAGATGCATGTCGATTATTATTAGCTCTTAATAATAATCAGACTCTAAACAACAACTTATTCTCTTGGAGCACTTCAGTTCAGTGCACAGATGTGGCACATCAGCTGACAGAAGGAATTACGTTATTCCTAAGGGTTTACTGGAGCTAATGCATAGAGGACTCAGTTAGAACTCAAGTGGCAGAGTTATGACACAGTTGGAAGAAGTAGTTATGGAGTTGTATTTAGTTTAACTCAGTTAGACTCAGTTGAGCTAGCTGTATCTAGTCTAACTGAATGATACACTAGTGAGAGTGGAGTGAATTAATTAGTTAATTAATTCACAAATAATAACTCATTAATCAACCGAACAAGACAAAGAAGCAATACAAGCGTTTGCAGTTTCAAGTGGAGACCAAAGGAGAGATAGGTGAAAGGGCAAGATTTCCGATCTCGTTGTGACTATAGTGATGTATCGATTGCATCACACACTCAAGAGATGAATATGAGGGGATCGCGTTACCAAGGATGGAGTAATTCGAATTCATTCAAAGCTATTATTCAGCAGAGATTGCGTAGTGGAGGCACGCTAGCAGGTGGCAAAGATCGATGCATGGATTTGCAAGATTGGGCCTAATTAGTGTATGATGATTGTACTGTACTGAGAGCTTGTGATAAGCTTTGTATATTTTTATGAGATTGTCATATGATCTCCATGTTACATAATATATAGTTGGGGTTTTCAGCTCCAATATTTCCCAATTAAAAACTGTGTTATGTGCGATTGATTACTTTTGTTTATGCTTCACATGTGTGTGAAATTAAATTTTCCGCAAAAGATTAACAAGTGGAATAGATTCAATAACTTGCATAAAGTTAAATAGTGTGAGATCAGGTGGATCTTGGACATATGCATGCTTAGTGCATATAATTTCTACATGGTATCGCAGCGTTGTTGATTGAAGATTGCAATTGTAAAGTGAGTTTGTGCTGGTGGACAATTCGAATTTTCAACAGAAGATTCTTGGTGCAGAAGTCAAGTATACATTAAAATGTCTTTCAACGGGTTGAGATTGGAGTATGCCCTTGATGGGAGCTTGAATTAAATATCCTGGAAGGACAGGATGGAGCCAGTGCTGGAGGATAAAGGACTGAAGGAGTTCATCGATAGCAATGTTCCTAAGCCGGGATCTAGCGATGTTGCATTACTTGACGTATGGCAAAAGAAGACTGAAAAGATGAGAAGAATTCTGTTGGAAGGTGTGAAATACCATATTGTGTCCAGCCTTCATGGGAAATCCACTCCATTCTTAATGTGGAAGGCTTTGACAGATTTTTTCCAAAGTAGAAGCGACCAGAGGAAGTTGGCGCTTGAAGACAAGCTCATAAAAATAAAAATGGAGAAGGGCAACAGTATTCCAAAATACCTCACGAAGATTTTCCACTGCAAGGATGAAATGGGAAGTGTGGGGGTTACTATTGATGATATAGACTTGGTGAGATTGGATCTCCTTGGGCTTCCGGCAGGCTGGTATCCCTGGCGAAGACTCTGTCAATGGACGGGAGAAACTGTCGGGATGGGAGCGACGTTGGTCGGATCTTGTGCAGGAGGAGATAAGGCGGGGTACCAGGGATGGATCTTTATCGAAGAATGAAGATGAAGAGAATTTCGCTTTGGCTGCCAAATCAAGGAAAGGGAAGGGGAAGAAAAATCCTTCAAAATCCGATGCTAAAGGCAAGAAGTAGGATTTGTCCAAAGTGAAGTGTTTTCACTGTCATGAGCATGGAAATTTCGCCACTAACTGTCCACAGAAGAAGAAGAATAAGCAGGCTGCTGGATCTGCAGCTAGAGAGGCCTTAGCCTCACAATTTGAGCTGGATTTTTCATTTATCACATGCTTGGTTTCAAGCTACATGGGATCGGTGTGGTATCTTGACAGTGGTGCATCTTTCCATATGACGGGAGACAAAGAGTTGTGTTGTCGCACAGATTGTTAAGTGCACCGCGACAACGGTTCAGATTGGGGGCTATCACCTCTATCCCCAACCTCTCTCTTTAAGTTGTCTCCTTGCAGACTAAGGGAGGTGGACCCTATTAGAAATGAAGGATAAATCCAGGAGACAACTAAAACATCAAATACTTGATAAAATTAATAGGATTTCACAGATCTAGATTAGATTTCACGTTTATGATCAGTGCCTTATGGAGTCATACAAAATCCCATTATGCAATTATAAACCAGTAAATGATGACTAACTGCTGCTTATTAAACCACGATTGATCACGATGATATTTTCTTGAGAACGTCACAACCATGAATAGCAATATTATGAGAATGCCCGATTCTTGAAAGATTTCCGAAAAATAAAAATATTCCAATTATAACGCAGCTCGAAAATCAAAATATCCACAGTCAAACTTAGATAAAAATTTTAAGGCTCAGTGGACCATTGAATTTTTTTTTTTTTTTGTATTTTTTAATTTTTTTTAAGATTTTTTGGAAATTTTTATTATTTTTTTTTATAATAAAAGAAAGTCTAAATCTGGTTACAACAAATCTAAAAATTAAACTAACATAAAACTACAACTAAAACAAGTTAAAAATCTAAATCTAAATAAAAAAGTTAAAAATTAGAATCTAATTTAAATAAAACCTAAGCTCTAAAAATTACGCTAACACTAAAACTCTAAATCAAAAATCACCAAATCTAAACTAAAACTACGCTACAGTTAACAATTTAAAACTAGCAAATATCGAAATCTAGAGCCTAAATCTGAAAACTAGACAACGAAAAAGAAAAAGAAAACCAAAACTAAAAACGCATTACATTAAAACATCTGAATTTTAAAACCTACCTCTAAACTAAACTACATTAAAACTAACGCTGAAATAAAAATCCAAATCTACGACTAACTTTAACACTATCAATCGAATCCTAAAATCGAAATTACACTAAAATCGAACCAAAAAAATGAACGCGGGTTGTATGCGTTTATGGCTTTATCGTTTGTTGCTTCTGCAGGTTAGGTTGACGTCTACAGCGGAAGGACGTGTTGAAGCCGACGCCTTTGAATGCAATGCGTTTGAATTTCTGTTGTCGTTTGCAGGAGATGGACGCAGGTTCGATCAACGCAGAGGAGGAGCTGACGGGTTACAATTATGTATGCGTTTTTGAGTTTTCCTTTGTGCAGGTCGATTGGAGCTAAACTGGATGGCGTGCAGACTTGGACGGCAGAGAAACTAGAAATCGAAAGGGTCAGCGGAGGACGAGAAAGGGACGGCGGACGGAAAGATTAAGGAAATGGACGCAAAGGATTTCGATGGTAACGAAAGGGGGGAGACGGGGATTCGAATGGCCGCGTAGGGAAGAGTAGTGGATTTGCACAGAGGCGTGCAAGATGGCTAGGGGCATAAGGGGATCAATCGGTAAATAAATGCAGAAAGGAAATTGGAAGAGGGCATTGATAAGGGCAATGAATCCAACAAGACACGCACCGCCCAAGAACTTTAGAAATCTTCTCAATGAACTCAATAACGTCTAGATCTCGCCCACAGTGACAGTTCTGAGGCCAGATATGGCCTTTAGAAGCCAGATCTACCTTAGATCTTAAAAAAAATTTCGATTTGAACCTGTAACAATCAGATTCGAAGACACAACATTAAACAAAAATGAAACCCTCACAGATAAATTACAAATTTACAACTAGTTTACAATTTAAAACCCTCATGGTCAAATTTGAAATCCATTTTAGCACAATTTTCAGAGATTTAAAACTTTTTGGGAGAGGCACAAGCCTTAGAAAACCCTGCAAAACCCAAATATCATAAGATAGACCTGGAATTTAACAAATAAAGAGCTTATCAGATTTATGTTTATTGAGAGTCGGCTGGTCCAACCGAAGACTTCCCCAGATGCTCAATCTTAAAAATATTTCCCTACACACTTAGATCTGAATCTTAGATCGATAGAGATTTAAGAAAACAACATGAGACCCGTAGAAAAATCAGAATGTTATTTTATAAACCCAGAAAACTGCACAAAGATCCCTGTATGCAGATTAATCCATGTAGGCCATCAACCATAAAATGCAAGAAACCAAGTAGCAGAGTTCAGAGGCAATTCACCACATAAATTTGAGAAGGAACATCAAGATTTGTAACCCCAAAGTCTTTATGCTTTATTCATCAAGAAAAATTCACAAGAGCTTCCAAGACCAGTACACGATTCTGAGATCGGATAACTCAATACTGACAAAGACCTCTAAATTTATAGGACAAGATCTCTAACGGCTAGTTTGGATGATCCTTGTCAAAATAATCTCAACAGTCCAAAAGATTTAATTATCTTTTAATCCGGAGCATTGAAATTAAAATTTTGGGGAAAAAACGAATCATTTAATTCAATTTTAATTAACTCAAAAATATTATTTTTGAGTTAATTACCCCAAAATTTTGACCTTGACTTAACCACCAAGGACCAAGGGTCCAATATTTCTTAAAATTCTCAATATTCCCTTGGCTTGGGGCTTTTAAAATCATTTTCCAAGGACCCACAAATTTTGCCTTTAAAGATTTAATCCTAATTTAGGACCCCAAATTAATAAATTTCGGTTTAGGATTTTATTAATTAATCAATTTAAAAATTTAATTAATTGACTGAGAGGGGATTATTAATTATTTTTCCAACCCTCTTTACATGAGATAATACATTTACATACATGAAGGGGGAATACCCATTTGTATAGACCCTCAAATAAATACCCGTTCCGCGACTCAACATATGATCTAGTAGACCAAGTAGTTCAAACTACTTTTACAAGGACTCGATAGAAAACACTAGGACTCACTTAACATGCTGATGACAAAATCCACACTAGCTTTGGGGTGAGGCTGGAGGGAAAAACTTTGCCGATAATTTGTGTCGAAAAACACAAGTAAATCAGTGAGACAAAAAACCTCTTAGGATAAAAATCGTCACCAACATACTAGGCTTACCTAGGTTGTTACATACATTGACGGTCTTACTTAGATCATTTACATCATAACATGCAGAATGAGTTTACATCATTTATAACAAAACGTCGTCTGTCGATGAAAACTGGATGACACGAGCCTTGAACATGATAAGTCCCATTTGAAAAAATGGGGGTGTACTGCTATGGGGTCGTTGACGAAGAGTGGTCAACAAGTTGTTTAGTGACTTGGAGGAGAAGGACCTCCACATGCATATAGAGATGGGCGACGATGGTCAATACAGTGCAACCAGCATTGGGACCATTACCTTTGAGAGGGAGTCCGGTAATCCATTATTGTTGAAAGATGTTATGCATGTTCCAGGTCTGAAGAAGAACTTAGTCTCGGTCGCAATGTTGGAAGACAAAGGTTATGATGTTGTTTTCAGTGAGGGAAAAGCCTTCCTTCGACATAAAAAAATGGGTCAAACCAAGAAGATAGGGATTCGAATTAATAATCTCTATAAGCTGGAGGTAGATGGTTTCGCTGCAATGGTGGATAAAGCAGAAGAAGTGGTGAGCCGGGATGAGGGCGAATTATGGCACAGGAGATTTGGCCATCTTCACCATGGCGCTTTGAATATTTTGCAGCAAATTTCTACTGGACTTCCCAAGGGTACTCTTGCACAGTCAGGTCAGTGTAAAGGATGTACCATGGGTAAGTTTGTGAAGACCACATTTCATGAGAAGGAGAACCGTGCCTCGGTGATCCTAGAGAGAATTCACACAGACGTATGTGGACCATTCTCGGTTGCTTCAACAGCGAAACATAGGTATTATGTGATATTTTTTGATGATTATTCTCGTAGATGTTGGATCTTCTTCATGCAGAAGAAGAGTGAAATGTTCTCAAAGTTCTGTGAGTTTAAGGCATTGGTGGAGAAGGAGTCGGGGAAGCAGGTGAAAGCTCTACGGAGCGATAATGCTGGTGAATACATCTCGGGTGAATTCAAAGACTTTTGTAGCAAAGAAGGAATTCGAAGATAACTCATAGTGCCTCATAACCCACGCGAATGGGGTCGCGTAGAGAAAGAATGTGAACAATCGGGTACCGCACGAGCGACGCTGCATGACCGTGGCCTACCGATGCACTATGCATTTGTGGGGCGAATCATGCAACACTACATTTATATGTAAAACCGTTGTCCTCATAGAGTACTTGGCATGAGTACACCCGAGGAAGCTTTTACTAGTAAGAAACCTGATATTTCTCATTTGAAGATTTTTGGCTCACCTTTTTACATTCATGTAATGAAGGACGCCAGGAAGAAGCTGGAGCCGACTGCAGAAGTTGGGATATTTGTGGGGTACACAGAAACACCCCATAACTATCGTGTATATTTTCCAAATAGTCGGATGATTGTTATGCGATGGGATATAAAATTCAATGAGGTGAAAGCCATGAAGTTGTCGCTTGAGAGGGAGCTACACTTGCATGCGGAAGAGGAACTTCTTGTTCCCAAAGATGAGCCTCTGGATGTGGATCAGCCACAGGAGGAGATTCATGTAGTGGAGGAGTCCACTCATGCAGAACCAAACATCAGACAAGGAAAAAAGCGTACCACAGACGCTAAGAGCCTGAAGCTTGATGCAGCACAAAATGTAGGAGTCCCTACATCACAGCGCAAACAGAGACAGTCACCTGACCGATATACTAGATACATGGCTCTTATGAGCAAGTGTATTATGACAGAGCCATCTTCTTTTGAAGAAGCAGCGTAGGAGCCCACATGGGTAGATGCCATGGTGGAGTATGACTCCATTGTTAGAAACAATGCTTGAGAGATTGTTCCAAGGCCGGTGGGAAAATAAATTGTAGGATCAAGATGGATCTACAAGGTAAAACAAGCTGCTAATGGGAGCGTCGAGAAGTATAAGGCAAGATTTTTTGCCTGGGGCTTCTCACAGATTGAGGGGATTGACTATGAAGAAACCTTTGCACTTGTCGCACAGTACTCTTCCATACGGACCATCCTTGCTCTCTCAGCGCAGATGGGTTGGCACATTCATCAGATGGATGTGAAGACTGTGTTCCTTAATGGGATCATTGAGGAAGAGGTGTACATTGAGCAGCGTAAAGGATTTGAGATCTTCAGCAGCGAGTCGCATGTGTGCAAGCTCAAAATAGCGTTGTATGGGCTGAAGCAAGCACCCCGTGCTTGATACACTCGGATCGACAGCTATTTCACTAGACTTCGCTTCACCAAGAGTGAGGCGGATGCAAACCTGTACCAGATTGTGGTTGAGGGTAAACTTTTAATCATTGTACTTTATGTTGATGATTTAATACTAACAGGTGATGAGCAGTTGATACACTCATGCAAGGCAGATCTTGCAAAGGAGTTTGAGATGAAGGATTTCGGTCTCCTTCATTATTTCCTTGGATTGGAATTATGGGAAATATGGCAGCGGGAAGGTGAACTATTTGTGTCTCAAGGCAAGTATGCCCGGGAGATACTGGAGAAGTTTCACATGCAAGGCTGCAAGCCTATCGACACTCCTCTTCTAGGAAATTGGAAGAAAGAGGATGCTACATCGGCAGAGGTAGTGGATGCCACTGTTTATTGATAGTTGGTGGGTTCACTCATGTATTTAGTCAATACAAGACCAGACATACGCTATGCGGTGAACCAGCTTTCACAAGCGATGGTTAAGCCTACCAAGATCTTTTGGAAGGCAGGCAAGCATGTCCTGAGATATCTCAAGGGCACATCTGAGTATGGTTTATGGTACAGACAGACAGATGAGGTGAAGTTGCATGGCTTCACGGATGCAAGTTGGGCAGGAAGCCCAACAGACAGAAAGAGCACATCAGGATGGATTTTCAGTATCGGATCTACTGCAGTTTCTTGGTACAACAGAAAACAAATATCCGTGGCACTCAGTTCAGCGGAAGCAGAATACATGGCAGCAAGTTTAGCTGCATGTGAGGCTATCTGGATGAGGAAGATTCTGGTTGGTTTGTTCGGTTCACATTTAGATCCCATGGTGATTCATTGTGATAATCAGAGTTGCATTAAACTCTCAGTTAATCCTGTGTTTCATGATAGATCTAAACATATTGATATCCGATATCATCATATCAGAGATTGTGTGCAGCGGAAGATCATGTTGCTTCAGTGCATTCCCACGGAGGATCAGGATGTAGATATTATGATGAAGGCGCTCACCAGGAGCAAATTCGAACACCATAGAGGCAAGATCAGGGTGAAGGATAATCCCTATCTTGTTGAGAGGGAGTGTTGAGATTCAACAAGATAATGAGCTTATTGAAAAGAGTTGCCTTCACTAAGTGGGCCCGCAGGCTATTTTTGGCGCAAGTCTATTTTTAGACATGATGATCATATTTCAGAAGTTGCAAGATGCTATTTGTGGATGGTTGATCAAGTTGGAAAAATAGATAAAATTGTATTTTTAGAATATTGGGTGAAGTCTATTTATAGATCGTCAATCTAAAAATAGATGCATGTCGATTATTATTAGCTCTTAATAATAATCAGACTCCAAACAACAACTTATTCTCTTGGAGCACTTCAGTTCAATGCACAGATGTGGCACAGCAGCTGACAGAAGGAATTACGCTATTCCTAAGGGTTTACTGGAGCTAATGCATGGAGGATTCAGTTAGAACTCAAGTGGCAGATTTATGACACAATTGGAAGAAGTAGTTATGGAGTTGTATTCAGTTTAACTCAGTTAGACTCAATTGAGCTAGTTGTATCTAGTCTAACTGATTGATACACTAGTGAGAGTGGAGTGAATTAATTAGTTAATTAATTCACAAATAATAACTCATTAATCAACTGAACAATACAACAGTTAACTATAGTGCATGGCAGTTTCAGTGGAGACCAGTGGAGAAGATAGGTGAAAGGGCAAGATACACTATTTGTTGTGACTATATTGATGCATTGATTGCATCACACACTCAGTGGAGATGCCAATGAGGATTGCGCAGTTAAGGATGGAGTAATTCGAATTCATTCAGAGCTATTCTTTAGCAGAGATTGTGCAGTGGAGGTAGGCTAGCAGGTGGCAAAGATCAGTGCATGGATTTGCAAGATTAGGCCTGATTAGTGTATGACGATTGTACTGTACTGAGAGCTTGTGATAAGATTTGTATGTTTTTATGAGATTGTCATATGATCTCCATGTTACATAATATATAGTTGGGGTTTTCAGCTTCAGGCTTTCCCAGTTAAAAACTGTGTTATGTGCGATTGATAATTTTTGTTTATGCTTCACATGTGTGTGCAATTAATTTTTCAGCAAAAGATTAACAAGTGGAATAGATTCAGTGTCTTGCATAAAGTTAAATAGTGTGAGATCAGGTGGATCTTGGACATATGCATGCTTAGTGCATATAATTTCTACAATATACTTCCTTCAACCCCTTTATCAACCTTCAGTTTCCCAAATATATTAGGCTCAAAGTGCTTCTAGGCCACTTACAGGTTCAAGGGCTCCATGCTCTCTTGTTTTTATATGGAATATTCAAATGAAAAAGGGAAGAGAGAGAAATAATCAACCACTAATGTCCTTGAATCATTGAGGCTTTCATCCATCAATCCTCTATCAATAGTGAATGTGTGGTTACTATGTTCCTTGATGTCTTCCACAGAATGTGGAATGTGTGGTTCTCTATAAAGGATGAATGGATTTCCATACAAAGTAGGTATGGTAGCATAGGATAGACCCATCTAGACCCATCTATAAATGCCCACCTATAATGACTGACCACTTTCTTCATAAGAGGGTACCACAAGCATCAGGGATATCAATAACTACTATATCCATAAGCATGGCTATATCAAGATGAGTAACTAAAACAACCTACATTATTAATCCAACAATGTACCATAATAGACTTTGAGTCAAATCCACACACATTCTTATAGGGTCTGGTAATTTGCAATTCCAATTGATTCATGACTTTTAAAAGGAATTAAATTTTCAGAGGCTCTAGAGTCGAGCATAAAATTGTGTAATATCGATTATTGACCACTAATGATAGGAAGGGTCCATGTTACCCATTCTTTCAATAATAGTACATATTTTGCAAGAATACCAAAGGATCCTTAGGCTCACTGTCAAGGTTAAGAAACATCTTTACTTGACCTTTCTGGGGTTTAAATTTTGCTAGCTCTAAGAAAGGAACAAGCACATTTACTTTAGATAAACGCTTCCCAAATCAACATCTAATAAAGCATCATCACTCATTTGGAGTGGAGTGGCTTTGGAATTACCATTACTAAAGGGAAAAGGTATCGTGATCCAATTCTTTGGTGGGTCATCAATAGTGTTTGATTCATGGTTTTTTGTTTCTTTGATTCTTAGAGTAATGCAACCCTTTGAATGTATCCCTACTCCAACAACATTAACATGTTCTTCGTTACTCCTTACACATCCTCTAGTTATTTCAGCATGTTGTTATTGAGTAATACAACAGGTTTTATTTGAAAAAGCAGTTGAAGTACAAGATTCATTTAATAAGTTTAAATGTTCCAAGCTTCCCTTCTCATCAACGTGATTATGAGAGCACTCTTTTTCAATATGGAAATCAATGCAAATATGACACCAAGAAATTCCTTCCTAATTTATCATGTTAGTCACACTTTGTTGAGAGGAACTCTTCCTATCACTTAGGCTTGGATTCCTTCTTGGAGCCTTATAATTGCTATATTGAGGCTTAGGAGGATAATTTGATGCTAATCCCATCCCTTATCCACAAGAGTCAAATTATTCATCTTTGCAAGTTGTCCCTACAGTTCATTGGCCACTTTATCAAATTTTTGGGCAAATGTTTGTAAATAAAGGTCAATTTGTGTTGAGGGTTTAGCCTTGAGGCTCTAGGATAAGATAGAAAGTCAACCTTAGATGTGGTTAGATTGCGTTCAATGGTTACAACATATGCCTTGGATTGCTCAATAATTGTAGTTTATTTCTTATCTAAGGCATAGGGGAAATTTCCACTAAAGGCATCAACATATAGAGCTAAGATTGTTTCTACAATAGGTTTGTAGCTTAGGGGTTCCTGCTTTAGTAATTGATCAAACCTTTCATTGAAATCCTTAACACTCTCATTCTCCTTTTTCTTAGCCTCTTGGAATTTGGCTAATAATTGCATCTTGTCTGTGACAATTTCCCACCTCTATTTGAAGGCATTATGAAATTGGTCCCAATGGTTTCTCGTAAGGGTAAATCTAGGTACCAAGATCTAGCCTATTTTCCAAAGAAACTTGAAAAGAGTCACATGACTGGATCCTCTTCTTAGATGTCTCTTCCACCTACATACCATAAATATATATCAATGTGTTGTTCAATTGTGTCTACATTTCTAGTGAATTTGGGCAACCATTCTTCATACTTATTAGGAAATTCATTGGGATATCCTTGAATGGCGCTCATGTCAAGGGGCTTGCAGACACTAGTTAACCATGGCTTTGTTATTGTGGCTAAGGGAGAAGGCTTTTTCTACATGAGAGGTTTGAGTTACAAGAGTGTTTGAGATAGTCTTCCTTTTAGGAGGAATGACTACTTTTCTAGGCCTACAATAAGAAGACCCTAAACTAGAATAAGACTTAGGAGTCACCAAGTGAAAACTTTTAACTTTAGCTTTGAAGCATTCTCATCAAAAGTGATTGAAGCATAGACTTTGAATTATGAAAATAATGATTCAACTCCTCCCCAGCAACACCAAATAATGATCTTCAATTAAGAAAGGCTCGGGGTGAAAGAGATTATGGCTTGGAGAAAGCTTCCAGCAAAGCTTTGACGACTGAGATAATATCTAAAGATTCTTAAGTAAGTTTTCCACTAACCATCATCAACATACAATTTTTTATTGTAAATTAGGAAATTCAACCAATACCCTCCTATGAATAGAGGGGATACCCTCCTATAAATAGCCTATTAATGGTAAGATCAACAAAGGGTCGAGACTATTAAAGGAGGTAAACAAAGGACAAGTCAAGAATGTGCTTTTAAGGGCCAAAAATGCACAAAACAACACAAATTATCTAAACGTTTGTTCTAATATTGGTGGTAAAACATGCATAAATTGATATATTTTTCTTTTGAAACATTTATAAATGCAATGATCACCTAATGGACAATAACATATAGGTGCAATTATGCTATAAAATGCAGATATAATGGAACCCTAACTCTAGTTTACCATAAAAATATAAAATGAACAAAAAGGTGAATGATATAGAAAGACTCATGCATTCAATGAATTGGGAAAATGGAATCAATAGGATGAGGTCAATGCAAGAGGAGAGAGGGTAGAAGGAAAGTTCACTTCATTTTCAAAACCCTAGCAAATTTCTTCTTTAGAAGATTTAAGGTCAAAGGGTGTAAATATAGTCCCTTTGATGGACATTTGACAAATTTTGCATAAATAAGTAAGAAACAAGATTTCTTATAGATATTGCACTTTTTAATATGGCATATGACAAACCTTAATTTCTACAATTTCATTAACCATTCCCCTCCTACAGTCAAAGTGATAGTGGTTGTAGCATCCACATGGAAGAATATAACATTAAACTTACATCATTCAAGCATCGCTTCATAAATCCATAGAAAACCTTCTCCATGCAAAACACATCTCCCCATGATGATTCACACTCCTACTTAGCCATTACGTCTAAGATGCAAAAATATAACTAGTGTGCACTCTTTGCAAGAGAGACGAATATATGTGACAATAATCCAAAAGAATGTGATTCCCCTCTATTCATAGGAGGGTATCCAAGTTGAATTTCCCTTATATTACAATCAAAAGCCCTAATGTACAATAAAAAACACAACCAATCTCAAGCACACATTACACAAAATTTATGCCCAACCAAACAATGCTTTATTAAAAATAATTTCAGAATATACTTAGGCTGCCTTAATGGGAAAATGTCATCCTAAAGAAAAGTACATAAAACAAGAACTTTGATCTAATCCAGTTGATCAAGCCCTACTTGGTTGATTTGGATCTCCCTTGATGTCTCTTGCACCTTCGTCGAATCTGGCACACTTGAATGGAAGTCATTCTCCACCCAATCATTGAGATGTCCTCTCAATGTTTTGTGCTCACTCATTGTTCCATATCTTCTCTCTTGGCCTAGCCTTTCTTTTATAAGCTTGAGTTATGACTGAATCCACAACCATAATTTCTGAAATGGTTGATGGTTGAGATTTATCTAACTGACTAACAAAAAAACATTTGTATTTCATTAAATAAACTCACGTTACCTTATAATAAAAAAATTACTTTAATCACTAAAGTAATTTGCCAAGGTTAATGGTGTATTAGGAAACTTCTAGATGGCTAGACACTTAAAGCTTGTGCGGAAGTAGAATTACCTGCCTAAGTTACAAATATCAACAAACAAGGTTATAATAGGTCACATGCTAACCTAAAGATAGCTTTACATTATAAAACATAATAAAATGACATCATTTACACGTGGGAGAAATAGCTCTCCAACATGACATCGTCCTCACTTAATAAACATCTTTATCAAGCAAGGTGACAATATTGGTCCAAAAGTGTTCATCACTCCAAGACATCTCACTAAAGTGAATGGGTGCTTTTGGAAGCCACAACCCCTCATCCCAAATGTCATAATCCCAAGGTGTGCATAGGTGATGAGGCAACCCTAAAGCATGACATCATCATAAAAAAAAATGTGCTAGCTCTCCAAACTCTCAAGTGATCTCATTTAACAA
Source organism: Pinus albicaulis (assembly GCA_034641835.2). NCBI lineage: Eukaryota > Viridiplantae > Streptophyta > Pinopsida > Pinales > Pinaceae > Pinus > Pinus albicaulis. The sequence continues at coordinate 72,390,755 of CM076569.1, read as the reverse complement.
GGCAATGCCCATCAAGTAAAAACAAGGCCAACCTAGGGGCATCTTGGATCTTCTAGGGCACATCATGAACCATGCCAATGACCTAACTTCTTGGCTCAATGTGTCATAATATAGAGGTGTGAAATGGGCCATACATCCATGTGGAGGCTCCTCAAGGGCAAACACTCCTCTCTAGGGAGGAAACATTAAGGTTGCAAGGTCACAAGGGTTCTCATGCTAGGCCAAACATCATCTTTATTGTGCTATAGAAAAGCCAAGCCATCCCTCAAGGGATATCTAATGCACCTGTGAAAAGCCACATGAAACATACCCTCAAGATCTAGTAAGACCAACATCATTAGGTAAATAAACCATTGAAGTATCAGAGTGGGCCATAATCACCACTAGGGGCACACAAATGCTTCACACAAGCCTCACCTTCAAATGTTTTTTAAGTTGATGATGTGTAAGCAAGTTACTACATTTGTGTTAGGGATGCTTATACAATTAGCCCTATTAGGTGCTTTCAACCCCAAGGGAAGGACAATCCCTATGTAGGCCCAGCAATGGATAAGTGGTGCATGCGATAAATGTGAACATGGAATGGGAAATAATTAAAGGAAAATGCCACTACCTTGGTGCCAGCTGAAGAGCTCCAACATCTTGAAAGTAACGAGTATAGAATTATGGGTTGAATGATGGAACAACAAAATCATAGCCACAAAGGAAAATAATATATTACAAGAATCATGTCTTGTTTATTGTGTTCCGTTAATGAGGATAAAATTAGTCCACAACATAGTATGATTTGGTGCATACCTTAAGGGAACTTTAGCTCAGCAAAAAATTTGATCTAAATGATTGAATTTCACAACTTGAGTTGTATATATGTCATTCTAGGTATTTGTCAAGTTCAGTTTGTGTTGTATATGTGACATTTTAGTGATTTTTCAAAAATATGCACACCAACAACAAAGAACAATGATAAATAAATTTAAAAAAAAAACAAACTCATTTGCAAATGTACTAATTGTGAAATTTGAATTTTTTTGTGGTATGAATCAAAGCTTGGAGTGGTTTTGAACTTTTTAAAGTTAAATAGATGACATTTTATTAAAAGGGCATACTTCAGAGTTCAGTACAAACAGTAAAAATCATATCATATTGGAGGTGATGATAAATAGCAATGTTTCATCGAGTTTCCGGGACGAGGAAACACGAGAGCAGGGATACACACAAGGGGGGGCGTATATAAGCAACCCTGAAATTTCGAGGAAACTGGAGGACGTCAAAGTCATAAAAATTATTAAATTATTAAAAAATTAATTTATAAAAATTAAAATTAAAATCCCAACAATATGTCAATAACTAAGTTAGTAAATAGTAAATCTTAATAATTATGAAATGAACATCTAAATATGATCATTGTTTCGTATTAGACTATTATGAATCATAATTATCATTTGACATTTCACAATCATCAATGTAAAATTGTAAATCTAAAATTAAATTACTAAATTGAATTCATTATTTGACATTATGCAATGTTATGTCTAAATTCATCATTTGGCAATGGGCATTAATATTATGCAAGATACATCTAAATTAAATTACTCATTTGACAATTGAAATTACACAATGCACATCGAAAGCAAATTTATCATACGACAATGACATTATGCTAAAGTCTAAAATAGCCATAGAATACAAAAATAAAAGTAAACATAGAAAGCAATGAAATACTTGTAAATTTCTTAAAAAGTGCTAAATAAAAAATTGCAGCTCCAATCCGGTGTCTCCAAGTCACAAAATGAAAATCACAGCTCCAATTCAGCAGCTCCAAGTCAAAATGAAAATTGCAGCTCCAAATGTCTCAAGCCTCTGGTCGATGGCAAATTCGAATCACAACAAATTGCAAATGGAAAATGTCAAGCAATAGTAGAAGGAAAATGTCAGGGGTCAAGGTAAAATCGTAGATTTAATAAGAAATGAATGAGAAATGTGAATGATTGTGTTAAACTTTTAATTTATCCTTTAGTTTTAATATTCAATTTTTTTAATTATATTAAAATTTGTAATTTTTTATGTTTTTAATTAAAGCGGGGGGAACGTTTTTCGTTACCAAAAAAAGTCAGCCTGAAGTGTCCCTGAGCTTCCCCAAAAAAGAGAATGTGGGGAAACGTTTCCCCAGGAATTTCCGTCCTGGGAACATAGAGAATGGAAGAAGCACGTCCCCCATCCTGGGGATCGTGTCCTCGTGGAACACAGTACACTGATATATAGTTCAGTCTAATTACAGTAAAGGGCATATCCTATTGGAGGTGATGATATGCCTACATATCAACAAAGAAATGTGATATCAATATGTCATCTCTAAGGCTGGAATGTCCAATTAACATATCAGTGGAAGCAGGTTTCCCTATATTAAGAAAAAGTTGAGGATACAGGGGAAACATGTTCAAGAAAAAAAAACAAATCCAGATAATGGAATTTTTATTTACCATCATTTTGTCTCTGCCTCTCACAGTATTGAACCTGTCAACAGGTTTACAATGTAATGCTTTCCTCTTTTCAAGTGTGGGAACAGGTTTGGGTGTCGTGTTGGGTGTAGCCTTTGCACCTTAAAACCCACGGATATTTCTCTGATGCAATTACCAAGCATGAATATCATCCAAAAAAGGCATCATTTTGGTACCTGGTATGCTTATGGGATTTCATTTTACCCATGAAATCTTTCTAGAAATCGTTTAGATCTAGTATTGAAATAAAAAAAGGGGTAGTCGACTTGATCTCTTAATAGTTTCTGTTTTTCACCTGTGATTTGCTTATCCGAATATAACAAAAAACTTGTAAAAAATGACAAACACAGTAATTGAATTATTGTATATTACACTGATTGGAAAAACGTAAATATATTGACCACATCTTGGTGACTAGTGTCATGTTAATCAATGTCTCCTAGTAATTTGGTTTGAATCTCGAGTCATTTTGATTGTCGATTGTCTAGAACTTTTCAGACAAGCTCTTGATCCCTTAACACCATAGCAATTCTTACACAGAGTCTTAGAAGTATTACAAATTCTACTATAACAACATACTGTAGATAAAAGTACTTTCGAATAAATCACATCATTAGGATTAGCTCGACGTTTCACTGAAGCTTGTTTTGCACTACCAACCTGCTTTCCTGCTTTTAGAAGGGTACAATTAATGCCCCAATCTATCTGTTAATATCATTTAGATTAGATTGCAACACTACCTGACAAGGATAACCATCTAGCTTCTAATTTAACATTGGGATAGTTAAGGGAGCTTTCAAGCCAACTCTATTTGAGTTATATACAAGGTCATGGGCAATAACAGCTTTGAAACCCATACCTAATTTGAGAACTAAACAGTCTTTGGTATAGAATTAGAAAGGACAGAAAGCGAGTAAACTTCTAAAATAATCTAAACAAAACATAAGAATGAAAAACAATCTAAACAAAATATAATAATAAATAGCATTCTTCCCTGCCAACAAACAGCAGACTGTAAATTCATTGTCTCTGAATGATGGGAAGAATATATAGGGAGACAAAATAGCAACAACAACTAAGAAGTACTAAAAGCTTTCTCATTTCTGAAAGAATGAAGTAAATCAACCAATATTAATTACAAGTAGAGAGCATCAATAAATTTAAAAGGCATTACAGTAAAGCCCCTATTGTTGAACAGAGAGCGAAAGCAGCCAGACAAGTCAACTATAAAAATTTAACCTCACCATTAAGCAACTTTATCAATGTACAAGGCCGCCAATTCCCTGTATTATAATTCGAATGCATTTCTAGATGACACAGGTACTGACAATTATATATTTTACCTACATAGCAATTATACTAGCTTTCTTCAAATAAGCTTTAGAAGAGTATTGGGACTTGAGGGTCCTCCAATAAACCTGTTGATTAAAGGGATTAGGGACTGGACAATTGAGACTGAATTAAATCTCCCTTAGCCTGCACAGCCCAAAAGAAGAGAAACTTTTTGGCTTTTCTTTGGCTTCTTTCCAAAAGAAGTAGATTCAGCAAACAACAAAGTTTATCTAGCACATCAATTCAGATAATCAAGTGTCATATCATAATGATATAAATTCATGCACATACAAGAAATAAACGATCAAACACAATTCCATTTGATTCACCTCCATGTACGATCAAGCACATTTCCATTTGATTCACCTCCAGTGTCTATATTCTCTGATTATAGAAGACAAACTTGCGACCAACTACACAGTAACACACATAATAAATTAAGGATTCTTTCACAAGTTCCGAACCAAATACACAGCAAAAGCTTAAATCATCATGCACAAATCATACAGATGACGGATCGTCATCTTCTTGAACTGCCATTTCTCTACATGAAAGCGCCCATACAGATGACGATTGCCATCTATAGGTTTCTATCTAATAAAAATGCTCCAGGTAGCTGTTTGTAAGAGTGGTCCTATAATGATATGATTCAGGAACTATAATAGAATTAGAAGTCCTTGTAGAACAGAGTTTCAGAAGTACCATGATGAGATATTCATAATAACTCTTGTCATGCTCCAAAATACCATATTGAATTATCATATTTAGAAACCGTCTCTGGACCTGCATAGTCTATTGGAATATTGTTATATGCAGAGACAAATTTCATGTCTCCATTCATTTCCTGGCAATGATGTATAAAAGGTTGATCATAGACCCTGTTTTGATCAAGGTTTAAGCCCTCTCTCATTACCAGCTGGATGTTTGAACCAAAATCGTTACCATTGTTTCCAGCAATGACTCCTTGCCCAAAGAAGTTATCATCAGGCGTAATTTTGAAAATTTCCCCACCCTGTGAAGCAGGGTGCATGTTCACTTCAAGCTGATTGTGATCATTCATCATCTTAAGGTTCCCTAGTGTTGCTGTCTTATTCTGATGCAACCCATCATATAAAGCAAGTAATTCATTGATAGGCTGCTGATTACCAGATGGAATTGCTGAACTTGTAGAGCCAAGAGGATTAAGATTCACATTACCATTGGATGTCGTCTGTCCTTCCTTCTCAGATGGAAAAATACTCACCTTTCCTTGAACTTGTAGCTGGTTAGGCTGCCCCGTAGATATACAAAACAAGGATTTACTCTCTTGAGGTTCTGGTCTCTGATATCCCATGCCTTGCAAATCTGTTCTATATGCACAAGTAGACTGATGGGCATTTCTTAAACTCTGATCTGAAAATCCAAGTTGGCGCTCATGATATGGGCACTGCTCATGTGGACATGTATAGACCTTTTGATCTTCCAATGGACATTCCTGTGGTAACTTTCTTTTTCTGATAAAATCTACATTATCTCCTACCTGAAGAGCTGAAACTCCCTCATTTGAAATACCTACATTGAAATGGTCAAAGTCTTGTGGTTTGCATTCCTGTACCTCGGAACTTAAGAGATCCAAGTCTTGTGGTTTGCAATCCTGCACATCAGTATTTGTATAAATAGAGTTTGGATCATCTTCAAAGCCTTCAACATCATACTCGCTTCCGCTGCTGAATGTCAGAGACCCAGCATGTGTAGTCACCGCAGCACTGGTCGGTGGACAAGCATTAGGGTTTTTCTGGCGAGCCAATGCTTCCTCTTGGTTAACAACTGCTAGCCAAGTTGCACTTTCTTTAGCTGTCATCTTATCCTGCAAGCACTTTGACTGCCTAACAAGTTTGCGAATTTTGGCTATGTCAGGTGACATGTGCTTGATAACAGCAGTAAGAACCCCCACCTTCCAAGCCTTTTTCAGATCATGGGGCTTTTTATAAGGCGGAGGCCCTTGTCCTTTTGGCAAGCCTAATTGTGGCCACCAATCCTCATTAGTAGTTGGCCACCAAGGAGGAGAAATACCCTTTTCTAAAGGATACCTCCGCTGAGGCGGATCACAGTGCTGCATAAGGGCAGAAAGAAGCGAACCCAAAGTGGTGTCCTGAAGTTCCTGAAGAGTATGAGGGGTAGGAGCCACAACCATGTTACTCTCATTTGCTCCAGGTGTTGCATGTTCTGCTTGATATTTGGTGATTGCAGCAGGGCCATTTCTGTCAAATCTGACCTTCTCCTTCCACCATGCTCTAAGATTGTCAGAGGCTCCACTTACAGGCTTCCCTTTTTCAGGAATGATACCATATACAAAACCTTGTGCTTTGCAAACTTCCATCATTTTCAACATATACTTCAGTATACCATCCTGTGCCCGAGACATCTTTTTCCTTCGGGCTTGTTCTTGTGACTGTCTTTGTTTTGCTGTGTCGCTATGATATTTTCCCTTCCGTTGCTCCTTAATGCGCCTAAGCCGGATGCGATCCTTCCACATCTGCTTCTCAAGCTCATCCACATCAATGTCATCCTCACTAAGTCCATCATCATGCATAACCTCACCCTCATTTTCACACATTGAATCTCCTTCAAGAGGAGCAGAAAGCAGATCCAAATTTCCAGGATAACCCATCTCATCATAAATCCCCATGACTTCTACCCTAGATTGGCTGTGCCAAATTTTTACAACTGATTGGAGGAAAACCAATGAAAAACCAAAGTGTGAAAATCTCCTTCAAGTATTGATCCCGCTAATATTTATCTTCTAGCAGAGAAAGCCCCGTTCCATCACAATTAGTGATGAAATAAACATTAGCCTCTGCCTTAGTTTCATGCAGGGAAGGCCACAGAAATTAACACCACCTCCGTAAATGGAGACATCCAACTAAAAAGAAACAGCACTTTGGCATATTCATGGCAGTGTGTAGAAAATCCAAAGCAGTCAAGACTCGAACCACTCTTGCAGCATTTCTGCCAATGGCCAACAACGAGTTTAATCAGAAAGTATTCAGAAACAACATTGCTGCTTTTTTAATTCAATTTTCCAGTGAAAAATAATAATTCCAGATACAGAAGTTACGTACTTTTGCATCTGTTGGACAGGAGAAGAATTTCTCAAAAATTACAAGGTTTTTTCCACATCCAATTGTGCAATGGTCCAGCATCCAAATCTAGCACTCTTAATTCACAAGCATAACAAAGATTTTTGAAATCACTACAATACTCCAGCTTATTCTCTAACAAAATTTAGACAATACCTTCAAATAATTAACAGAAAACACAACCCACTGAAATTGTTGTTAATGTTACTTTGGAGGGATACAGTACAACTGAAGAAATCAACCATTAGTATGAGTCTATGAGACAAAAATTGAGTAGTCTAGAAGGATTGTGCTAGAAAAAAAAAGACTCGCCACAGGAAAAATTTCAGGAATCACTGACATAGGGAACCAACAGCACATAACAGAACTAGAAATATCTCACAAGAAATCCCCAAATATTTGGTCACGTCAATGAATGCAGACCCCTAAATACAATGTAAGTAGTCTCTTCCCTCATGCATGTCTTAATTTATGTTGCTCTGCATGCTCATGTTGACATCTTGAATTTTAATAGGTTGCAAAACAGAAACAAATGCCTACAGGTCACAAACATAAGTAAACTTGCAAATTGTTATATATATTTATTCTAAAACCATTTTGTGAAATTAGTTATTCCAGTGAGCACCAAAATTGATCGAAACATTGCTTAAATCATGAATAAAGTTTGGAAAAAAAAATGAAAGCAAAACATCAATGTTAAAGATAAATCAACCCTATTAAGGGATGTAATAAGAACTTAAAAGTGAGCATTGACCATTGAAATGCTATGCTGTATTATCATTAATCTTCATGATCCAGGGAGCCTAAAAAACCATGCTATAGAATGGTGGATTGATGTTGAAACTTCGGGGAAGGTTCATTCAAATTATATGATACTGATTTGGTATTCAAGTTGTCTTGTCAAGCCTAAACTCAAAGTTTGGTGCCTGTCAGAATCTGTGTTCACTCTGTTGCTAGATCTCGTGCAATTACTAATTCAAAGTTCCATCTTCTATCCTTGGACGCAATTCATTTCACAAAATCGCAAAGCTGATGACTGACTCGATGAACTTGGAACCATTAGCTGCTGCACCCAAGGAGCATGCTCAGCTTAATCTACAACCCAGGGAAGCAGGAGAAAAGCCTTGTTGTTCTAGTATACCTGCTCATATTCATTTAAGTAACATGAATTTACAACCAAAGAGATTCCAGACATTCCTTGCATTGACTATCACTGGCATTATCCCATGAAACTCTAGTAATACAAATGCTTTGCTTGTAGGCCTTGTAGCACACAGCCTGCCAATCTGCGTAGGCTAGCAAGCCCTCCTCTTCTCCCACAACTCCCTCCTCTTCTCCCACAACTGCTGTGTACTTTCCTTGTTGCTTGTATAATCAAGGAAATGAGATTTCAGAAGTCAAGTTTGCAATTGTGAGTAACCTCCAGGGATTATTTTTTTGTGAATTCTCTCTACGATCATCATTTCTCTTGAAGCTTTGCACCATAGACTGCACACAGAAAACATTGATTCCTGACATTGCAAAACTTTGCAATGCACAACCCTATGCAAGAAATTTATTTAAACATGTGAAAATCTGATGCACAGGATGCAGTTTTCCTGCAGGAGTAAAGATCAGCTCTGATGAAGTGCAGGAAGAGGATGCACAAAATCCAGTGAAATGCAAGGTATTCTATTTTATCTTTTACCCCATCCACCCTCAACTGTCTATACTTACTGTTGTTTCCAGGATTTTGGCATCTGTTACTCTGTGCAAACCTCTCTTCAAAAAGATGCAGAAAATCATTGCTGACAGCAAGTCCAAGCTCTCTGTGCATCCTCTAAATCTCACAAAATCCTTCCAAGTGAATCATTTTTTTTGTTATATTACCATTCATGTTTTCCATTTATTTTAATTTCGCTAGGTGTCTTATTACATGTTCAACTCTGTCAGCACTATAAAAACATAAAAGTTAATTGTGGAATTTGGTCTGCCCATCACCTCCCATGCATGTGGATCATTGCCCCACTCTTGTTGAAGTTCCATTGAATGGTGCTTCTCATGATGGTGTTACGTAGTAAACTGATGCTTGTCAATATATGCTTCAGTTATTGATGTTCTTTAGCATACATGAGCCAGCTGAGATAGATTTATACTATATAAAAAAACAGATTAATACAAGTTAATATCATCCTAATACTTCCAACGGGATGTGGTTTAGTGCGAGGGATGGGCGGGAAAAATGAAAACAACCAAGGTTCAAACCCCGGCAGGTATAGAGCCCTTGTGTGCATGTGTGAGGGAAGGTGTTTGACCTCCCAGAGTTGGCTACGCTTCATCAACAAAGGGCCTTAACAAAAGTTAGACTTGTGTTAAGTGGATATTAATGGGATACTTCATCTTTATTATTATATAGCTTAGATGTATAATTTAAAAAAATATAATTACATATATTGCATCTAATAAAAGACTATATTATTCCGATTTTATATATTAGTTGACATACACAGTGCACACACACACACAAATAATTTTACATGTTAGTTGATATATAAATATATATATATATATATATATGTTAGTTCAGTTTCACATAAGTTAGGCATTGAACACAACTGTGAGAAAGACTCCCAACAATTTTGACTTCAGATCTTTAAAAGAGTATGTCTTGATGCAAAAATATAACCGATGAGTCTCAAATATGCAGATATTTCGATGGGATATGCAACTTGATTGCACATTAAATGACGAATAACCCTTTCATAATAACCTTCAAATTCCTTTAGACCTGGAAACCCAACACCTCACCAAACTGCATCAATGACACAAAACAAATATAATCTTTAAGAAAATCAAGTATATGGAAGGGTAACTGGCATTTAATGCAAGGCTGACGACAACTACTTGTTTAGGCAAGGTATAATAATTCATGTAACCATATGCAGGCTGCCATTTAGTTAAATAGTGTCCCGATTTACATAAGGATCTTTTAGAAAGAGATGTTATCTATTATAAGCAATCTTCACCAATATCTTTGGAATTATGGTTGTAGTATATAGTATATACATGTATAAATGATATGTAACCACATGCAGGCTGTTTTTAGCTATGGTGTCACAATTTACATAGGATTTTTTTAGAAAGAGATGTTATCTGGCATAACAATCTTCATCAATGCATTTGGAGTTGAGGTCGTATAAAAATGTAAATGATATGATAGAAAAGTGAATAACAATATTGTAGTATGCACATGCCTTGTGCTCGACTTCTCCCCTCTTCTCTGTGTTGTGTAATGTGTGTGCATAAGCACAATCAATATTTGAATACACCCAGGTTTTAGGTGTAGAAGCTTAAGCTTATGCCAATGCAAATGAATCCATGGTGATTGTGGCCTCTCCTGCTAACACATTGTAAGATTGGTTACAAGATGCACAAGCCTTCCTCCTCCCCCTCTTATATGAGTTGTGTGATGTGAGTGTATGTAGTTAGATATTGAACACAACCAGATCTGATGGGTATAATTGTTTCTTAGGCTTATGCCAACAGAGATGAATCCATGCCAACTCCATGGTGATTGTGGCCTCTCTCCTGCTACCATATCATTAGATTGGTTGCAAGATGCATATGCCGCTTGCTTGACCTCTTCCTCCTCCCTTGAGAATTCTATGGTTGTGTACATGGTTAAAAGTCAAATATGCCCAAGTCCACCACATGTACAAGTCCTTATGCTAATGGAAATGGAGAAAGATCCATACTGTTTGTGGCTTCTCCTACTCACATAATATTAGATTGGTTACAATATGTATATGCTTTCTTATCGACCTTCTCCATCTCCTATGTTGGTTCTCTAATGTGTGTTGCTAAAAGCCAAATAAGTCCATTATGTATGTCGAGGAATTGTTTCTACACCTATAACCCCCACCCCCCCCACTGCCCAACCTAAGCCATAAGTTACTTGAGTTGTCTAACAACAATCAAGACATGACAGAGATCACATTAGCAAAGATTGGAATTAAAGATGTTGTGCCTTAACCAAAGGTAGTGTGCCTGCACCATTTTACTATTAGATGCCTATAAACTAATGTAGTGCCTCACAAATACACCTCGACCATAGGTTGCATATTGCACAAAAATAGACGCCAAAATGCTCCGTTGGTGCACAATTGTAGAAAGGAAAACAACTCAAAGAACTAGGCAAAATCTAGCACTCCCTCTTTGCAAGGAAGGTGTTCTCCACCAAACCAAGTTTCTCCCTCAACATCTCAAATTCCCCTTAACCAGGCACTTTATCAAAATATCTACCACTTACGAATCTGAAGGAGCATACTCAAGAACAATTATTGCATTAAATGGTACTAAATGTCAATGCGTTTGGAATATTCTTTGATAGCCTAATGCAATTCTACTTTTCACAAAAGACAACAATGAGCTCCAACATCTCATCAATCAACTTGTAAAGTTATATGGTCTCACAACAAACCACTAATGCTACCACACACACTACCTCTATTGAAATAGGTGCAACTATCACTCGCTTCTTATTGAACTAGGAAATCTTTCATGTGCCAAAATAGAAACAAAAACTAAAAGTGCTCTTCCTAGCACTAACGTATCTTGCCAAATGAGAATCAATGAAACTAGGCAACAACAACTCAACATCTCCCTCACACCTCATGCCATGATGAATTATTTGCACTTCAAGTATCTAAGCACATGCTTGGTAGCAATCCAATGAATCTGTTGAGGTTCAGCCATGAAGTTACTCAAAGTATTCATTGCAAACATATATTGAGTTTGATATTCAGAAGATACAACATGGAACTAATCAATGTGCTCAAAATATTAAAACATATATCAACCTCGATATTCACAAGATACATCGAAGAACCAATCAACAAACTATGCAAGGAAGAATCCAACATATCTAAATCTAAATCAACAAGTAATGTCAGATTTGGCACCCATAGGAGTGGCCATAGGTGTGTAATTCAAAATATTAAATCACTCCAAAATCCCCTCTTTGTACTTCCCTTGCCCAAGGATGACCTCACACCCTTCCAAACCAAGGCCCAAAATGTAACACGTAAAAAGGTTGATGTCCTTCATATCAAATCAAATTTGTTGGACAACTTCTTACACCATGCAATGAACATCTAATAATTACTTCTAAGAATCAAATCATTCACATAGAGAACCAAGTTAAAGAGATCAAATTTGTCATATTTAAATAATAAAGGTCTACAACAATCTTGTTGAAGCCCAAAGTCAAAAAGTGCTCATAATTGTTGAGTACCATGCACATGGTACTTACTTCCGTAAAGGGCCATCTTCAACCTGTACACATGGGTATCTCACCCATGTACCTCAAAACCCCATGGTTGATTAATGTACACTTCCTCCTCAATTAGGCCATTCAATAAGCGGTGTTTACATCCATCTAGTGTAAAGGCCAACCGAACACTAATGCAATAGAAACAAGTGAAATTAGCAACAAAGCCACTTATACTTGACTATTAGAATATTTTGATGTAATAGTTGTAGGTAATTCAAAGTGAAAAGTTAGAATAATTATAAGACATTTAAAACTTGTAATAATGTATTACCTATACATGGTTTAAAAGCAAACAAAATAAAAGTAAGAGTGGTTGTTCCATGTATTTAAAAATTGAATAAATTTAGGTATTAGTAACTATTGACAATGTTATAAGTGTAAATTGAAGTTTTCAAAATGTTTTTAAAATAAATAAATTGGTGAATTAAAGATGTGGCATATTAGTCCTATCCATAACACTCCAAAGTATAACCGAACTAAAAGACGTGTTTTTTATATTTTCAAGTCAAAGCTAATCTAATATCACCTAATTGGTAGCAAATCTGCTTAGGACACATCTCTTAAGGAATAAGGGAGTTAACTGGTTAGTGATTAGGTCGTCGTAGTTTTGATTCTTTGGCAAGTCTAATTCTCTTGACCGTAAATGCTAATCGAGAATGTAACAGATTTGATCCCAAGAGCATGTATCTGTAACCTAATGCCTATTATGGAGCCCCTACTATTATGAATCTCATATCGCAATGGCTTTTGACTAGATTCAAGCCTTAAAAAACATGCATATACCTCTGTTTAATTGTTAAAAGAGATACCAAACCTCCAAACATAATAAAAACAATTGCTTTTCAGAGAATAATCCCTTTTATACCTACCACTTCTTTAATTTATTTTACTATTAATATGATTGGAAATGCTAATGTCAACACTTTAATTGATATTATATTCTACAATTTAAAATAAAATATAAATAATGTTTATATTTAAGATTAATTTGATAAACAATATTTTAATATAAAAATAATAATAACAATTAAATATTTAAATTTTGATAATATATAATTTGAATTTTGAATTATATATACTTAAATATATTAAAATATTAAAAAAGAAATTGCAATTTTTTTCAGGGGAAATCATCCTCTCTCTTAGTCTAAAAGCGAGAGTGAAAGTGAATACAACAATATTCATAGGCACAGAGCCATTGCAACAATATTTCTCATCATCATGTCACTCACAAGGAATTGAACCTGGGTGGGAGAGATAACAACCATTCTACCCAACCACCCAAGATAACCCAAATTGAGAACAAATTTATTTATATATAATTAGAAATTCACTTTAGTTTTAAATATCTAAAAAAATTATATCTTTAATATCTAATAAATTTCAAATTAAAATTAATTTAATCAATACTCTATGAACTTCCTTCCAAATATAATTGTTATCTAATGTAAGTATCCAATGCAAAGCCATTGATTTCCCCTACTCATTTTCCAAGGAAAAAATCCCATAATGCATGGAATCCATGCGAGCTTTTACTAGTGTTATGCATCTTATGTTAGTCGAATTTTATGGACGTCATGGATAAAAAAGCCTAGCATTTTATTTTATTTTAAATAATAAAAGAAACTCACATCTAAAGACAAATGTTTTATTCGAATGAAGGTGGTAGCCCCTACATAGATAAATATTTAAGTGTCCTATAATGATGGTGAATTGGTTGAATCATCCTTTTTTATTGAAAAGGAGGAGTTTGCTGAGAAATCTTTATTTTTAAAAGGCAAATCATGTATATTATGTTATTATTACACAAGGTTAATAAACTTTACTTTTAACCATAAGTTGACGAAAACAAACTTCTATAACGCATATACCTACCAGTATTTCTTTCTTTTTTGAATGTGGTTCACGGACACCGGAGATCAGTGGTCGCTACGTCCGCAGAAACAATCCCAGGCAGATCCATCCGAAGGGATCACTTTAAATCCTGTCGGCTTTTTTAACTAGCCTAACCCCAAGAGCATCAAGGAGAATTGACCTTGTGAGCTCCCATTAGCGAGGTGCTTATATGACAAGACTCGACCAATTGAGCTAATCCTTGGGGCTAACTCATATATCTACCAATAAAAAAAAATAAAATATAAAACATACCCTTGCTCACCTAGATAGGGAAACCTCATTTAACACCGACATCTACCCCAAATAGAATTGTAGAAATGGATGAAACATCATTTAAAACCAACATCACCCAAAAGAACACAAAATGGCTAAACCTCCTTTAACCCTAACACCATTAAGATTAGATAATTTTATTAATGTCAAACAAATGACCACAAAAGTAGGCCAATGGGATTAAAAGGTACATTCAATACGAATATAATGTTGGAGTGCAAACACAATTCCTAGAAAATGCCAAAGCTAAATCTAGGGTGAATGAACTAAAGAGGATATACAACAATAGGAAAGCCTCAGTCATGGCCTCCTACCACACTTGTTTTGCATTTGCCTCCTCAAACCTAGAAGGCTCTATATCAATGTGAGATCACATTAATGCAACATAAGTAGGAAACTTCTTAAGGAAACGACTCACTCAAAATAATATTTTGGTGGTCCCACTTGGTCTTGTGCCTCCTATAAACTATAGGTAAGCCATCTTGACATCCTCGTTGAACTAGATGGTAAGGAGGCCTTTGTTCCTTCACCGAAACCCTATCGTCCATAATCTATGTTTTCTTCTTCCTTCTAATTAGCTCTTGGAATAGCAACCTATTCACTCTCCTTAGCCTCTACAAGAGGTTTCTGAGACTCAAAGTATCATGTAACCTCATCAACCTTAACACCTTTGTTTAACAATATCTTCTATTTTGCTAAAGTAGAGATCCAAAAGACCTTGGTCATTTCTCTATAACCAACAAATATACCCTTGATACTCTAAAGTTCAACTTTAGTCCTCAAAATGCACATGAGCATAAACAAGACTACAAAACACACAAAAGTGTGATATATGAGGCTTCTAGAACCCCCCAAAAAAACTTTAGAAAATGATGATCATATAAAACCCTACTTCTGCATTGCAAAATATGATAACTATATCCAACCGTTTTCATATAAACGAAGTATATTAAGAGGGTAAGGTTCACACATACTCTAATACCATGTTGAGATTCACAAATTAAAGTAGGAAATTGAATGGAACCAAAATAAACCCAAATTCTAGCTCTAAGATACAATACCAATACACGATACTTTTTAGATCAAAAAAGAATATTGATAAAGCAAAGTTCACACCAACTCTGGAACCATGTTGTGATTCACAAATGATAGTAGCAAGTCGAATGGAACCAAAATAAACCCAAATTTTTGAAATAACTTAATCACAAGTGCACTAGAGGAGAGAAAGAGAGAGAAATATGACCAAGTACAAGTGTGTTGCACAACAAATGCACGAGTACAAAAAAGCAAGAAATACCAAACATATAGGTGCCCATGAGGTTAAAACACTTTATAAGAGAAATTAAGATCACAAGATGAGATGACACAGATAAAGGCTTCAATTGTGTATTTATACACAACTCAAGTGAGGTATCCCTCCAAGAGGGGGTTATGGGCCCACAAAACAAGGGCACACACACCAGAGGGTTATTCAATTTACATATCAAGTTTGACTACGTTGACCTTAACCATACCTAGTAATACAATAAAACAATAAGAATATGACCTTAGTCATTATTACAAGTTATGACAATAGTGAGTTGTGGACACATGTACATTTACACTAATAATCTCAACAATTCAACGGATGAGATGACAATTATGGAAAAGCACAAAATTTGAGGGATCCACTAAACCTGCAAAACTCAAGCCCTTTTATGAAACCCATTTCCTAGGTAATTGAAATCCATTTCAGCCATAATAATGAACCTAACAAAATATTAAATAAATCAACATGAATAACATCAAATGCAAAAATGATATGGCATTCTTGATGATGATGACTTATGGTTTTGAGATGATCATCACAAAGATAAATCTGTGACTCAAATGATTTTACAAAACAGTTATTGCTGATGACTTACGGTTTTAAGATGATCATCACAACAATAATTTTGTGAATAAACTGATTTTACAGAACAGAATCTGAAAAGATTGCGTTAGAAAAGGGCCAAAAATGTGTTCATATATATTTCTAAATATGCTCACTGAATCTTATGAAAAGGGTCAGTTAGAGCAACAAAAAGAATTTTGCTCAAGTAACTAAGTACCTCTTGACACGTATTATGATTTGTCAGCAGAAGTAAGGTTTTATTGACATGGAAGCAAATCCTGTAAATAAAATCAGTTAAAAAAGATCTACGATTTATGGTTCAATGCCACAAAAAGGGAACAAACTAACCTTGAGCACATGGTCCAGCAGTACCCTCACTAAGAACAAGCAATTTCTTGAAAAATGTGGAATTTCTAAACATCAACAACAATGATCTATGATTTCTGGTTCAATGCCACAAAAAGGGAACAAACTATCCTTGAGCACATGGTCCAGCAGTACCCTCACTAAAAACAAGCAATTTCTTGAAAAATATGGAAATTCTAAACATCAATAACATCATGCAGTATTTTGGGCATTTCACAGATCGAGCAAAGGAAATATGGGACAGGTATAATAATTTATGCCAATTTAATTCATGACACTTTTTAAAAGGGAGATACTCAACAAAGGTAAGAAAACACGAATTAATGAGCAACTATCGAAAATAGAGATGCAACAAATTATAACACGGCAGCAGGTAATTCAAATTACCAGGGAAATGATTAAAGACAACATGATCAAAACATAAAAGACATACAGATAGAGGAAGGAGATTCCTTTTGAAATCGAAGTATTTAAACAAAGAGATGTGAAAATAAGATGACCGAGACCATACATAATACAACATAACAAAATGGCTCAGATAAGCTAGTAACGTTGTATCCTACCATCGTTTGAAAGGTATAATGATCGGTTCTACCTGAAGGTTGTTCAATAACACTGCAATAACATATATGCACAATTACAAGCCCATACGAAAGTATCAAAACTGTTCTTAAAAGGATCCCATAATATTATGCAGTATCTCCTGAGTTCTGTAATATCTGTTACTTCTAAAATCCATATTTTCCTCCAGTCGTAATAAAATCAATTACCCAGAATAGGTATTTTGTGTTATATTTTGAGGGGACAAATATTCAGCTATATACATCATAAAATCATATCCCACTCACGGTAAAAGTTTTCGACCTGGACATAATCAAACAAACAATTTCTTAATATTCACAGAAAACACAAGCTGACTGCATATGCAACACAATTCAAAGCATACGTGACCTGGAGTATACTCCTCACCAAGCTAAAAGTAGAAATCAGAAAATGATAAACTTTAAATTCCCAAATCTCTCAAAAGTATTCAAATTCAGCCTAACTAGAAAATACAAGTGCCCGCAAACATCGAAATTTGGGTAAAAAAAAAGACATAAAAAACACACTGTCCAGAAAAGATACGGAAAACCCGAACAGATGATGACGAAGTCAGTGTAAAAAGATAGCCAAAAACCGTAGAAGTCCTTTTTTCTGCTGACAAATAACAAGGGCCTCAAAAGACTTACTGAAGCAAATCTGGGCATGTTATCTCTGGAAAAGCCAGGTGAATGCAAAGCAAGAGGAAGGAAAACACTTCCAAAGAGGGCTTTGCCACCAAAAGACAAAAATTGTTCGAAAAATGACTAAATCTGTGCCGTTTTGGATACCGATGCAGCAATGTTAAGTGGAAAAGGATAAAGAAAATGGAAAAATTACCTGGTTACTGCAATCTAGCGACTTCGATTACTTCCTTTGGGATATATGAGGCTTTGAACCTGCGACCTCCTCTTCTCCTATTCTTTAGGATTTCACCGGCCTAGAAACTGCGATCTCCTCTTCTCCTCTCCTCCCTGTCCAGAACCCCCTACCAGCGTTTCGCTGATCAATTCCCTGCTCTCGAACAAGAACACGTCATCCGGTCATCCGGTTTACACATTGTGGAAAATTGTCCCGAGACAAATAGAAATAAATTATAGTCATCCCTGACTAATGATAATGGTTGAATGTCAGAGCCGTTGGATGCATCTTCCTGTTCCCCGATCCGACGGTAAGAATGTGTGAATGTCAGTGGCCCTAAGCCGCCGGTGCTGGCATTTAACGTTTAGCAATTATATTAATTACAGACCATCGTGGCAATTACAACGTGGCGCTTTCCTATTTTTCCATTTTTTGTTGGTCACACATATAATGAGACATCACGGGTATTTTGTCTGATCACTTTAAATTAACGCAATTTTAAATGTTTATTTATTATAGTAAAAGATGATGGAATTGGTTATTAAATATATAAATTTTGGAAGAATAATATAATTTATTTATTTATTTATTTTAATATTTTATATTTAAAAAGGGATCAGATTTGCATTTAAAAATCTGGTAATATTTTAAATATATATTATTTTGATATACATATTTTGCAAAGAAAAAAATATTTTTTTTTTATTATCGTGAAAGTTAACTAGCGTCAACCAAAATCTATATAAAATTAATATTGAAATATTCACATCATTTTTTTCAATTTAATTTAATTATTGTTGATTTAAATTTTATATTTAATTTTTATTATTTTAAATATATTTGTAAATTTAAATTAAATATATATATATATATATATATATATATATATATATATATATATATATATTTATGGCAATAATAATTTTTATGATATTAATTTTAATTTATTTTTTTAATATTTAATTTGAATATTTTTATTTATTTGTTATTTTTTCTTAAATTATAAAATTTAGTTTTTTTTATATATTGAATTACTTATGTTATAAATAGAACAGATTTTTTTTATATTGAATTATGTATGGTTATATATAGGATAAATTGTGGCATTATTTAAAATAATTTTATAAGTAGAAAAAATTATTATAAGAACATAAATGTTAATTAACTATATATGAATAAAAATGTACCAGAAAGATAAGATATGTATTGTCATGTACATTTATTATGATATTACTAGATATTATTTTGGATAGAGAATCATAAAAATAAATAAATAAAATTTGTGTTGTTCTTATCACTCCTATTATTTTATATGGATGTGATATCTAGAGAGCTTTGGAGAAGATTGAAAGAAATACTCCTTATCATATCTTTTTGATTGAAGCAAGTTTTTCCCCCTTGAAAGCACTATGATAACTAAATATTTTATGAATAAGAAGAAGCTATATAACATGGATGTCAAGAGGTTTCCTAAAATTGCTTATAACTCTAGTGACACCTTAGCTCAAGTGATGACGGCATAATGCCCCATCTTGAGTGGATCATTGGGGAATAAAATAGATCACCTTGCAAAATTCAGTTAATACTAAAAATATTTTTACTTCCAAATTTAAGGAGAAGTGTGGAGTGATAAAGAATTAGAGAGGAAAAGAAAAGTAAAAACAAAAATTATATTTTTGCTTAATACTAATCAAGAAGAAAATGAGCATTACTAAGATGAGAATTAACTCTCGAGAGTTGATCACTTTCCAAAAAGCCATGAGATAAAATAGTATGCTACCTATGAAATCCTAAAAGGGTTGATGATGAAAAACATTTTCTCTTAAATTGTCCATCTTATAATCACATTTGATCTAATTTTCAAAATAAGACAAAATAGTATGCTACGTGTGAAATCCTAAAGAGTTGATAATAAAAAGCATTTTCTCTTAAATTGTCCATCTTATAGTCACATTTGATATTATTTTCAAAATTTGTCACCTTACTATTTTTTAAACTTTTAAGTCAACAAAATTATGACTATTTGAAAATGCTTATCTCATTTGCTTTTTAACATAAAAATGAAATGTTAAAAATTTCATGATTTTTAATGTTTAATCATCATTATTTAAATATTTAATATTTATATTTTATAATTAAATTTTATATAGAGTATCTAAAACTTGATTTACAAAACATGTGAATATAAAAACAAAAAATGATATTAAATTTTTAATATTTTATTTGATTGTTTAATGTTTTTATTTGTAGGTTGAAATGAAATGAAAATGGATAAAACAAAGTGTGTTTATGCGGTGAGGTGAAGCTTTTTATTTTTTATAATTTAAAATTTAAATATATATTTTGAATATTTTTTTTTTAAATTGTCATATATGTATATAATTGGTTTTTAATATCTATTAATTAATTTAAAATAAATAAATAATTTTAAAATTAAAATTATGTAAAATGTAATTTAAAATAATAAGTTTTTAAATAATATTAAATCATTATTTTTAATTTATTAATTTATTTATTATTTATTATTAAATTAATTGTTGTTTTTTTAATATGTGTGGTAATGGTGGAAAACTTTAAAATACCTTGAAGTATTTATGTGTTGGTAATGAAACATAATTCTCCTACAATATGATAAACTAAGTTATTATGGTAATTTTAGATAAATGTTTTTCAAATTAATCATATTATTTGGATTAGCTGGTTCAAAATGTCTTTGATCTAATCTAAATGATGTGATTAATCAGAAAGACATTTATCTACATTATGGATCACAAAAGTCTTAGATCTAACATGGTAATTCTAGTTCAATAAATTTGATAAATGTGTACTTTCTAGGAAATTTGAATCCGCCCTAAACTCTATTTCCAACATCTCATTGCATTATTTAAATCCGCCCTAAACTCTCTTTCCAACATCTCATTGCATTATTTAAAACCACCCTAAACTCTCTTTCCAAAGTCTCATTGCATTAAAGAAGGCATTTGTGGATGTATGGAACCGGAAACAATAGAATGGGACTCCTCGTTAACACTAATTAGAACATTGTGTTAGAAAATTTAAGGAATGTAGGTTATGAAGAATGAAATCTCCTTCTTAATTTATTTTAATATATATCAAAATTTATTTTTAACTATATTTTTTTGAAATACTAGAAATTGCTTATTGTTTATTATTAGTCTCACCAACTAATACATAGTACACTTTTTTGCTACAATATATAATTTTCAATTTCTATTAAAAAATAATTGTGAAAAATATCATTATAACGTTATCAATTTAATAATACTTAGTATTAAAATTTATGTTTCCAACATTCATAAATTGGTGAAGTACTAGAAATTGCTCATTATTTACAAAACAACTCAACACCAAATAATACATAGTGCACTATTTTTACTATAATATATAATCTTCAATTTCTATTAAAAAATACTTTTAAAAATATCATTATAACATCTTCAATTTAATAATACTTCATATTCATATTAAAATATCATTAAAAAAAAATTAACAATCAAAGCTAACCAATTGTAATAAAAAAATTTAACAATCAAAACTAACATATTATAATAAAAAAAAATTTAACAATCAAAACTAACAAATTATAATAAAAGTAATCATAAAAATTATACTTACAAAATAATATATTATAAAAATAAATTAAAAAATATAAACCTATTCTATTTTATAAATTAAATAAACTCAATGACATAATTGTAAAATTGTTATATGCAGGATTTTAGTTCCGGTTTGGTGGACATTTATGATTAACAATCCAAGTTACCACTTCTTACCAAATCCAAGGAAAAAAAAAAAAAAAAACACAAAATTATTTTCAATTATTAAAAAAAAAAACTTTGAACTCGATATTATTTTATTTAAACAAAAAAATGGAAACAAAAGAAATTCAATGAAAACTCACGAGCACTCTTTAACTGTCACGTTACGAAGAAAACAAACACGGCAAACTCGTGCCTTTTCATCGACGGCTCAATAAATGTTACCCCTGCAACCCTTTTCAACGATTCCCACATTCCCCAGAACACGACAAAACCACGTGAAGACAAACTTAACTACAGTCAACTCATGTAGTGAAGTCAAGCACAAAAATCCAAAACCAAGTTGATTTGACTGCCATTTGCCTTTAGACTTTCTTTCCCGTGTGGCCCCTAGGGTTTCACTCGTGCTCTAATGCAACATATTACTTTTATAATGTGAACCGACTGTGGATGACTATCACGAAAATATTCCCACAATTTGACCCAATAACTAAATTCCAAAATAATTCACGTTTTTAATGATAATTTTTTTATTAAATTAATGATATAATTCCACACGCATTTGGATGTGGTTCCGACCATATTAATAAATTCACTTCAACGGTTATCATTCCATTTACGTCTCCTTAACTGTTAACATTTAATGTCCAGATGCATTGATGGCGACAATTTCAACCAGACTCTGACTGGCATCTGAATGCCAAGATTTCTAAAGCCCACGGACTTTTCTCCAACTCGGACCCCCAAATCCTGATCCGTGTGGACCCTGATTAAAATCTAACCCGAGAAAAACCTTTTCGTTGTGGACACTTATCGATCAAAGAGGTGGATGGATTACTATCTGGTCAAACGCATGTGTGTGATTGAATAAAGTGGGAAGGAGGAAAGTGACATTATCACATCAATTCTCACTTAATATCCCCATCAACAATGGTTGGTATACTTTTTATCAGATACCATTTGGCATAGAGATAGACATTGACTTAATCGATAAGTGAAGGAATCGTGTTAAAAGGAGATTTATTTTAAAATTTTATTATATCATTTTAACTTGTTAAATAAATGGATAGCGTAAAATTATTTGTAGCTTAAATTTATCATAATTTTTAATTTTTTTTTTTTTTTTAATTTGAAATTAAGATAGATTAATGTGAATTAATTTTAACTTTCAACCATGTTAGAAGGATTATTTTTTAAAGTAAAATCTATAATATATCTTTTTTTATTGTAAATAATATTTTGTTGATTTGTTTTAATAAGTTTAAATTTAGAAAAATGACTTTCAGATTAATCAGATAATTAGATTTAATTTTATTCTAGATTTACCAAGATGAGAGGGATCAAATTTCTTTTCACTTTAAAAAAAGTTTGTATCTCAAGATATTTAATCCTTCTCGCATAGATCCTAAATTAAGATGGATCTAGTTTGGTTTAAGTATTAATTTTATGTTTTTTTATTTTATTTTAATTTTTAGTTTTATGTAATTTGAAGAAGTTAAAATTTATTATAATTATTAATTTTTTAATTTTATATTTTTATCATTTTAATTTTATTTTGACCTAGCCTAAATAATAATATTGAATTGTTTTAATAATAATTAAAAAAAATACTTTATATATAAAGTTGATACCAATTTAAATCCATTTAACTCTTGATCTACCAAGGGCCTAAGGGCCTAGAGGGATCAAAACTTTTGATATACAAACCTCTTTTAGATTTGATATACTCTAAAAGAGGTTTGTATATCAAAAGATTTGATCCCTATGGGCGCTTGGTAGATCTCCAGTTAAGATGAATGTAGGCTAGTTTAATTTCTCTCTTTAAATAGACTACATTCCACATCAATACATTACATTACATTAATCTTTTTATTTTATTTTATTTTATTTTTATTTTTATGTAATTTGACTTAGCCAAAATGTTAAACATCACATTACAACTTTGCTACCATGGGGAGCTAGATTTTATCCCTCTTTTCCCTTGGTAGATATGGAGTTAAGATATTTACATTGCATTACATTAATCTTTTTATTTAATTTAAATTTTTATTTTTATGTAATTTGACTTAGTCAAAATGTTAAACATCACATTACAACATTGCTACCATGGAGAGCTAGATTTGATCACTCTTTGCACTTGGTAGATAGGAGCTAAGATGGACCTAGGTTAGTGTAATTTCCCCCTTTAAATAGGCTACATTTTACATCAATACCATGGGTTCTCAATAAAATGGGTCATTTATATTTTTATTATTATTTTATTTTTATAGAGTTATTTTTATTTTTTTATTTTATTTTTACCCACTTAAAATGTTTACATATTTCTTTTTTATCGGTCAAAGCCTAGTATTATATTATCATATCAAAAACAAAATTTACAGTAGTAGCCACCATGGCTCGATTACATTCAATCACCCTCGAAGGCATAGAATGCCCGTAGAACCTGGGTACTTGCCAAGGCATTTGAAGCACTCGATTATCTGCCGCAAAATTACAAAAAACATACCGAAAGCTATCATCATGGGGGTGGATGCAGGGGGCGAGTGAAGGAGCCACGAAGAGACGATCCTGATGGTGCAGGTGGTAGTTGATGTGATCCACTTTAGTCTCCAGGGCTTAGAGGTGGTCTTGAGAGTGCCTCAAAATACTGTACAGACTCTCCAGAGCCTCAAGGGTCTCTGTCTGAGGGCTTTGGACAACGTTAATGTAAGCCACTAATTCATTTTGGTCCTCATACCTCTACTCTCTCAGGGTGTCCAAGTTGAGTTGAATCTGCTGGAGTTGGGCGGAGATGGCTTCAAGGGTGACCGAGGCCTCAATATCGCTAGGGGATTGGGCCGGGGAGACAGCTATGGCTGCTGCTGAGTGTTGCCTCTCCGTAGACTCTGAGTGGGAACTCGAGTTTTTTGGAACCTCTCGATTATCCATTCCTCGGCCAAGACCACCACGACGGGCTCGACCATGCTCTCTCTACATACAAGCGTCCTTCTCTGCCTCTCGATGTGTTGCGCTAACTCTCCAAGTCACCTCAATTCCGCCCATCCGGGAGACCCACGCTCCACCACTGAACCCTCGGCTGAGCTTGGCTTGGACCGCGTCCTACGTCTGCTGAGTCCCGTAGACCAAGGACACATGACCACCCCTATTATTTACAGTGTTGTCCAGGGAGGTGTAGAGGCTCCACCACCCACATATATGATTTGCAAGAAGGTCATATTGCTTCGCAAGCCCGAGGCAAAACCACCCAGGGGTTGCGACACCGTGGGGTTGTTGATGTGTAGTCCGTAGATTTGGAGCTGGCACCCAAGCTGCAAACCCAATTATTTCAACCAAAAACACGTCCACCGTCTGGAATTCACCGCCACCTCACTTGTCCTCCTCCTGGTGCAGCGCGCGTGTTCCCGTGTCGTTGCCAGGAAGCCTCCTCGCTTCCCACCGTTCGCCACCATTGCCCGCTCCTCTACTCTATCCAAGCTGTCGGAGCTCAAGCTAGGGCTTGAGAACCAGCGGGTGATCATTGGCATAGACCACTGCATCAACCTTCACCATCGCCTGCAGAAAAAAAATGCGCAGAGCAACATCCCTCATGTGTTTTAACAATACCAACCTGTCGTGAAATCTCCAGCCCCGAGGCTCTTTACCACTCGTGTGTGCAAGCTTGGTGAGTCGGCGGGCGCATGGATTGGGATCGGGCGGGCCTTAACTGCCCCCCTCCCACTTGTTCGAGTGATTAGACACCCCCATCGGGGACGTGAAGGTTTTCATCCATTAGGCTTTGGAGCTCCCGACTTTCTCCAGGGTCCAAGTCTGCTTTAGTGACGATTTCGTTCCAACTGCCACAAAATTCATAAGTTGGCTTATTCGTACCTCTGTTGGCCAACCAGTCGACCACCTTATTCCCTGAGCGGAGCACATGGCTCGTAGTGATGTAGTCTAGTTGGCTTATGAGACTGCTGATGTTGGAGAGTTGGGCATCCAACCGCCAACTCTTAGCTATTCTCTGTGGATTCGAGCCATTGATTATTTTCTGGGTCATATCCAGAATCAACCGGGAGTCCCCGAATATATGTATACATTTAAAATGTTTACACTACATTACATTAAACTTTTCATTTAATTATATATATATATATATATATATATATATATATATATATATATATATATATATATATATATATATATATATATATATATATATATAATTTGACTTAATCAAATTGTTAAACATTACATTCCAACATCTCTACCATATTGAGTTGTAGAGCGCCTCTAGGCGTAATTAAACCCTAAGAGTTAGCTCAAGTGGTCTAAAGCTAGATGTGAAGTTCTTTGATATTGATGCTAGTTGTTGTTGATCATAGTTTGACTCTTTTTTATTCTCTTTGTGCAAAACCCCATAATATGGGTCAACAGTTTACCATCCATGAAATGTGGGGAAGTGTTATGGGTTTCTCATGCTTTCATTCCAAGTATATATATAAAGTTAATATTGATGATGTGGTGATGATCAACGTCCACTAAGACCAATTTGGTCTATCGGACTATAAGAAAGTAAGAAATTAGTTAAGGTTCTTTAATATTTTATTTCTATGATCGAAAAGAAGGAAAAGAAACATTTCTAGATCACCATAGTTTTGTTAACAAATTTAGAAAGTTGCATGTGTGGAAAAGATTTGAATTTTTTTTAATAATAATTTTAAAAATAAACTTTAATTTATATATAGAGTTAATTTTGCATTATTTAATTTATTTAAATATCAACATTAATATCTTTTTTAAATGTCACATGTCAAGCTCATGTTTAGCATCAATAGCATTACACATCTCTTTCATACTAATCAAACATTTACTTTCTTCATACTAAAAAGGTTGTACAAAAAAAGAAAAGAAAAAAAAGAAAGTATCAATTCAAAACAATATCTCAATATAAAGATATGTCATTATAATAAGATAAAATGTAATATCATATAGATAACAACACCCAGACATATAAATTTTATAAAGCATGATGCCAAATTGCCAACAATATTAGTAATAAAGTGAGAAAAGTTATCACAACACCTCAAAGATATTAATATACTAGAATGAAATATATTAAAAAAAAATCATTTTAAAAATTTGTCCATTATACACATAGATTTTAGTATTATATGAATAGTGCAAAGTCATTTAGAATCATTAGTGTAAAATGTACAATACACTAATCAACTTTTACACATGTAGGGGGGTAATTCCACATTATTTTGCAAAACCACATACATTTTATTACATAATTCCAATAATGTGGTGTGGGTTTAAGAAAAATTCAATAATCCTAGATAGGTGTTAGACTACTTTGACAATTAGTCTTATTCATGTACATGCCAATAACACTTGGTAATAACCCTAGCTTGCTCTCACAATAAAAATGTATGTTCTTTAACTTAGGCAAAGCAAAGAGAGGGAGGGTTTTGAAATAAATATGATGATCATTGTTTATGCCCAAATCTCGAATCTTAAGGCCATGCATTTTAAATTAGGTTTTAAGGATGAATTATTATCTTACTTATTTCATGTAAAAATGTCAATATAACTTAAATGAAAACATAAATTTAATTTTACATTAATGAGGGAGGTGGGTTAACCTTCACTTTTCTTTCAATTTAGAAAAGAGTATACAAAAGAACTTAACCGTTTAGAAAAGAGTATACAAAAGAACTTAACAATTTTATAGTATCAATTAACTATACTCGAGTAAGTGTAAGAGCACAACCTCTTTGATCTTACCAAGCATATTACACAAGCTTTTTCTTTTTAGAATTATCAACTCCATTATCTCCAACCCTTTTACTTACCAAATCTCTTTCATCTATCTTGAAGCCCTAAATCACTTTGGTTGGGACCTAAGAAATATGAAGATACATTTTTGACCTCTCTGTTAGTAGGAAATTTGTCTATTTGTAACAAATTGCTTACTTTTATGAAGAATCGCTTTACTTATCGAAAGGAGACTAAAGTCATGACAAAATCCCAACAATACGACAATTACAATATGCAAATATGAATCATAATGATGAAGTATTGCACTGCTTTAATATTTTGTTTTGTTTTGTTTTGTCAAAAACACACAAACCTCAATATGCATGACAATTCAATGATTTTTTTTTACTGAAATGAGAATTTTTGGATAATCTATAACTTTGAAAGATCGATTATCACTATTACACTAGATATAACTATTTCATAAATATCACAAATAAACCAATTACAACATGTCTCTGAAAAATTGAATCCCTATAACTAAGAAAACTAATGGTTAACCAAACCACTCAAGCCAAAATTCTTTGACAACCATTCATTAAATTATTCTTAATATAAAAATAATGATTAATCATTACTTTCCCTTATCTCTTCATTTTTCAAAAATTATATACTTGAAATAATTTAAAATATAAATAAATAAAGTGTTTAGTATTCCTTAAATAAAATATCGGACTCTGTTTCATACTTTGTTTTCTTAGTTGCACTAGATTATGAAATGAGAGAACATTACTATGCTTTCTTATGTTGTAAGAGTGTATAGGATAAGACAATATTGGAAAGAATATTGGGAACGTAGATATTATGGTTCGAAGTGTCATTTCAATGTTTTGGAAAAAAAAATTAAATTTATAATACATAAAATAAAATATTTAAATATTATTTTAAATTAATAATTTGAATTTTTATATAATATATTAAATTTTATGAAATTAATATAATAAATTATATTTTCACTATTAAAGTAAAAATTTAGCTTTGGATAGGGTGACTAACATGATGGAGGGGAGTGGAATGTCATCATCCCACTTGGTAAACATACGGGGATGTGGCATTAGCAATCGAGGAGGTATATTGAAGATAGTGCACGATTCAAGGATTATTGTTTTGTGTTACTTAATGGGAATGATGATGGAAAATATTGCATAGGTTGTGGATGGAGAGCAGAGTTGGTGTGCTTGTGTGGAGTTTCAAGGAAGAATTAATGCTAATACCATGTTAAATCCCTAACAGATGATTCAGGGATTTCAATCTGCGTGCAATTGGAAATTAGTGGAGAAGGCTAATATCCTATCAGTAGTAAGGAGATTGGATTTTCAGGAGCTAAGATGGGACGAGACCTCTGAGGTGCATATCCATTACCTTGGACTGTGCATGGTTGAAGAATTTGGGTCTAGAGGATGAAGGGCTACTGGACTTTGATTAGTTGGATCTCAAGCTTTACAAGATGGCTTTTTCTCCCAAGTTTCAAGAGAAGAAATAGTCGGTAGGAAATTCTCTAGGGAAAAATTTAAGGATGGACATTTATCTTAAAGTTTAAAAACTTGGCGAATCTTAGTAGTCCCCAATATGTGAATTGTAAAAATTTTGATGTTATTTTTGTAAAAATATTTAGTTTTGTAATCATTTTATATTAGTATATATAAATTTTTGGCGATTTTTAGGGTAAAATATTTTTATACTATAAAATTTGAGCGAATCAATTTTTAAAAAAATGGGAATTGGTGAATCTTTTTTTTGGAAAAAGCATGGAAAATTAGCCCACCTACGAATATTAGCCCCTAAAATTTTCCATGAAATTCTCCTATGTGTCTGGACTCTGGTATTAGTACATTTACTCTCCTCTTTCGCAAGTCAACCAAAATTAGTTAGATGCAAGGAAGGTGTGTGGTCGTGTTTTGGAACAATGTATCAAGTGGTTGAAGGTTGCACAAAATTTACATGGTCATTGTGAATCAAGCTTCATGCCTACAAGGTTGTATCTCCTCCTTTGTTTGCACTTCCATTGTATTTTATGTCATCGAAATTTTGTAATGTCCCCATTTTAAATTTCCCTTATGATACGACTAGGATGGATTTCCAAAGTTGGTGACAACTTCATTATGGGAGCAACATTTCATTATTAATGAGCCCAGAGGGTTTTGGAGGAGTTTTATGGGGTCTGATAGGATTCACTCACAACATTTCATCATTAGCGCTAGTTATGCATAGTTTATTCTTGGTTCTGCTGCATTCTAACAATTCTCGTAAAACATGGATATTAATGAGCATATCTTAATTAAATACACTTAAGGTTCCAATTTGGGAAGAATATTTGATGAATCACCTTAGTGTAATAGCTCGTTGGAACTCCCTGAATGTGGGTGACAACAAAAGGACGCATGACAACTGCCTCTCCCACGCCCAAGAGGATGAAGATCTGCAGCGCAGGTCCTCACCCGATGTGGAACCTCACTCTAGCAATCATCCACATGAGATGATAGAGATAAGGCATAATGAAGACATGCTTGGACAGCATCACCCCCTCCAGGGTACCTCTCTACCGCAATCATTCTGAATTATCACCTGGATTGACATGCCGATCGACCATAACTCATCGCCCATGCCCTCTCAGAAAAACCGTTACAACACGCAGTTGCATGCGAGGCACAATTATGCCCAACCTCTTCACATGTGTCATAGGCCTATTAAAGGGAAGGTCATTCAGCACAAAAAGACACATAGTCTGCTCCTTCAGTTTATCTGTTGTTACAGTTCTTGCCCTTTTGCGTGCCCAGTCTATCGCTTGGCCTCTCCCTAGTGCTGCGCTACGCATAATTCCCCGAGCTACGCTCCTCCCTGACTGTGCATCTCAACCCAGCACCATCTGTCTAGCCAGTTTCATAAGCCTGTGTGTTGTCTTTATCCCGTGCCCATTGCCATGTACCTTGCTTCGCACATCCCTCTTTGTGCGCATTCGCCAGTTTCATAAGCCTGTGTGTTGTCTTTATCCCGTGCCCATTGCCATGTACCTTGCTTCACACATCCCTCTTTGTGCGCATTCCCCTTGCTTCGCACCTCCATTGCTTCAGCTTACCATGGCACCTAGGCTGTGACAAAGAACTATCCGAGGAGGCCAGAGAGGAGTGCTCCCTGGTCGATACCACCGGGGGCTAGATAATCGCTTGGAATATGTTTAAGGCTCCTCCTCGGGTAGTCATGCCAGAGAGGCTCCTCAGAGCCCCAAACTTGATCAGGAGGAGGAAGCCCCCTCGTAGGTTACACAGAGAGGCAGAAGTGGACCAAGGAAGTCCACCATTGCGCACCAGGTGCACCCCTTGCCTCGCAAGACCGAGCCTCTTCCGGCCCAGGAAGATGAGGGGGAGGATACAGATGTTTGGATAATGGATTCAAAAGGTACCTGGACATGTATCTCGAATGCAGAATACCTGGTGGTTTCCATCCTTTGCGCACCAGTCTCCAAGCCTCTGCGTCCTCCCACTACTGCAGAGGAAGCTGCCACGTAGGTGTATGCATGTCCCATAGTGGAAGAAGATCTAGACAACGATGATGAAGCCGAAGACAAATGACCACGCAACAACTCAATTCTTCCTTGTTTTTTGTCATGCTTTCAATTACCACATAATTTCTATTTTCTCTAGTGCAGTAGCACATTTTGTAATTTTCAGTTTTATGTACTTTCCGGGCTGGTTTCCTCCATGGTGGCAGCCCCTTATCTGCACCACAAAGTTTGGGATTGGTTAAGCCCAACTTACCAACCCAGCCTGTAGTGCGCTTAACCAATCCCAGCCTGTAGCATATGTATTGTTTCTCCTTTCGAATTAATATAGATTAGCCTAATTTACCAAAAAAAAATAGCTCGTTGGAACTAGAACGAAGAGATCTATAGGATGGGATGGTGAAAAGTGACTTTTAGTGGCCTGAGATATCACAGAGGTAGATTTACCATTTTCCTAAATTAAAAGTGACTTTAGTTAGTCATTTAAAAAATAAATGGTTGCTCTAACTCACGGGGATCTGAACTTTGAATCACATGCTTTACATATTACTTCATAACAAGGTGATGGCCAATTGAGCTACATTTAATGGGCTTAATTAGTCATTTAATTAAATAAAAAGGGGAAATGATTAATTGAGGAAAAATTCTAAGTGACTAAACTAAAATAAAATAAAAAGTCACTTCAGATAAGAATAAGAGGAGAAGCTTCTAGAGCAAGAAATAAAACAATAAAAAAATTCCTTCTAGAAAGTAAGAGAAAGATCCATCAAGCCTTTAAAATGAGGGAAAGCAAATCACTTGGGACATCTTGGAGTTGCATATTTTTCTTATTGGAGAAGTTTGGGAATGAGGTTCTCAAATTTTAGTAAGCCCCAAGATGAAAACCCTTGTGTTTCCATTTCTTGTGAGTTAATATGCCCTTCTTTTACATAGTGTCCAAAATATTTGAAGGGTCTTACCAAAACACAAGTCAAATTTTTTTTCTACATGATATGAGGAACTCATCTACAATTTTATGTATAATACTATGTTGGGCACAAAACTCATGTTTTGGATTTTCTTTATTCATCTCCAAATGCACACAATTCACTTGCAAAACTACCCTCTCAGATGCCCATATCTAGAAATTTGAATTACAAGTTCTTTTAAGGATTCAACATCTACCTATAAATTTAAATAAATTTAAGATAACTTAGTTAGACAATGATACTTCTACATTAAAGATGTAATGTGAGACTAATTAAAGTCGCAATGAAAAATATCAATACAATATAAAAATAAAAAATATAATAATCATAAAACAACGCAATAAAATATATATATATGTGTGTGTGTGTGTTTTGGTTGTTGAATTAATTAATTAATTAATTAATTATAACCCTGTTATATATATATATATATATATATATATATATATATATATATATATATATATATATATATATAGATAACAGGGTTGTAATTAATTAATTCATTCATTCAACAGCACATGTTTTTACAATATTTTAATGAGTGGCTCAAACTCTTAATGTTATTGTTGAAGTTTACAACAAGAAACAGTGAAATTGACATTAGGAAACAACATCCTTGATCCTAGTGAAAATTAAGCACCTACACTAGGTGGGGCCCACACAGGATATTTTTAGGTGGATGTCTATTTATAAATGCATGTCAACTATTATTATCCCTTAATATTATTTGGACAATAAATAATAATCTATTCTCAATGTGGACTTGGAAATAGTTAACTAAAGTGGAAAATCAGTTAGCTAAAGGAATTTCGAGTTAAGAGATTGGTTGGTGAGACATGCAGGTTGACTTAGTTGTAACTAAGTGATTTGAAGTTGTAACAGAGTTGGAAGTGCAGTTATGAAAGTTGTAAATTTGTTTAACTCAGTTAAGTGAGTTAAAATCAGTTGTGCTAGTTGTAACTGAAGATACACTAGTGAGAGATCAAGTGAATTAATTATTAATTAATTCACAATCAGTGGCCTCACATGCAATTGAAGATTTACTACTATTAACTGCATGCATGTTACATCCAGTGGAGATCCAGTTGAGATGTAGGTGAAATGGAAAATTGATTATCAGTTGTGACATTATCCGGTTGCATACATGCAACCACACAGACATTGGATGTGCCCATGATATTTATGCAGTCAAGGAAAGCAAGTAAGAAATCATTCAGGGTTCTTTACCATCAGGGATTGCGTAGTGGAGGCAGACTGTCTGGAGACAGTAAATTGGCTAAGGAACTTGCTAATTTTTGTATGACAGTGTGAGACAGTTAGCTATTGTACTGAGAGCTCTTGGATTGGAGCTTTGTATGTAATTGTTTCATGATCCATGATATTAGACATAATAGAAGATAGTGGGGTTTTTAGCTATATGCTTTCACCAGGTAAATTATCTGTGTTATGTGTGATTGATCTTTCTTCATGATATTGTGATTGGCAATTGTGTTTCAAATTCCACAAAGATTTTGTAGATGCGATTATGTATTTAACAGTAGCATATTATTGTTAGATAAGGAGAATCCAGGAAATACATATTTTGTATTAAATTTCTACAGTTATTGCATTCATGTGAACATCATAATCTTAGAATGACAAATATTGAATATTAGAATCTATAAGATA
Organism: Pinus albicaulis; assembly: GCA_034641835.2. NCBI lineage: Eukaryota > Viridiplantae > Streptophyta > Pinopsida > Pinales > Pinaceae > Pinus > Pinus albicaulis. The sequence goes on along the minus strand of CM076569.1, from coordinate 72,356,928 downwards.
CCAAAGGTTCTTTGATCATTTACAAACATCATATTTATGGTAGTGATCTTGGATTTTGACCTTTTAGCCAACCAATTGTTCAAGTTTCAACAATTTATTCCAAGGGATTTAAAAATCCACTAGGGTGAAAAGAATTTCTTACATAACAATTTATTAAAATTTTGGCAAAACACCTTCTTAAATGCACATGCTTTATAGATCAATGTTCCATGGTTCTATGAAATACTCCAACATAGTCACCAATTATAATTATATTGTATGCAACAATGAAGAATTTACATTAATTGTTCAAAATTCAATGTATGCTAGACAATATCCTTTTAAGAAAGTGAGAATTATTATATAGATTCATTTTTTATTTTTTTTGCAAAACCCCATAGCTCAAAAAATTCAAAGTCTCCTCCAATGTGTAACATCTGGAAGAAGAGGGTCAATTCACCTCCAAATATACTTGTATTTGTATACAATATATTTCTATTTGTATAAATGTATTAATATATAAATAACTGATAGAATGAATGATGGTGATATAATAACCTTTGTGATGGTTTACTTTATACTATTGATTAGTCATTAATATTGACTAGTTAGGAATGAAAAGTAAGTATGTGTCTTTGAATTTTTTTTTTTAATTAATTAATTAATACTATTTATTTCTATGTTTATGTTTATAATAAAAGTGTTATGGAATTTGTGTTCAAGCCCATTGGAAGGGTCATTAACTTGCAAAAGTATTGTCTGACCAATTATTAAAATTCAGATTCAATTAGCAATTTAGCTAGTGAATATTTTCTTAATTGGAGGGCGGGCTCAAATACTTGGGTTCTATTTAAAACCCAATAATTACCAATCAATAGACTAGTTTTTATTAGTAAGAAAATAAAATCTAGAATATCAATATGGATATTAGGATTTTTATCTAAAGGTGGTCGTTTGGTTCTACTTAAATCAATTTTGGAAAGCATCCCAGTATACTAGAATTCTATTGCTTTGATTCCGAAGGGTATGCTTAATAGTATTCATGAAATCTATTACCATTTCTTATGGATAGGTGCTAAATCACAATCTGGAATTGGTTTGGTAAATTGGTATAGTCTAGTTGCTCCCAAGGAGTTAGGTGTTTGCAGTGGCTTAAAAAATTAAATCTCCCTGTCAAATCATTGACCAACAGGAAGTTGTGGAGACTGATTCAAGGTAGCTCCCTTTGGATCCACCCAAGCCAAATATTTTCCTAATTTTATTATTATTGTAAATTGGTTTAGGCTCCCCTGAAAATAAGCTAAAGGGTCGAATGCTTGGAAGCATTTGGTGAGAGTCTTCCCTTTGGTTAGTAAATATGTTGCTTAGATATTATGGAATGGAAAGATAATTCGAATCGGTGTAGATCCTTGGTATGCAGATGGAAATGACTACCTTATATTTGACTCCCTTATCCAGAAGCTCAATCAGGAAAAAATATTCTATTTGGCCAATGCAGAAGCTCAATACCCTAAGTCAAAGGAATACCACGCTAGAAATTGGACATATCCTTGTACTTGGAGGGAACTTTAGCTGATGAATGGGATCAATTTGTAAATATTTTAGTTTAAAAAATTATTGTCCTCAAAGTAGACTCTTTTGATTCTCTATGTTATTCAAGGAACCAAAATAAATGTAATTTCACAACCAAGTTGGGCTATAAAGCCTGGGTTGAAGATAATTATGAGGCTCTGAAATTATGGTGGTGGGAGGAAATTTGAAAGTTAAGTGTTCCACTCAAAGAAAAAATAATAACATAGCTGGATTCCAGCAACAAAATCTTGATATGGAAAGTTATTTCAAAATTGGTATGGTTCAAACCATGTAGATGTCCCTTGTGAAAAATGGATGAAGAATATTCTTTCCATTTATTTGTTCATTTCATCTTTGTTAATCATGTCATCTCTCTAGTATGGAAGGATTTAAATCCAAAAGCACATTGGGTGTTGCCAATTCTTATTGGAAGTATAAGACTTTGGCTCTCTGATAAATCAATAAGGATTCTTTCGAGTCTATGTTATGAAACCAGCTCCAAAAATAGAAGAAAAGAGAGATGAACACCTTAGAAATAAGCCACTTCGAGGGGGCAACCTTCAATACATTACATAAATGAACAATTCTTGGATGATAAAAATGACAAAACCTCATTCTATATATAGGAGTCCATTGGGTCACAATATAATCCTAGCTGACCTAACAATAATAATGTAAGGGCACAATAATAATAATATTGGGGTTACAGGGGTACAAAAATAACAATAATGGGGCTACACTAACAACAATAAGGGAGTACACTCGTAATATAGGGACCTAAAGTGCCCCTCTCCTTCAAAAAAGTGTTGTCCTCAACGCTTGAGTAGCTCTGGGTGCTTCTGTATAAAAGTATCATCCTCCCATGTAGAATCTTTAGTGGATAAGTTCTTCCACTTGATAAGATACTCTAAAATTGATCGATTTCGTAGCTGTCGAGTTCTTGTTTCCATGACTGCTTCAGGTTCCAATATGATTTTTCCTTCCTCACTAAGTTCTGGCAATAATGTTTGAACTAGAATTTTTTCACCTATAACCTTATTTAAGCATGAAACATGGAAAACTGGATGCACTTGCGACGAAGGAGGAAGCTCCAATTTGTATGCCATAGTACCAATCTTTTGCAACACCTTGTAAGGACCATAGTAATTTGGCGATAATTTATTATCCTTCTTAGCTTGCTTGAGGGACATTTGTTTGTATGGTTTTAGCTGTAAAAATACCCAGTCTCCTACATCAAAACTTCTCTCGCTGCGATGTTGATTTGTTTATTGTTTCATTCGATTTTGTACCAAATTTAGGTTATCCTTTAAGATTTTGAGAACTTCTTGTTGATGCTTGATGTGATCTTCCACTGCTTGAACCTGGAATTTTCTCTTAAAGATGATGTGATGGAGGTGGATGATATCCATAAAGTGCCATAAATGGGGTCATTTTTGCTGCAGTATGGAAGGAAGTAATATACAACCATTTAGCGAGAGGTAACCACTTGACCCATTGTATTTGTTTATTAGATACAAAACAATGAAGATATCCTTCCAAAAATTTATTCACTATCTCAGTTTGACCATCGGATTGAGGATGATAGGATGAGCTATGAGATAGTTGAGTACCCAAGCAAGAAAATAATTCCTTCCAAAAATTTCCAGTAAAAATGGGATCTCTGTCGCTTACAATAATCTTTGGGTTTCCATGTAGCTTTTGAATTGTTTCCATAAATGTAGTAGCAATTTTACTTGCTTTAAATGGATGAGATAATGCACAAAAGTGTGCATACTTGGTAAGTCTATCAACTACCACCATGATGACACTCTTTCCTTCGGACTTAGGTAAACCTATGATAAAATCCATTGAAATCTCCTCCCAATGTTGACTTGGAATGGATAAAAGTTTTAAAATACCTGAGATCTTAATTGTCTCAACTTTATTTTGTTGGGAAACCAAACATTCTGCCACAAACTTTTGAATATCAAATTTAAGGCCATCCCAAAAAAATTCTTTCTTCACCCTGTGGTAAGTTTTTAAAATCCCTGAGTGTCCTCCTAAAGGAAAAGTGTGCAATTCCAAAAGAATATTTTGTATTTTTCTTTTGTTGGGAATTTTTACAAAGATATAAGTGATATTTGTACCATAAGGAATCATTTTTACAACTAAATGTATCATATGTACTAGGATCTTGCTGCAAATTTTGAATGAGTGTCCACACTTCTTCATCCTTCTTCCATTCATCCCTTGCTTCGGTTATCCAATATGGTTGGATAATAGAAATGGAACAAAGCAATGCTTCCACATCTTCATTCTTTCTTGAGAGTGCATTTGCAAGAAAATTTAGCTTCCCTTTTTTGTAGATGATTTCAAAGTCATAACCCAACATCTTTGTGACCCATTTTTTCTACTCTTTTGAAGATAGTATTTTGTTCCAAAAAGTGTTTAATACTATCATGATTAGTTTTTACCTTGAAGTGTCTTCCCATTAGGTAATGTCGCCATTTCTTTAGTGCATATAGTATTGCTAACATTTCCTTCTCATAAATAGCTTTCTGTAAATACTTTCCTTTGATTGGACGACTTTCAAAAGCAATGGGTCTTCCTTCTTGCATTAAAACATCACCAATTCCATTTCTCGAGGCATCACATTCTATAATAAAGGTTTTTGTGATGTTTGGTGTAGCTAAGACCCGTGTTAGGCACATTGCCTATTTAAGATTTTCAAATGCCTTAGTTGATTCAGGAGTCCATGAAAATGCATCTTTCTTCAGTAATGTTGTTAGAGGTGCTGCTATTCTCCCATAATTCTTCACAAACTTGCGATAATACCTTGTTAACCCAATAAATCCTCGCAACTGCTTTATTGTTGTGGGGGCTTTCCATTCCTTAATGGCTTCAATTTTGCTAGGGTCTACCTTAACACCCTCGTGAGATACAATATGACCCATATATTTGTACTCCAAAGAAATATTTGGATGTTTTTGCATATAATTGTTTCTCCTCCAACAGTTTGAGCACCCTGTCAACATGTTGAACATGATCCTTCCAAGACTTGTTGTAGATTAATAAATCATCAAAAAATACTAGCACAATTTTTCTAAGGAAGGGTTTGAAAATGGAATGCATCAACCCTTGAAATGTATAAGGTGCATTGGTAAGGCCAAAAGGCATGACCAAAAATTCATAATGACCCTCATGAGTTCGAAATGTTGTTCTCGGAATATCTTCAGTCTTCATTCTAATTTGATGATATCCTGAACGAAGATCCAACTTGGTAAAATAAATTGCTCCATTTAATTCATCCAATAATTCATCAATCACAGGAATGGGAAATTTATCTTTAATAGTAATATTATTGAGCTCCCTATAATCTAGACACACGCGCCATGATCCATCCTTCTTGTGCACCAATACTACTGGAGAAGAGAACAAACTTTGACTAGGTTGACTTATACTAGCCTCTAACATTTCTACAATCATACGTTCAATTTCTCTCTTTTGGACATAAGGATATCTATAAGGCCTGATGTTTGGAGGAACACTTCCTGGAATTAAATGAATAACATGATCATGATCACAAATAGGTGGGAGTCCTTTGGGAGTTTCAAACACCTTGGAATGATTATCCAAGACTTTTTGCAGATCTGGAGAAATAGAAGATTTTGATGTTGGAACTTCTAGTGAGCATAATTATGCAATTATGCCTTGTTGTTATTTCTTTAGAAGCTTTTTCATGACATTAGAGTTTATTATCTTTCCCAGCTTCCCTACAATACCCCATAATTCGACTTCCTTTCCTTTCGAAAAAAAATTCAAGAAAAGTTATTGAAAATTAAAAGCTACCGTCCCCAAAGATTGTAACCATTGTACTCCTAGTACAACATCAACACCTCCAATTGGAATGGAAAGCATTGGACTATTCAATACATATTCCCCCATGGTCAGCTTGATATTATGGCATTTTCCAGAGCAATTTATAGTCCCTCCATTTGCAACCATCACTTGACATTTTGGTGATGGGTATAGGAAGCAATTCAATTCCTTGGCTACCTTAAAATGAATAAAATTATGGGTACTACCCAAATCAATCAACACTATTACCTTTTTCTTCTTGATATTTCCTTCTATCTTGAGAGTTTTAGGAGTGGTAATTACTTCCATATAACACAATATTGTCAGAATCATTTCTTCTTCTTCTAGGGTTGGTTCTTGGTGTATATCCTCTTCTTTTGAAGTTTGTTGTTCATTTTCTTCCTCCTCTTCACAATCTATGTAAAATAATTTCTTATCGGCACACTTATGACCTTTAGTGTATTTGATATCACAACTGTAGCAAAGCCCTTTTGATATTTTTTCTTCCAATTGTTGTGGTGTCAACCTTGTAGGTTGTGGAAGTCTAGGAGTAGAAACACTTCCATCTTTATAGATGTGAGTGGTAGGCTTCCTTGTCACCATAATTTTACATTCAATTTTTCTTGCCAACCTGAAAGCCTTCTCCAATGAATAAGGTTCTCAAACACAAACCTCATGTTGAATGCTATCCTTTAAAGTCCATATCAAGACATCAATCTTGTGTTTCTCTGGAATATCAATTACCCTTATATTCAATTTTTGGAAGTCCTCAATATGCTCCACCACTGAACCCTTTTGTTTGAGATTTATCAATTGGCTAAATAAGGTGTTGCTATTTTTATCCTCATAATGTGATATCATTTCTTCTGTAAAAATTGACCAAGTGACAATTTTTTTACGAGAGAAAAGCCATCGATACCATACAAATGTGTTTTGTTCTAGATGTAAAGTTGCAACGCGTAAATTTTGTGTGTTTTGCACATTATTGAGATCAAAATATTGCTCCATATGTAGTATCCATGTTACGGGATCCTTGCCATCAAACTTCCTCATATCCATCTTTGGAATATGGTGTTTCTTCCATCCAACATTAGAGTTTATGAAATCACGATTAACAATTATTTTGTTCTCATCATGAGTTTCCTCTACTATCTTTTCGCCATTAGGAAACATTTCTTGTATCAACTTTTCCAAACCTTCGATGTCTGCTTTTAGGTCATTCTTCATGTTCTCCATGTTGTCTTTCATTTTTTCATCGATCTTAGCTTCCATGCCATCCATCTTAGCTTCCATGCCAACTTCCATGCCATCCATCTTAGCTTCCAAACCATCCATATTAGCTTCCATGACTTTCTTCAAAACATCCATATTAATTTACACGTCTTTCTTTAAAACTTCCATTTCATTTTTTGTTGCTCTTTGCGATAGTGAAATTTGGTGCACTTGCTCTTGTAATTTTGATATCTCATGTTGCATTTCTTCATCTTCATGAGTCATAGTAGAACCTTCTGAAAGATTAATGGGTGTTGAATCCTTTTTAGGGGGCATTTTAGAACCCAATACTGATATCTATTCTTCAATATGCCCTTGGAATAAATTCAAACTAATTTTTCAAACAAGACTTATGTAATTCGAAAAAAAATACACACCTTTTTCTTGCTTTTGAGGAGCTCGATATTGAAACTAAATTATCTCTGTGATTTCGGATCTTCAATATTTGGAATTTGGTCCTATAGTAGCCCTATGAATATTATTTCGAATGCCACATATCTGACCTAATTTGGATTCTTCAAGGAAAAGTTATGCCCAATCTCCCACAATGACCTAATTATGGACTGGTTCAGTAGAGAGAACTTGTATGGCGTGCCACTTGTCACCGTTTCCTCCTTCAGCTCTAAAATTGATAATAATAAAAAACTACATTCCGTGTACTTGTAGCTATTTTTTACAGAATTCCAATCCGATGCTCAGAGAGAGAGTTATGAGGATTTTCCCACGGTCACATCTTTAAGATGAAAATCAGGATCCTGAACAAATCCTAACTTACACAGATCATATCTCTGAAAATATCGTGAATCAAGATCTGAAATTTTTATATGCCGTTCCCCAAGTTTTTGGCTTCACTTTATAAAAATTTCAGCTTCTTAACCTTCGTAGAACAAAATTTATAGTGAAAATTCTACGATTACCTGTTTAGGTGAAATTCGGGAGCCTGAAAAAAACCCTAACGTCCATAGATCATATCTCCAAAAATATTGCGAACCAAGATCTGAAATTTGTACATGACATTCCTCAGGACTTCATCTTCACTCTGTAAAAATTTCAGCATCTAAAACTTTGTAGAAAAACAGTTATAGCGAGAATTCAACGATGACCTGTTTTGAGCAGCGAAACCCTAGAATCCAAAGCTCTGATACCAATTGTTATGAAACCAACTCCAAAAATAGAAGAAAAGAGAGATCAATGCCTTAGAAATAAGCCACTTCGAGGGGGAAACCTCCAATACATTACATAAATGAACAATTCTTGGATGATACAAATGACAAAACCTCATTATATATATAGGAGTCCATTGGGTCACAGTATAATCCTAGCCGACCTAACGATAATAATGTAAGGGCACAATAATAACAATATTAAGGTTACAGGGGTACAACAATAACAATAAGGGGGCTACACTAACAACAATAAGGGAGTACACTAGTAATATAGGGACCTAACAATCTACCATGCATTCTAGTTGACTATTTATGGCAAGTTGATATGAATATGGGAAAAATAGTTATTGTTATGCTAGATCCCTCATTGGTATTAAAAATGTGTGATTAGGATCGCTCAAGTTAACGATTTGTGAAGAGGTTTATATGTCAAATTTAATGTGTCTTTTATGATCAAATTATGAGTTAATTAACTTTTAAAAACTCGTGTACAGTATATGAAATGCAGATAAATAACACACAACATACTCATAACAAAATGGATGATAACAAAGTTTACCCCTCATGGGCTACATCTCCATGGACCTGCTTCAACTAGCTAGGTCCTCTTGGGATTATATTCAAATGTATGGTTACATACACCTGTAGTGTTCCAACTGATTTGAAGCTTGTTTCATTGGCTTCAGAACACTCAAAAACCCCAAAAATGACTATTCAATCTCTGAATTTGGTTTCCAACTGATCTAGGCTTGATCTCCCATCCTAGTGACCATGGGCTTGTTTAATCTCCAAAGTGAAAAAATATCCTTCATATGTGATCCAACGTCTCTGAAAAATGTACCATTGTGTTCATAACATCAAATACATCTAAAAATGATTGTTCATTCACTCAATTTGGCCTTCAACTGATCTGGGCATGGCCTTCCTTCTTGGTGGCCCTAAGCTCAAAATTATTCAAGGTGACAAAAACCTCTGTATAATTTCTCCTTTGCCTCTGCAAGTTGTTCCAATAGATTCAGAGCATACCAATATGCTAGGAATGACTATTCTTGAGCCAAAATTGGTCGAAAATTGCTCAAGATAGGCCTCATTTAATTTTCCCCTAGATTCTACCTCTAAATCTGGAGAAGTCCAGTTAGCTCAGACAATTCTGGAGAATCCGTTGAATTTGGTGCGCCTGCCAAAATCTCCACTAGATTAAGTATTCGGTTAATTAGGAGATAAGTTGTGATTAAGTGCAGATTAATGCACACTAAGTGCAGTTAGATTGATCGCTTGGTCTGAGTCATGTGGCACGATCACATAGGAGGTGGGTTGGCTCGCGGGGTTTGCCCCCTTCGTTCCACCATCAGATCCACACTGTGCATTCAAGTAAATGTTGGCCGCCTTTATTTTCAAGGAACAAGGCGTGGCCCAATGGTAAGCGGTGGTAATGGAGTGGGGGAGGTCATGGGGAGGAGCCCCAACCTCGCCCCTCGATACATGTTTTTGGCCACATTATAAAACATGCACTCCAAACCTTTATCAAACAGACTTTTGATTATGTTTAATACTGCCCATATATATATACGCCACCAAAACCTTTGACTTAGTTGGAATATGCACCAAATAATAACCAACCTTTGCACTGACTTTGGCATATAAAAAAATATGTGAACTTTGGGTATGGTTTAATGCCTCAGACTATGGGTTAAATAAATGTAGAATTATATTAATAAAGTTTGGAATTAAAAATGAATATATATATATGATAATTAAACCATATAATATATTATAAATATATATATATTATATATATGTGTGTGTGTGTGTGGAAATTTTTTTTTACAGGAGCAAAGCCATCGATACCATACAAATGTATTTTGTTCTAAATGTAAAGTTGCAATGCGTACCTTTTGTGTGTTTTGCACATTATTGAGATCAAAATATTGCTCCATCTGTAGTATCCATGTTACAGGATCCTTTCCATAAAATTTCCTCATATCCATTTTTGGAATATGGTGGTTCTTCCTTCCAACATTAGAGTTTATGAAATCACGATTAACATTTATTTTGTTCTCATCATGAGTTTCCTCTACTATCTTTTCACCATTAGGAAAAATTTCTTGTATCAACTTTGTCAAACCTTGCATGTCTTCTTTTAGATCATTCTTCATGTTTTCCATCTTAGCTTCCATGTCATCCATCTTAGATTCCATGCCAGCTTCCATGCCATCCATATTAGCCTCCATGCCATTCTTCAAACCATCCATCTTAGATTCCACGCCTTTCTTCAAACCATCCATCTTAGTTTCCATGCCTTTCTTCAAAACTTCCATGTCATTTTTTGTTGCTCTTTGCGAGAGCGAAATTTGTTGCACTTGCTCTTGTAATTTTGATATGTCATGTTGCCATTCTTCATCATCATGATTCATAGTAGAGCCTTCTAAAGGATTAATGGGTGTTGAATTCTTTTTAGGGGCCATTCGAGAATCCAATATTGATACTATTCTATAATATTCCCTTGGAATCAATTCAACTTGATTCTTCAAACAAGACTTATGCAATTCAAAAAAAAATACACACCTTTTACTTGCTTTTGAGGAGCTCGATATTGAAATTGACTTATCTATATACTTGCAGAACCTCAATATCTGAAATTTGGCCCTATAGTAGTGCTCTGAAGCTTCTTTCATATGCCATAGGTCTGACTTGATTTGGATTCTTCAAGATAAAGTTATGTCCAATCTCCCACAATGACCTAATTATGGACTGGTTCAGTAAAGCGAACTTGCACGACTTTCCATGTGTCACTGTTTACTCCTTTGGCTCTGAAATTTATAGAAAGGAAATGAAATTCCATGTACTTCCAGTCACTATTTATAGAATTCTAATCTGATGCTCAAAGAGAGAGTTATGAAGCTTTTCCCACAATCACCTCTTTGAGATGAAATTCGAGAGCCTGAAAAAGACCTAACTTCCACAGATCATATCTCCAAAAATATTGTGAACCAAGCTCTAAAATTGTGCGACGATGTTCCTCAAGATGTCAGGTACGCGCTCTAAAAATTTCAGCTTCTAAAACTTCGTAGAAAAAAAGTTATAGCGAAAATTCTGCGATGACCTTTTTAAGTGAAATTTAGGAGCCTACAAAAAGACCTAACTTCCACAGATCATATCTCTGAAAATATTGCGAACCAAGCTCTGAAATTTTGTGATGATGTTCCTCTAGATTTCAGCTTCACACTTTAAAAATTTTAGCTTCTGAATCTTCATAGAAAAAAAATTATAGTGAACATGCCAGGATTACTTGTTTGGAGCAGCAAAACCCTAGAATCCAAAGCTCTAATCCCAAATGTTGTGAATCCAGCTCCAAAAATAGAGGAAAAGATATATCAATGCCTTAGGAATTTGGTATCATGAATGTGTTAAAATATCGGAACAATGTCCGTATATGGGCCACAGACATCCCCATTCCTTGACAGCCCGTATCAAAGCTGGAATTCTCCGGGGTTTTGAAAGCAAGCTGGTTACCTACACACGTTTTTCTACATGCAGTTGGACAAGCTTGTTTTTCTATATTTTCCTACGACCTGCTATCTCAAGCGAGTCTGTTGATGTTGTCATCTGGTTACATTTTTGGTGCTTTGTTTTTTTATTAATGTATGGATGATGCTACTTCTGTTATCCGTTGCATGGTACCACCTCAAGCGAGCCTGCTATTATCATTGATGAAAAATTCTTGATGTTGTTGTTTGGTCATCCGATCTCCTCAAGAGAGCCTGTCTTATTCTAATGATGGGGAAGCTGTGATCAAGCGAGCCTGATTTCTATTCCTGTGTTCTCCTCAATATGATCCTACAAGTGGTTTGACTGGTTCAAGTATTCATATCAATGATACCATAGAGGTCTATTTTAATTTTTATTCTCTGCAAATGTTATGAATGTTTCCATGGATATTTGATGTTTGATAATTACGATTCTGATAATTATGTATGGATCGGTATAATGCCCTCCAGATTTGTATATGTCACAGTATTTGGAATTTTTCTTTCTTAGAAAGCACTTTCTTATATACTGCGGCATTGATGATATGGATTTCTCGCTGCTTACAGCTGAGAATGTAATGTTTGAATTATGTATTGTTATTAATATACAACGTTTTTTTTCTTTCTAAAAAAAAATAAATAAGCCACTTTGAGGGGGCAACCTCCAATACATTACATGAATGAACAATTCTTGGATGATACAAATTACAAAACCTCCTTTCTATATATAGGAGTCCATGGGGCCACAATGTAATCCTAGCTGACCTAACAATAATAATTTAAGGGCACAATAATAACAATATGGGGGTTACAGGGGTACAATAATAACAATAAGGGGGTTAAAATAATAACAATAAGGGACTATACTAGTAATATAGGGACCTAACACAAAAATTCATCATGAACCCACATTCAACCTTGGACGACATTGGGAAAATTTCACTTTCACAAACCAAACTGGTGAATCCAATTGTGAAACTTGTCATAGTCCCATTGGGAAAAAACTGAAGAATATTCCCTGCATGCTGAATGGGCTACCATGTCATCATTCCATACCTTTTCTGCAAATTTTTTTAAAACAGTTGCTTGTTCTAAACAGTGATCAATAGACTGTAACTTCTTCATCCGAACTCGATTTTTGACGAAATGAGTTGCATTGGATTCTTGGTGACAGGTTGATCGCTGTCGTTCTATTTTGGTGCAATTCTGAGCACTTTCATTTTTGAGCAAATTTTTATCCCTGTTCCAGATTCCGATCACTCCTTCCCACTGACATGATTTTGGACCCACAAAAGTTGGTTATCTCATGAGAGATGAATACTCTTTTGTTTCCCAAGTTCTATCATCTTGATTCTACTTGGAAAAATAACCATGACAACCACTTTGGTTCAGTAACATGCCTTGCCTTGCAAATGGCTTGGCTCTTCAACCACTTGTTCTCCTTTTGTTGTTGACCCAATCCAACACTTGCTAGCTAATATAACACTTTGTTGTACCAAATCGATTCCTCGGTGCTTGGAAAACTAACTGATTGCCTTCCCACTGGGAATCATGTTCCTCCTTTGCACAAACTTGCATTCGATGCAAGCTTCTACATGGAAACCACTTTTTCCAAATTAAGCCCATCTTAGTGAACTATATCAATGAGTTCCATCATCAGTAAAAATAAGAAGAGAAATGACCATTCTTTTACCTCCATGGTTCCAAATTCCACATATGGATTAATGCATTCGCCATCTCCTTCTCTTCTTGGCGTCAACACATAAAATGGTCTACAATGGATGAAAAATTTTATTTTACATCTTGTCACAAACACAACACATTCAGATTGATGGTTGTTGTTTGTATATGAAAAACACATCATGCAAGAAACATAACTTGAAGACATATCCTCTTGTTCCTTCAAAGAAACAAATTTCACATCATGTGAACATCACCATGTACTCTTACATATTGGTGTCAAAACTTATCGACCAAACATAAGTCAACAAAACATGCCTCTTCAAACAGCTGACTCTCAAGTCAAGCATAAGCATGTGTAACAATTTGATGATTATTTTCCCAAACAAAATGAATTTCACATTTCATGAAACACTTCGTCAACATCTCCTTTTCATATTTGGAGACAAAATCAACTCTTCCAAGTCGATATGACATGCATGTAATACACAATCGACCAACACAAGTTGACACTCATGCATGTGCAATGATCAACACTCTCAAGTTGACAACATATATGTTAAACAAAGAAATCGACCAGTGCAAGTCAATTACTCATGCATGTTCAAGCACAATGAAACCATCAAAATTCCACTATTCATACACACAAACTCTTATGCATGTATACAATTCTTCAACTCTCTCACAAGTACAATCATAAGTACAAGAACCCCATTCATATGTACATGTACTTAAAGCTGAAATGAACAAATTTTGCTGCAATAAAGTGAGTCAACATACTCCACTTTCAAACACCTTCTTGGCACAAACATGCAACACGCATTCCATTGCAAAGAAATTCATCAACATCAAAAGACATGCAAAGCCTTAATTGGATAATAAATCTAACCATCTCTTACCAAACCATTTCAATGGTGCTTATTTCAGCTAAACATCATCATCATGTGAATTATCCTAACCCACATCAATTATGGAATCTTCTTTTCCATTCTTTCCATTCTCTTTCTCCACCTTCTTCAAATGTCATGGATGACTTGTTGTATACAAAGTCCAACACTTGTCTACAAGATGACCTTTCTTATGGCAATGAGTGCAAAACAATTGCATATTTTTTCAACATGGTTTGCTTTATTCAATGAACCTTTAGATTTCTGCCTCCTTTACTTTAAAAGTTTCCTGTGCATGGCTATCTTCTTCCAACATCTTGAAACATTATGGTTATTCAAACCACAAAAGGAACGTGCAAACTTTCTCCAAATCTTATGTGAGAATTTACCATGTTTATCATAATCAAAATCAACTTGATTAAAAGCAGATTTATACCTTGAACATTCACCTCAGTCGCCTTCTTGAGGAGGTGAATTTTATGAGGTAGTGGCTCTCTTCGGAATACCAACAATGCATTCAATGACTTTAGAGATTTCAACATCCTCTTGTTCGCCATTCTCATTAGTTGCATGCTTATGAGCACCTTCTTTCAAAGTGGGTGTAAGACTTTTGCATCCCTCATGAACACAATCTACACAAGCCTAAGGTAATGAACATGAAATGAAAGTCCTTCTTGGAAAACCTTCATATGCATCCTTGGATTTAGAGCTTTCTCCATCATGTTGTCCATAACCAAGACCCAAATACTTAGGCCTTTCCTCAACAATAATTGGCTCAACTATGCCTTGTGCATGTTTTCCTAATCCTTTACCTTCATAGCCCATCTTCATCAATAATTTGGACCTTATGTTGGAAATATTGTCATTGATGGCAAAGGAATTGGAAAAGAAGGAGCATCTGAAACAGTAACTAGGCAGTAGCAGAGAAGAACAGAAGAAGAGTGCATTTACAGAAAGCATTATCAGTCAAGGAGCAGGAACAAGCAGTGAATTGAAGCAGAGTTGTCCAGAGACAGTGTAGGAAGAAAAAGGCCATCAAACAGAAAAAAGGTTCTAAATTCTCTGTGCATTATATGTATATTCTTGATAGAATTCAGTAGGAAGGATAGTTGATTCCCTGTGGAAAATTATGAATCATTGTGAAAGCATGGCCCATAAACATCATAATCTTTGTGGAAGGAGTAGATTTGTGAGTCTGTATAAGGTAATTTTGAGGAGTATTGATTGGAAAAATCATTATCGATTACACGAATTATTGTTCACTAATACTGGTATCTCTCTCCGTGTAATGCATTGCCGAACATTTGATTGCTAAGGTCATGATACAGTGAGCAATGGGGAATGTATAACCTAATGAAGCAGTGCGTTATAGTATGCGGAGGAGTATTACTATGAAACTCCCTACCGAATGATTGGACCGAACTCTATTGAAATAAACCCGAGTTGTGAACCTGAGTTAAGGGACCAAAAGGAATAGCGTAACCCGACTTAACCGTGGGTTGGTCACTATTCCAAAACCACGAGCAGATTTGCGAGGCCGGATTGCCCATATCGCACTGCCTTTTGGTGATAAGCGGTATCTCCTGGTAGGGGAGCGATTCCATAGGGTATGCGGCACGTGGCGAGGTGGACCCACGGAAAACCGCTTGTCACTGCGCGCCATCGCGCGTTATTGTTCGACCCAGGATGCCCAGTGATATTGTTGAGCATCGTCGATCTGGAGGGAAGCCATCGGATGGTGGTCGTATGAGGAATATGTGCGAAGGTTAACCAAAGTACAGCGCGCCATCGCGCGTTGTGCGACCCAGGATGCCCAACGATATTGTTGAGCACCATCGATCTGGAGGGAAGCCATCAGACAGTGGTCATATGAGGAAGATGCGCGAAGGTTAACCAAAGTACAGTGGCCATCGCGCGTTATGTTTCGTGCATCTTCGCCGAGCGATATCCATCCGATCAAATGAGGCGGCGCGACGCAATAACAACTGTCGAATGGAGATGACCATTAACGTTGGGGCCCATACGCATGTATTGAGGTTTGCGGGTTTAACCCAAAGTATTATGTCGTGTATTAAGGGTGTGGGACCCAATTTCCCTTCACATTATTGGTTCAATATACGTTGTTGTGTTATGCCGAGATCATCGCCCGACGTGGAAGACAGCCGTGACCAACCCAGTGTCTTGCATCACTGCGGGGGCTCTCGAGGTACGGATGAAAATTTTGGCTGGTGCCCCTGCACGCAATCTCTGCCATTCATCTCTGTTGTCACCGCAATCAACTCGGTCAACTGCGGAGGCACTTGTCTTGATATCCGGTGCGCTAGTTGTGTCCGCGAGTTGGGTCTTTTGATAGGAACTTTAATTATCAGCGCAAATCCCCAAGTTGAAGATTAAATATTATTGAAGGGCCCGAAAGGTTATATGGATATATATTACTACTTGGTTTTTATATAAGTCAGTGGCACGTTAATGTTTGTAACAAATAAAGGGGGAATTGGATTAATATCTCAATCTCAGATTGAGATATGAAAAAGCCTTAGATTAATTAATTGCCATATCAAGAAAATAAAACAATGAAAAGTTTTTTGGGGCTTGGGTAGACCCCGCTGGATTACCTATTTTGATCCCGTCCAGGAATACCATTAGCGGTTGAGTGTTTTTGACTCATGGTATTGATAAAGGCTAAACATATAAGGAGAAGAGGATCATAATACAGTGTGTGCATGTGGAAGGGTTGTTAATAAATAATTCTCTTTAAGAGATATCTGCATATATGATGCACCTATGGATATGATCTAGAAATGATGAATCTCTACGATGATCGACAAAAGAAATGATGAAGACCTGACGGAAGTCTGATGAAGAAATTGAAGAAATCTGGTGGATTCTGAGCGTTGAAGCCTTCTATATGAAAGTGGAAGTATCATGCCAGTAGAAGCTGGTGTTAAAATCAGGGGGTTGGAGCTCCCTTCCAGTAGTGGCGGTTTTCTCCCAAATTGGGTTTCCACCTTAAATACTGGTGTTCATGTGTGTTGCTTATGTGTGATGGTTTATTCTGTTATTACTGCACATGCTTACTACTTACTAAACATCTGATGAATGAATGATGCAATGATCTAAGTAAAGAATTAAACGTATAATAAGATCTCTGGACATATGCAAGTTTTCTTAAGGATATCCACATTTATATGCGAGTTGGGTTCAGTAAAGTAACATATGGGTTTAAGAGAAACAAAAAAGTGAAAAATTTTCAGTCAGTTCTAAACACTGATTCACCCCCCTCTCAGTATTTTTCCCAACAATTAGTATAAGAGCAGGTCCTTCTGAAAAAGCTTAGCCGCTAGAAGGAAGATCAATCAAGATGAGCAATCAAGATGGAACATCATCTATCAGGCCTCCGCTCTTCAACGGAAGAAATTTAATCTTCTGGAAAACAAGGATGAGATCCTATCTTCAGTCTCTGGGAGCAGATGTATGGGCTATTATTGAAGGAGGATATCAATATCCAGTCACAGTACCAACAGATCCAACGGAAAGAAATAATTACGAAACAAATGCAAAAGCATTCAATGCTCTATTGGGAAGTCTAACTAAATCATAATTTGTCAAAGTCATGCAGCTGAATACAACAAAGGCCATATGGGACAAAATCATTCTAAGTTATGAAGGTGATGCAAAGGTAAAAAGTGTTAAACTCCAAACTCTCATAATTCAATATGAGAATCTAAAAATGCATAATGAGGAGAGAATTGCAATTTATTTTTACGTCTTGATGATATTGTAAATCGTATGAGAAATCTGGGAGAAACAATAACCGAATCTACTTTGGTTGAGAAAGTTTTAAGATCACTAACGACAAAATTTGAGTCAAAAGTTGCTTCTCTTGAAGAAAAACAGGATCTTCAAAATCTTACTGTGGTGCAACTTCATGGCATACTAACTGCATATGAAATGAGAAGAGAAGGAACATCTGAAGTCAAAGAAGCCATCTTTAGAGCTTCTACAAAAGGGAAAGAAGTACAAGAAATAGAAGGATTAGGGTATATCTCAGAAGAAGATGAGGTAAATTTTGTAAAGAAACTCCAACTTTGTACAGGACGGTTTAGAGGTAAGCTTCCTTTCAAATGTTTTGCTTGTGGAAGATTTTGTCATTATGCTGCTAAGTGTCCTCACAAAGAAACACATGAACAAGGAAAGGAAGTAGAAAGAAGGAATAAAAACCAGTTTAGAACTAGAAAAAGTTACTATACTCATGAAGACAGTGATGGGTTATCTGACAGTGAGGAAGAATGTGAACAAGATCTTAGACTTCTCATGGCATTTGAAAAGGAATCTAGAGAAGAAAAAGATACTTTTATGGATGCTTTAGAGGACAATGATTTTCTTGATGAATTCAATCAACTCAAAATATGCTTAGAAGAAAGTAAAAGATGCTTCGAAGAAAGTAAAATATCCATAGAAACTCTAAAAAATCATCTTGAAGAAAAGGAGAAACACAATGAGAAATTAGAATGTGAAATAGTAAGTCTAAGAAAAGAAATTGAGAAAGTGAAGACTTTGAATCTTAGATTTGCTAAAGGATCTGAAACCTTAGATGAGATTACCAAGTTACAACGTTCTCCTTTTCTAAACACAGGTCTTGGATATATCGGAGAATCTTCTCAGACTTCAGCACCAAACTATCTAAAAGCAGCTACAACAAATATACAACATTCTTCCACTCAGCAAGGGAATAAGGAATCTTCACAGGTAAATCATGACCAGCTCAATTCAAAGAACACTAACAAGAATACCTTTCAAAGAAACACCAACCAATAGGTAAATTCAAGTAGAAGATTTCATGATCGCAGAAAATTCTTCTTCAATGGACAATGTTTCTCATGTCACAATTTTGGTCATAAAGTTGTTCAATGTGTTGCATACAAAACCATTATGACAAGAGAAGCAAGAAAGAAAAGGAGGGATATTGGAACAAAGAAGAATACCTATAACAAATTTGATATTGGAACAAATAAGAATACCTATAACAACTTTTCTCCTCTTCAAAATGAAGTTGAATGTGCTTATTGCAATAACTTTGGCCATGAAGAATCTGAATGCAGGAGCAAAATCCAGCCAAAAGAGCAATTTCCTTCAAGCTTCAAAGTGTGGAAAAAGAAGGAATTACAAGTTGAAAATTGTGGCATAGCTTTATTTGCAGAAGGTGAAGAAAATCAATGGTACATTGACAGTGGATGCTCTAAACACATGACAGGTGACAAAAACAAACTTCTTGCATATAGTGCTCTAGAAAAAGAGAAGAATGTTACATTTGGAAATGATACTCCTGATGTTATTAATGGAAAAGGGTTTGTTTTTCTAAAAGAAAAGGTGAAAGCTAATAATGTCATGTATGTAGATGGATTAAAGCATAACCTGTTAAGTGTAAGTCAAATGTGTGATCAAGGAACTGAAGTTGTCTTTAGTTCAAAAGAATGTGTGGTACGTGATCTTGATACAGGTAAAACAATTATAAAAGGAAACAGAACTCCAAGAAATCTATATGTATTGAATAACTTCAAAGAACAATGTTACTTGAGTAAATATTCAGAAAATTGGCTATGGCATAGAAGGTTGGGGCATCTAAGCTTCTCTCAAATCAACAAATCAAGCAGACTTAAAGTTGTTCGTGATATTCCCAATATTACTCTACTTGAAAGTATCATATGCAAATCTTGCCAATTCGGTAAGCAGACCAGAGTGCAATTTAATGCAAAGGAAGGATAATCAAGTAAGCCTCTTGAACTCATTCATACTGACATATGTGGACCTGTGAAGAAAAATTCACCACGTGGTGAACAATACTATATCTTATTTATTGATGATTTCTCTAGAATGTGTTGGATTGGGTTGCTTAAACACAAAGATGAAGCATTTGAGAAATTTCAGATCTTCAAAGCACTAGTTGAATGAATTAGATCTAAAAATCAAGTGTCTTAGATCTGATCGAGGAGGAGAATATACATCAGATGAATTCCTTGAATTTTGTGAACAACATGGTATACAAAGACAGTTTTCGGTAGCAGGTACTCCACAACAAAATGGAGTAGCAGAAAGAATGAATAGAACAGTTCAACAAATGGCTAGAGCTATGCCTGATGATTCCGGAACCCCTGACACATTTTGGGGAGAAGCAGCACATACAGTGGTAAATATTCTTAAAAAGGCACATGTTCATGTAAATAGTGATAAAACTCCATATGAACTATGGTATGGTAATCCTCCCACTGTGAAGCATTTTAGAGTTTTTGGAAGCAAATGCTTTATCAAAAATAATGATGAAAAACTTGGCAAGTTTGAACCCAGAGCAGATGAAGGAATACTTCTTGGTTACTCCTCTAGAAGTAAAGCATATAAATGTTACAATAAAATACTTCGGAAGATTTTTGAATGTATTGATGTTGTTATTGATGAGTCTCTTACAGCTCCAAAAGAAGAAAAAAAAACAACATAAGACGATGATGACATATATCCTTCTACATAAAATGGGAATGATGTAGACAGTGAACCCAATGAAGAACCCGAAGATGATTTATCTGAAAAGGCTCCATCCAGATATGTTCAAAAGAATCATCCAGAATCTCAAATTTTGGGAGAAAAGGGATCAGGTGTACAAAAAAGAAGGACTCTTGTAGGATCTTCTAGCTATCTGGCATTTCTATCCACTATTGAACCACACAATGTCAATTAAGCTAGCAAAGATGAATGTTGGATTCAAGCCATGAATGAAGAGCTTGATCAAATTGAAAAGAATCACACTTGGGAATTAGTACCAAGACCTCATGACAAAAATTTCATTGGAACTAAATGGATATTCAAAAACAAGTTAAATGAGAATGGGGATGTTATGAGAAATAAAGCTAGACTTGTTTGCAAGGAGGATGCTCAACAAGAAGGTATAGACTTTGAAGAAAATTTTGCTCCTGTAGCTAGACTTGAAGCCATAAGAATGTTTCTTGCTTTTTCAAGCTTCCAACAAATCAAAGTTTATCAAATGGATGTTAAATCTGCTTTTCTCAATGGAGATCTAGAAGAAGAAGTTTATATAGAACAACCAAAAGGATTCATTTTTGAAAATGATGAAAATATTGTTTGTAGACTTAAAAAGGCTCTATATGGTCTCAAACAAGCTCCAAGGGCATGGTATTATCGTCTTGACAAATATCTTCATCAACAAGGATTTTCAAAGGGGTCTGCTGATAGCAACTTATACACAAAAAATGAAAATGATAAAATATTGATTGTGGTTGTATATGTTGATGATATCATTTTTGGAAGTAATGAAGAATCTATGAGTCAGAAATTTGCTTCTGTTATGCAACAAGAATTTGAAATGTCTTTACTTGGGGAACTAACATTCTTTCTTGGCTTGCAAGTGCAACAAGCAATAGATGGCATATTCTTATCACAAACAAAATATATTAAGCAAATTCTGAAGAAGTATGGTATGGAAGAGTGCAAACCTGTAAGTACACCAATGGTAACCGGATGTAATCTTAGTTCTCATGATGATTCTCCCACAGTGAATCAACCAGAATACAGATCTATGATAGGAAGTCTACTTTATCTCACTGGGACTAGACCAGACATTATGCATGCAGTTGGGATTGTTGGACGATTCCAAGCTAATCCAAAAGAGTCTCACCTTCAGGTTGTCAAAAGAATATTCAAATATCTACAAGGAACTCAAGACTTTGGACTATGGTACCCAAAGAATGTTGATCTCACTCTTCATGCTTACACTGATGCAGATTGGGCTGGAAATGTTGATGATCGGAAAAGCACTAGTGGTGGTTCATTCTACATGGGGCCCCGATTAGTATCTTGGTTCAGCAAGAAGCAAAGCTCTATTGCCTTATCTACAACAGAAGCAGAATATGTGGCTGCCGCATCATGTTTCACTCAACTTCTCTGGATGATGCAAACCTTACAAGACTTTCAAATCAAATGTTCACCTCCTATATCCATTATGTGTGATAACACAAGTGCCATCAATATCTCAAAGAATCCTGTTATGCATTCCAAGACCAAGCACATTCCCATCAAGTATCACTTCTTACGTGAACAAGTGCTTGAACAAAAGGTGAAGTTGGAGTATGTTCCCTCCAAAGAACAAGTTGCTGATATATTTACCAAACCATTACCCAGGGAAGCATTCGAATATCTCAGACAAAAGCTGGGAGTAGTCTCTGCCATGCAAAAGATCAGATATACTTAAATACAGAAGATTAAATTGGATATGCAGAGTTCCTGCAGGAAAACCGCGTATGGGAATTTGCTGACAAATTTTTTCTGGGTCAGCATTCTTCAGCACAGCTGCGGTGCTTATGGGTATCTCTGGATGCACCGGTTAAGGGGGATCATTGGTCATGTGGAAAGGATGCATT
This sequence comes from Pinus albicaulis, assembly GCA_034641835.2. Taxonomy (NCBI): domain Eukaryota; kingdom Viridiplantae; phylum Streptophyta; class Pinopsida; order Pinales; family Pinaceae; genus Pinus; species Pinus albicaulis. The sequence goes on along the minus strand of CM076569.1, from coordinate 72,334,582 downwards.
TTTGGCATTCTAATTATTTTTTGTAGTCTGATCTCATGCTTGAAAATTTCTAATCTTGATTGTATAAGTCATTTCTATTATTTCATTAACTATTATGTTTAGAGATGCAGCATGATCTCAGGGGGAGCATGGTATTGTCGGTCCAAAGGATATTGATCAACCCTTTGCCATTGATGTCAAAGGGGGAGGAAAAACAAAGAGGGGTTTCTAGAAGACAAACAGAGGAAGAGTATTGCCATCAATGCCAAAGGGGGAGATTGTTGGAAATATTGTCATTGATGGCAAAGGAATTGGCAAAGAAGGAGCATCTGAAACAGTAGCTAGGCAGTAGCAGAGAAGAACAGAGGAAGAGTGCATTTACATAAAGCAGTATCAGTCAAGGAGCAGGAACAAGCAGTGAATTTAAGCAGAGTTTTCCAGAGATAGTGTAGGAAGAAAAAGGCCATCAAACAGAAAAAGGTTCTAAATTCTCTGTGAATTATATGTATATTCTTGATAGAATTCAGTAGGAAGGATAGTTGAGTCCCTATGGACAATTATGAATCATTGTGAAAGCATGGCCCGTAAACATCATAAGCTCTGTGGAAGGAGTAGATTCGTGAATCTATATAAGGTAATTTTGAGGAGCATTGATTGGACAAATCATTATCGATTACACGAATTATTGTTCATTAATACTTGTATCTCTCTCCGTGTAATGCATTGCCGAAAATTTGATTGCTAAGGTCATGATACAGTGAGAAATGGGGAATGTATAACCTGATGAAGTAGCGCGTTATAGTATGCGGAGGAGTATTACTATGAAACTCCCTACCGAATGATTGGACCGAACTCTATTGAAATAAACTCGAGTTGTGAACATGAGTTAAGGGACCAAAAGGAATAGCGTAACCTGACTTAACCGTGGATTGGTCACTATTCCAAAACCACGAGTGGATTTGCGAGGCCGGATTGCCCATATCGCACTGCCTTTCGGTGATAAGCAGTATCTCCTGGTAGGGGAGCAATTCCATAGGGTATGCGACACGTGGCGAGGTGGACCCATGGAAAACCGCTTGTCACTGCGCGCCATCGCGCGTTATTGTTCGACCCAGGATGCCCAGCGATATTGTTGAGCACCCTCGATCTGGAGGGAAGCCATCGGATGGTGGTTGTATGAGAAAGATGCGCGAAGGTTAACCAAAGTACGGTGCACCATCGCGCGTTATTGTTCGACCCAGGATGCCCAGCGATATTGTTGAGCACCGTCGATCTGGAGGGAAGCCATCGGACGATGGTCGTATGAGGAAGATGCGTGAAGGTTAACCAAAGTATGGCGGCCATCGCGCATTATTGTTTGCGTGTCTTCGCTGAGCGATATCCATCCGATCAAATGAGGTAGCGCGACGCAATAACAACCGTCGCATGGAGACGACCGTTAACGTTGGGGCCCATATGCATGTATTGAGGTTTGCGGGTTTAACCCAAAGTATTATGTCATGTATTAAGGGTGTGGGACCCGATTTCCCTTCACATTATTGGTTCAATATATGTTGTTGTGTTATGCCGAGATCATCGCCCGACGTGGAAGACAGCTGTGACCAACTCAGCGTCTTGCGTCACTGCGGGGGCTCTCGAGGTACGGATGAAAATTTTGGCTGGTGCCCCCACACTCAATCTCTGCCATTCATCTCTGTTGTCACCGCAGTCAACTCGGTCAACTGCGGAGGCACTTGTCTCGATATCCGGTGTGCTAGTTGTGTCCGCGGGTTGGGTCTTTTGATAGGAACTTTAATTATCAGCGCAAATCCCCAAGTCGAAGATTAAATATTATCGAAGGGCCCGAAAGGTTATATGGATATATATTACTACTGGGTTTTTATATAAGTCAGCGGCACGTTAATGCTTGTAACAACTAAAGGGGGAATTGGATTAATATCTCAATCTCAGATTGAGATATGAAAAATCCTTAGATTAATTAATTGCCATATCAAGAAAATAAAACAATGAAAATTTGTTTGGGGCTTGGGTAGACCCCACTGGATTACCTATTTTGATCCTGTCCAGGAATACCATTAGCGGTTGAGTGGTTTTGACTCATGGTATTGATAAATGCTAAACTATATAAGGAGAAGAGGATCATAATACAGTGTGTGCATGTGGAAGGGTTGTTAATAAATAAATCTCTTTAAGAGATATCTGCATATATGATGCACCTATGGATATGATCTAGAAATGATGAATCTCTACGATGATCGACAAAAGAAATGATGAAGACCTGACGGAAGTCTGATGAAGAAATTGAAGAAATCTGGTGGATCTGAGGGTTGAAGCCTTCTGTATGAAAGTGGAAGTATCCTGCCAGTAGAAGCTGGTGTTAAAATCAGGGGGTTGGAGCTCCCTTCCGGTAGTGGCTGGAGAACGAGAGAAGGTTGTAGTCTTTCTGCAGGTGGGTGCCTGCGTGCTGGTATGAGTCTGCACCAGTACAAAATTGTAAGAAGTTTTCTTTATAATAAATATTGAAGACAAAGACGACAGTAGCGGTGGTTTTCTCCCGAATTGGGTTTCCACCTTAAATACTGGTGTTCATGTGTGTTTCTTATGTGTGATGGTTTATTCTATTGTTACTGCACATGCTTACTGCTTACTAAACATCTGATGAATGAATGATGCAATGATCTAAGTAAGAATTAAACGTATAATAAGATCTCTAGACATATGCAAGTTTTCTTAAGGATATCCACATTTATATGCGAGTTGGGTTCAGTAAAGTAACGTATGGGTTTAAGAGAAACAAAAAAGTGAAAAGTTTTCAGTCAGTTCTAAATACTGATTCACCCCCCCTCTTAGTATTTTTCCCAACACCTTATTCCTCTAGTGTGTCTTTCAAAAGCTGCTGCACATTCATTTTGAGAGGAAATTGAAGATAAAATTGAATTGCATACCTGTTTTTCATGTACATACATGGCTAAGGCTTCCTTGGTATCATGTCCAAGCTGAGTCTCCATTTCATGCATATTTTCAAGAAGCTCTTTTTTCTCCTCCTTCATGGAAATCAACTGCTCTTGAAGTTTAATGTTCTCCCTCTTATCTTCATACTTCTCTTGCATCATATCAATCATGATGTAGAACTTTTGTAACATCTCTTTATCAAAGAGTTTTTCTAAGGAAGATGGACTAGAAACATTGCTTAATGAAGATGCCATTACACCTGCAATGCATACAAAGCTTCTTTGTTGTGATTTGAGAATTTATTTCTCAATTTTGATCTTCTTCTTCACAAATAAAATTGCACACAGTTAAATTCTCCTTACACAAATTCAAAAACCAATAGCTAATTCTTCTAGCTATCCTTGGCTAAAATGAGCTAAATTTTTTTTCTAATACCAACTTGATTTGAATATGGGCATACTAGTTATTGCTATGCTAGCTCCCTCATCAATATTAAAAATGTGTGATTAGGATCATCTCAAGTTAACCATTTGTGAAGGGGTTTATGTGTCTTTGATGATCAAATTATGAGTTAATTAACTTTTAAAAACTCATGTACAACAAATTAAATGCAAGAGAAATAACACACAACAAACTCATAACACAATGGATGATAACGGAGTTCACCCCTCCTAGGTTACATCTCCATGGACCTGCTTCAACTAGCTAGGCCCTCTTGGGATTAAGAGTCAAATGTCTAGTTACATACACCTTTAGAGTTCCAATGGATTGTATACCTGTTCCATTAGCTTCAGAACACTCAAAAACCCAAAAAATGAGTATTCAATCTTTGAATTTGGTTTTCAGATGATCTAGGCTTGACCTCCCATCCTGATGGCCATGAGCTTGTTTAATCTCCAAAGTGACAAAAGCACCTTTTGCTCCAATTCCTCTGAAAAATATACCATTATGTTTATAACATGAAATACATCTAAAAATGACTATTCATTTACTCCATTTGGCCTTCAGCTGATCTGGGCATGGCCTTCCTTCCTGGTGGCCCTAGGCTTCAAAATTATTCAACGTGACAAAGACCTCTGTAGAATTGCTCCTCTGCCTCTGCAAGTTGTTCCAATGGATTCAATTCATGGAAATATGCTAGGAATGACTATTCCTGAGCCAAAATTGGTCGAAAATTTCTCAATATAGGCCTCATTTAATTTCCCCCTAGATTTTGCCTCTAAATCTGGAGAAGTCCAGTAAGCTCCTACAATTCTAGAGAATCCGCCGAATTTGGTGTGCCTGCCAAAATATCCGTCAGATTAAGCGCTGGGTTAATTATAAGATAAGTTGTGATTAAATGCAGATTAATGTGCACTAAGCACAGTTATATTGAGCACTTGGTTTGAGTCATGCGATGCGGTCACATAGGATGTGGGTTGGCCCCCTCCGTTCTGCCAACGGATTTGCACTTTGCATTCAAATAAATGTTGAGCATCTTCCTTTTCAAGGAATAGGGCATGGCCCAATGGTAAGCGGTGGTAATGGAGTGAGGGAGGTCATGGGGTCAAGCCCTCACCTTGCCCATCGATACACGTTTTTGGCAACATTATAAAACATGCGCTCCAAACCTTTATCAAACAGACTTTGGATTATGTATAATACTGCCCATATATATAATGCCACCGAAATATTTGACTTATTTGGAATATGCACCAAATAATAACCAACCTTTGCATCAAATTTGACATATAAAAAATGTGAAGACTTTGGATATGGTTTAATGCCTCAGACTATGGATTAAATAAATGCGGAATTATATTAATAAATTTTAGAATAAAAAATGAATATTAATATATTAATATATCTATATATATATATATATATATATATATAATATAATATAATATATGATAATTAAACCATAATATATATATATATATATTTTAATCCAACTTTAATAATAATAAAACAATTCCAACACACAAAAATTCATCATGAACCCACATTCAACCTTGGAGGACATTGAGAAAATTTCACCTTCACAAACCAAATTGGAGAATCTAATTATGACACTTTTCACAGTCCCATTGGGCAAAAACTGAAGAAGATAGCATGCTGACTAGGCTTCCATGTCATCAACCTGTACCTGTTCTGTAATTTTTTTTTTTAAATTTGCCTATTTTGGACGACGATCAACAGACTATAACTTCTTCATCTGAACTCGGTTTTCGACGAAATGAGTTGCATTGGATTCCTGGAGATGGGTTGGTCGCTATCCTTCTGGTTTGGTGCAATTCTGAGCACTTTCATTTTTTAACAAATTTTTACCCCTAATCTAGATTCTAATCACAAGCTCACAATATGAGTCTATTTGATAACAATGACCCCTCACCAGAACCTTGTGTAACGAAAATTATTTATCTTACCAAAGAATTCAGGTTTGATAAGAATATTCTTCCTCGACAATTCCCTCGACTCCCTACACTGGACTATGACATCTCCTAGTGTTGCTTTGATGGGGAAAACCAAGGCCATCCCCCAATATGTGGAGTAGGTGTTGTTTAATATTTCATTCATATTTTTTATACCGTAAATAATCACATAGAAGGGGATAAAATAATATGGCATAATTCATTACTCTATGGTTCTTGCTTAAAATTGCTCAGAAGAAAAATATAAATAGGCTTCAAGTGATGGTAGACTAGTCATCGATTGGGATAACAAGAGAGTGGTTGTACAACATTAGTTTAGAGGCTTAGCTTCAAAACATTCAATGGGTTGTCGACACTTTTGAGTGGATCTCTTACTGTCACATTTTACATGAGTTGAATGAAGAATTTGATGCTCTATTTAAATAATTGTTCTCTCTTCCAAAAAGTTTGATTTCCATCTATGAATTTAATGATGAGGTCGAACTAGAATATATGGAAACAATTCTACAATTTATTCTTTTCAATTCTCTCTCTTTTCAAACTTTGTAAAGTTTTGATCTCTTGACATATGGTCGAGTACAATACATTCCCTAGGTATAAACGACAAAGCCTAAAGTGAAGCAGAAGGTCGGTAAATTACTATATTTGAATTCAGAATGAGATAGTTTGCCTCTTTTTGACTTACTTGAGGATCATATAAGATGTATATATTCTGCCTTATATATATATATATATATATATATAGATATGACATTGATAAACCACAATTCCATTTACCCTACATTAGAATCCAACCATAATTCCTTAACCAAAACTATAAAATCATGTGTTAATACATCATGCACCGCAAAACCACTAAAGGAGAAAACGATTTGTAGAAAACTGTCAAAATGGAATGCAAAAAACTACCCATTTTTTTTTAGGATGGGTGTGGATACCCCACAAACTGGGCCATGCAAGGGGGATTATCTCCCCCCCCCAGCTGACACAACATACAACACATGGAGGTAGTCATGCAAATAAAAATTCTTACACTTTTTATTTTCTTTGAACATAGGGGGTTGCAAAAGTATATGATGAATAATCTAGGGAAATAATGCCCATTTTTTCTCTACACCAAGAGAAATTTGCAGTACTCATATATTTTGTTAATGAATTTATAACATTCTTCAAAGTGGCCACCTTCACCAATAATACTTTCTTTTCATCAACCACATCTCTCTACAATGTTACCATCTTAATGAGAACTATAATGATTTCATGTTTTTTAGAAGTCACATCAAATCATGATTTTCTTGTCAATTTTGAAACATTTTGATGCATCATCAACCTTTTTTTGGAGATGCATATTTTTGACACTATAAATTTTCTCATGTATGAAGTATGGATTTTTTTTTTTAAATGTTTGTTATTTTCATACCAATTTTGGAAAGTGTTGATGTAGCATCGACCTTTTTTTTGGGGGGGGGAAGGGGGGGGTGCTGGCTACAGTGGGGGTGGGGGTTGGATGGAGTGGAGGCATATTTTTGACACTTCAATTTCTTTTTCTTTTTTACCCTATGTGGTTCATGGACCCCAGAGATCGACGACTGCTACGTCCATGGAATATTTGTACCAGGAAATTCGAACTGAAGAGATCACTTCCGGTCAGCTCAACCATGGAGCTTGACCAGAGAGTGTCAAGAGAATTGAACCTGTGACCTCTCAATAACAAAGGTGCTTTAACAATAAGGATTCAACCAATTGAGCTAACCCTTAGGGCTAAATTTAAATTTCTTATTTACTTAGTATGGACATTTTTTTAAATGTTAGTGATTTTCGTGTTCATTTTGAAAAACGTTGATGTAGCATCAACCATTTTTTTTGTGGGGGGGAATAATTTTGACATTTAAAATTTTTTCACATATTAAGCATGCACACATTTTTTAAAGTTAGTTATTTAACAATTTTTCAAGTTGTCTTCTTCTTCTCCTTCTTCTTTCTTCTTGAGATGTTTTTTTTTTAAGTGTTTTTCAAGTTTTTGTTTTTTTTTTTTTATTTGCAATGTTTTTCTGTAATGAAATTTTCAATTTTTTTTTTCAAATTTTAAATAAAATAATAAAATTAATAATTTGAGGTTATGATTTTTTTATATGGTTGTGTATCTCTAGTATATGAGCATTGTGATAAAATAATGATTCGTAGAGTTCAAATGGACCACAAAGATCACATATGGTTGTCTACCAAATCCAGTCTCTCACATTTTTCAACCGGTAAAATCAGATATACAGGTAAAAAATGAAATCTAGAAATTTGTAATCTAAAAATTTAATTTTGACTGAAGTTACTGTTGATCAGCGGTTGTCATTGATGTCAACCCAAGCAGCACCAAGGGCTAACCTAATATTGCATGGGAATTTTGACCTACCAAATTAATATATTCTGGGACAATAATTATTTTTATGTTTTCTACTTGTCGAGATGTTTTCTTTGATATATGGCACGCCATGTAATTCTTCACGGTTTGAGATATATTCATGTTTGAAGTTTGTACCCCTAGTTAGTGGGCTAAAACCCCATGGGGTTGGGGCATGGGTCACTGAAAAGTCATAATTAATATTTTTTAAACTCCTAAAATCCCTCCCACGTTCACTTGTTGAAGCCCCTCTCAACCTAAACATTTATATAAATTGTGATCCTCATTTCCTCCTTATGCAAGGGATTTCGCCACTTGAAACAGGGCATCGTGGAATTTTAGCTCTAAATTTTTTTCTACGATGGTTCAGAAGCTGAAATTTTTATGAGGTGAAGCCGAAATCCTGAGGAAGCTATTGTAAAAATTTTAGATCAAGGTGCGCAATATTTTTGGAGATATGATCTGTGGAAGTCAGGGTTTTTTCAGGCTCCTGAAATTAATATCAAAGAAGTGACCTTGGTAAAATCGTCATAACTCTCTCTCTGAGTATCGGATTGGAATTCCGTAAAAAGTGACAGATAGTGCATAGACTATAGTTTGCGCTCTATCAATTTCAAATCCGAATGAAGAAAAAGTGACACATGGCATGCCGCACAAGTTCGCTTTGCTGAAACAATCCATAATTAGGGCATTGTGAGAGATTGGGTATGACTCTCTCTTGAAGAATCCAAATTGGGTCAGACCTATGGCATTGGAAATATGACTCAGAGTAATACTACAGGATCAAAAATTAGATATTGAGGATCTGAAATAACAGAGATACACCAGATTCAATATCGTGCTCCTAGAAGGCAATAAAAAGCTAGATCATGTGTTGTCAAGGGTTGCAAAGGACCAAAATTTCTATGGCAGCAAAGCAAAGCAAGGTGCAACATAAGGTAGCATGACAAGAGCAGCAACCAAGGTGCATAACAACAACAATAAGTTCATCATATGAAGTCTTCAAGTGGACAACACTGCATACAATCATTGTAAAGGTATCATTGTACTAAGTCATTGTAAATACATTGTTGTAAAAATTGTACTAGTGTCTATCTACCAAGGGTTGAAGAGGCAGTGTTGGGAGGTCTAGGATTATCATTAGGTGGTTGTGTCAAAGTTGGGGTTATGGTCTAGTATATATTCTTCTTCTACATCATTCTATATCATTGTAAAGTGGACCATTTTCCCTGGTACGGGAGTCCATTCTTCTTTTATTCTTCTATAGGGTGGTAGGGTGGTACTAGGGTGAGTTGTAGCTCATTGGGTGTTGGTGCATCCATTCAATCTTGGGCGTTGGAGCGTCCATCCAGTGGGAGATGGAGAAGAATGCTTTTCTAGATTCTAGGAAGTTGGAGCTTTATTTTCAATTGGAGTTGAAAAGAATTATTAGAAAAGCATTAGGTGGTTTTTGTCCCGGAGTGGGTTTCCACCTTAAAAACTGTGTGCATTTGTGTTCCTCTTGTTTGCTGCTATCATTGTATAAACACTGATAATAATTGAAGATTAACTAATGCTCTAATTGAAAGAAATACTGATTCACCCCCCCTCTCAGTATTTCCAACAATTGGTATCGGAGCTTGGTTCCTTCAATAGCAGTTTAACAGCTGGAAGGAGGTCATGGAGCATACCAAGAATGGTGTACCTCTATTCAATGAAAATAATTATGCACTCTGGAAAGGAAGAATGGAGGTCTATCTCTTGGCGCAAGGTTACGAAGTATGGGACACTGCTCAAAATGGATTTACATCAACCGCGGATGAACAAGGTAAGAAGAATTTGGTAAATGATGCAAAAGCAAAGAATATTATTATCAGTGGACTTATTGAATCTGTTTATCATAAGGTGTTGGGTTGTAAAACCGCCAAAAATGTATGGGACAAGCTTGAGAATATATATGTAGGTGACTCAAATGTCAAAGAAGCAAAGCTTCAAATCTATAGAGCAAAATTTGAGCAACTCAAAATGAAAGAAGATTGCAACATTGCTGCATACTTCCAATACGTTGATGAAATAACCAATACTCTGGAAGGATTGGGAGAGCCAGTTGACAAGAAGACTATTATACGGAAGATTCTTAGAACGTTACCAGGGAGATTCAACCCAAAGGTATCGGTCTTAGAATACAGTGAAAATCTGGACAAACTCAGCAAAGAGGAATTACATGGAGTTCTCATAACATATGAAATGAGACTTGATGAATAAGAGGGTACTTCGCATCTAGAAACTGCGTTCGTTGCATCTAAGAAAACAAATAAGGATAGACAACGTTCAATTGAAAAGACATGCACCTGCAAGTGTGAAGAAAATGGAGATGATGAAGAAGGTCTTTCAGATGAAGAATATGCTTACTTCACGAGAAAACTAAAAATTAGTAAGGGAAAATTCAAAGGTAAACTTCCATTGATATGTTTGAGCTATAATGTGGTTGGGTATTTTGCAGCAAAATGTCTAAACAGAAGTAATGGCAACTCAAAAGGAAAGAAAGGCTTTAAGAAATTCAACAAGCAAGAATCCAAAAGGAACTTTCTTTCTAAAGAAGATAGCTCATCATTCGATGAAGACAATGACAGTGAAGAAGAAGAAAATGAGAGAGTATTGTTTATGGCCAATCACAATAAACAAGAGGTATCAAACAACGAAGAAGAAGGATGGAACATAGAAGAATTTTATGAGGAAGAAATCAAGCTTATAAAAGATCTCAAGGCGAAGACGATCCGTTCCAATACTCTTGAAAAACAAGTTCAAGGTCTCAAAATTGAAGTTGAAGAACAAAAATGCATTGAAGAGTCACTTCAAAAGATGTTGGAAGAAAGAAACCAAGAAAGGGAAGAATTATAAGCTGAAGTAATCTCGCCGCGTGAGGAAGTGAAGAAAGGAAAAACTATCCAAAACTATGCCAACAGCTCAAGGGCATTGGAAGAACTCATCAACAATCAACGATATTACAACGAAAAAACTGGCATCGGTTACAAAGAAGAAGAAGTAGGACCTTCTACAACAAAATAAAATGAACCTATGAGATCTGACATGCATGTAGACTTCATTGGACAAGATTCGCAAGAACAGCCTTGGAAGACAATTCCTCGATGAAAATTTCCATCTAGGTACCAACATATTTTTTATGGCTATTGTTATTCATGTGGAAAATTTGGTCATAAAGCTGTAGAATGTCGCACGTACCCTAGGAACGAATACAATTCCAGGAGATCTGTCAAATATGAACCTCCCAGGGCTAAGTGAAACATCAATAGATTTGAACATTTAAGAAATAATATTGGATGTTACAAATGTCGAAACTTTGGACACATAGCCAAAGATTGCAGACTTGAAAATCCTCCAGAAGAATCTTCGAAGCCATAGAACGAACGAACATGGAAGAAGAAGAAGAATTATAATTGTTCTCTCGCTTTCAAGGCTCAAAAGAACAAAGATGTGTGGTATGTTGATAGCGGTTGCTCAACGCATATGACTGGAGATAGAAATAAATTTGTATCTCTGAAAGAGAAGAAGGATGGAACCATGTCCTTTGGAAATGATGGATCTTCAAATGTTATAGGATCAAGTACTGTCACTCTCGGAAGCAAATATTCTCTAGCCAATAATGTTCTATTGGTTGAAAACATGAATCACAATCTGCTCAGTGTTGGACAAATGTGTGATCAAGGACACACAATACTATTCAACTCCACGAAATGTGAAATTAGGAAAGGCGTGTATGGTGAAATTGTGGCTACAGCAAGTCGAGCTCAAAACGACATATATGTTCTGGATGAAGCAACTAAAGCATGTCTAATAGCTAAAGAGGATGATACAATAATTGGTAGCAATGATGATCGACTAAGTAAGAAGTTTGCTACAAAGGTGTAAAGTGATTTCGAGATGTCTTTACTTGGTGAGCTGACATACTTCTTAGGGCTTCAAATATCTCAGCAAGAGAAAGGAATATTTATATTTCAAGCCAAGTACATCAAGGAAATGCTCAAGAAATTTAAAATGGAATATTGCAAACCCATCCTTACTCAAATTGGTAACAGGTTGCAAATTGAGCATAAGCAACTCATCCAAGGATGTGGATCAAATGTTGTACATATTGAGATTAGTAGTCTTCTATATGTAACAGCCTCCTGACCAGATGTTATGCAAGCAGTTAGACAAGTAGCAAGATTCCAAACAACACCAAAAGAATCACATATTAAATATTCACCAGCATTGGAATATCTTTGCCAGAAGCTTGGGATTCTCCCAAGTTCTCATTAGATTTTCCTTTTTCATAACATAAAGGGGGAATGGAAGTATATTACAGGTCTGTAGGACGACTGTGTGTCAGGGGGAGTGGAAGTGTGTATAGGTCCGCAGGATGGTTGTGTTTCAGGGGGAGTTACCCTTTGCCATTGATGTCAAAGGGGGAGAGAATGTTGTAGGAAGAGGTGTCATTATCGCAGGGGGAGTACTTGTGTTGCCATCAATGCCAAAGGGGGAGATTGTTGATCAACGATTGTCATTGATGTCAACCCAAGTAGCACCAGGGGCTAACCCAATATTGCATGGGAATTTTGACCTACCAAATTAATATATTCTGGGTCAATAATTTTTTATGGTTTCTACTTGTCGAGATGTTTCCGTTGATATATGGCACGCCATGCAATTCTTCATGGTTTGAGATATATTCAGGTTTGAAGTTTGTACCCCCAGTTAGTGGGCTAAAAACCCATGGGGTTGGGGCATGGGTCATTGAAAATTAATAATTAATATTTTTTAAGCTCCTAAAATCCCTCCCACATTCACTTGTTGAAGCCCCTCTCAACCTAAAAATTTAAATAAATTGTGATCCTCATTTCCTCCTTATGCAAGGGATTTCGCCATCTGAAACAGGCCATCGTGGAATTTTCGCTTTAAATTTTTTTATACAACGGTTTAGAAGCTGAAATTTTTATGAGGTGAAGCCGAAATCCTGAGGAAGCTTATGTAAAAATTTCAGATCAAGGTGCGCAATATTTTTGGAGATATGATCTATGGAAGTCAAGGTTTTTGCAGGCTCATGAAATTAATATCAAAGAAGTGACCCTGGTAAAATCATCATAACTCTCTCTCTGAGTATCAGATTGGAATTTTGTAAAAAGCGATAGATAGTGCATAGAATTTAGTTTGCGCTCTATCAATTTCAGAGCTGAATGAAGAAAAAATGACACATGGCATGCCGTACGAGTTCGCTTTGCTGAGATAGTTCATAATTAGGGCATTGTGAGAGATTGGGTATAACTCTCTGTTGAAGAATCCAAATTGGGTCAGACCTATGGCATTGGAAGGATGACTTAGAGGAATACTATAGGACCAAAAATTAGATATTGAGGATATGAAATAATAGAGATACACCAGATTCAATATCAAGCTCCTAGAAGGAAAGAAAAAGCTAGATCATGTGTTGTCAAGGGTTGCAAAGGACCAAAATTTCTATGGAAGCAAAGCAAAGCAAGGTGCAACAGAAGGTAGCATGACAAGAGCAGCAACCAAGGTGCATAACAACAGCAAGAAGTTCATCATATGAAGTCTTCAAGTGGGCGGCACTGCATACAATCATTGTAAAGGTATCAGTGTACTAAGTCGTTGTAAATACATTATTGTAAAAAATGTACTAGTGTCTATCTGCCAAGGGTTGAAGAGGCAGTGTTGGGAGGTCTAGGATCATCATTAGGTGGTTGTGTCAAAGTTGGGGTTATGGTCTAGTATATCTTCTTCTTCTACATCATTCTATATCATTGTAAAGTGGACCATTTTCCCTGGCACGAGAGTCCATTCTTCTTTTATTCTTCTATAGGGTGGTAGGGTGGTGCTAGGGTGAGTTGTAGCTCATTGGGTGTTGGGGCATCCGTTCAGTTGACTATTGAAGAATCTCGGGCGTTGGAGCGTCCATCCAGTGGGAGCTGGAGAAGAATGCTTTTCTAGATTCTAGGAAGTTGGAGCTTTATTTTCAATTAGAGTTGAATATTAAAGAATTATTAGAAAAGCATTAGGTGGTTTTTGTCCCGGAGTGGGTTTCCACCTTAAAAACTGTGTGCATTTGTGTTCCTCTTGTTTGCTGCTATCATTGTACAAACACCGATAATAATTGAAGATTAACTAATGCTCTAATTGAAAGGAATACTGATTCACCCCCCCCCCCCCCCCCCCTCAGTATTTCTAACAATTACATCCACTTTAATCTATTTAATCTGATTTGAAAGAGTGAAGTTCATTTTATAGATATATATATATATATATATATATATATATATATATATATATATATATATATATATATATATATATATATATATATATAGTTAGTTAGTTAGTTAGTTAGTTAGTTTTGTAATTCTAATTAATACTTCAACTCATAAAATAATTTTAACTAAAAAAGTACACATTCTGCATATTGATATAATTAAAGAATACACATTTCAAAGACCTTTTCGTTGAGAATACCATGTCAAATAAAGGTTTTTTATGCAAAAAAAAATTGAATAAAAAAGCTAAAAAAGAAAAATTTATGGAATTTTAATGAATTTTGTCCAAAGATAATAATATTTGAAGTTTTTTTTCCAAAATTAATGATTCACATAAAATATGAAGTAAAAAAATATATAATTAAGAAAAATAATTAAAAAACAGTTTTACTAAAAAAAATGATTAATATAACAAAATAAAAATAAAAAATAAAAATATTTGAAAACAAAAATTAATTAAAAAAAGTTAAAAAAGAATGTCATGTATAATGTTGACTTTGACTTCAAATGGGAAAGGATGACATATGCATGGTGTGTCAAGGTCAGGGGGAGTCCTATGGTTGTTGTAGTCTTTGGTAGAGAATCATCACAGTAAAAGGATACATGAAGAAGATATAAAATCTTATAACTATGGTCATTGGGAGTCCCAAAACTTTTTTCCTCGAGAGATCAACTAAAATTCTCCTGGAAGTGGCATATTTGGATTGTCCTCATAAATAGCTTTCCAAAGGTATGTTGAAGTCTGAAAGACGCCTCTTGGATTATAAATGATTTCCAGTCAAAGTTAAGTACCCACAAAACCAAAAGTTGCAACTAAAATTAATGGAGAAGGGTCAAATTGGTGCAATATTGGCGCTTTTTCCAAATCTGGTGGAGCCATTGGTCGAGTCATTCAAAAATGTGTGGGGAGGATGTGGGCATACTTAAGAGTGCCAGAATGAGTTCTTATTGGCCAGCATTGGAGTCCCATGGCACATAATCCTAGCGGAGGTTCCTTGAAAGGTGTAGAAATGTGCACGAAGTTGAACACCTGGGATGGCGTAAGTTTGGGAGGACATGGACGAAAACATAGAAAATAGAAAATGCATCAATTAGTGGGTTTTATAGTGGGGAGGTCCCACAACCACATCACCTAACGAATCCTTCCTTGTAAGCTCCAAATATGTGCAAAAAGGTTAAATTTGGGATGACATAATCTCGGGAGGAGTTAGCAAGTGAACAAAGGCAGTGATTAGTGGAAGCACTACAACGAGAGGCCCCATAGAACAACTCATACTAGAGGTCCTTCCCTGAAATATCCAAGCATAAAAGAACTTAGAAGAGTCTGAGATGACGTAGGGTCAGTGTTATAGGTCAATTTGGGCATCATCCCCCATGACCTGGTCAAAATGGACATCATCCCCAGGACCAATGAAATAGGGTCTATCATCCCCTTACATTTCAGTTGCTACATGCCCTAAGATAAGAACAAATCATTCATGGCTTCTATTGTGAGATTTCAAAGGTATTAAGTATATGTTATATCACTTATGAGCTCACCAACACTGCCTCTCAAGGGACTAAATGCGTTGCATATGTAGATCCATCTATTCAAGGGTGCACTGCAATGCACTTCCTGACATTCAAGGGTGCGTTTGTCAAATGGGAGAAAAATTCTCATTGTTCCGGAATCTCCACATGGCCAGTGCCTTCTAGAAGAGTCTATATGTGTCAAACTTCGAATCCATGTGTCCATATAACACCTCTAAACTTGGAAACATGTCTTTCATATTATTAGAAATTCATTTATTGAGAAACTACCATCAGTTGCCCTATAAATTGAACACAAATCCTAATGCCAGGGAAGGAATAATTTTGGTAAACAAGTGTTGTTGGATGCTCACTTGAGAGAGTGATAGAAGTGATATGCTATTGGTGTGATGTTGGCTATGATGAGGTTGGGATGAAGCTGGAGCTGGTGATATAAAAATTTATCATTGGTTGTAACCTCCCCCTTCTACTCTTTAATAAAGATTGATTTTCATTTTCCCATATATGTATCTGTTTATGTTTCTATTTCTCATGCAATTGATTCTTGAATGATATATATGTTTCATGTTTAATAAATTTAACTGAGTAAGATAAATAAGCATTTATATATTGAAAATATTTTTTCTGTTCTCTATTTATACTTGCAGGAATCAACCTAGCGATCTAAGTTGGATTGGAGGCTACGACAAAAGTGATAGAACGAGAATAAGAGGCTCTTGGACCACAAGTAGGTTCTTCTATATTTCTGTATGTCTATTTATTATTAAAGAAAGTGATAGAAAATTCTTTAATCTATTTTTCTAAGTGCATAACACCACACTTAGGGAATTTGATTTATCTGAAGATCATAATTTTGCTAAAAAAATTGGCAACTCCGCTGGGGATTTACTATCATTCCTGGTGGTTTTTCCTCTGCTTATCCACCCAATAGCATCTACTTTCAGTTATTATAATTTTTAATCAAACAATTGCATTAGAAGTGTGTTATGTAGTTTGAATTTTAAATCTTTGTTGCACCCAATGCACTGTTGGCCAAGACAAAGTGCACTGTAGTGCACTGTCTCCCACTTAGGGGTGCATTGCAATGCATTGTCTCCCCTTAGAGACTGTGTTGTCCCCTTAGCCAACCAAATTCCATTTGAATTTGTCATTTCCATTATTCTCAACCATTTGTTTGCTATGTTTTCAATTTTCTGATACCTCTTAGACACTAGTGAATTTTCCTAATTCTTCCTCCTTTGAAAAGTAAGTTTGTTCAATGTCTCTTTAAGTGTTTTTATTTATCATTGACAAAGAAAATTCAAAGTATTTTATTTCTGCATTAGATCCATTTTTTTTCTTAAATGAAATGGTCGTTAAATTCTTCATTTCCTGTAGGAAAAATTGTAGTTCTATTCTTCGTTTTTCCTAAAAGAGAAATTGTTGTTAAATTCCTCATTTCTCGAAGAAGAAAACACTTGTTTTTTGTTGATTTGATGCATATAGTTTCCTTTTTTCATTCACATTAAGGGGACTGAAAAGAAAAATATGTATTTTCATATAGTGAATTGTGTGTTTTTCATAGGAATTAGTTAGGAAAGCTACATATTAGTTTGTGCTCTTTGTTGTTTTCTCTCAAAACTGATTGCTCTTTCCCTTATTAGTTAGGATTTTCATTGAAAAAGATAAAATTGAAAAGTTTTATTATAATTTTAGTTTTCATTTTAGGAATTTCCATCATATCATCGTGGTGAACCTCAAAAGGAAAATTGATAAACAAGATCAACTTAAAATTTACATAAATTTACCTAAAAAAGCATTGGAACCATAACGATAACATTTAGAAGGTCTAGGCTAGAAACGTGTTCCGACGTCGTAAAACATAGAAACTGTCGTTAATTGTCTGTGATACTTTCCGAGTGTGATACCTCACTCCACGCACATAAGTATATCGGATCTTTTCCACGTACCTTCGGGTATATCGGGCGATGTTACAATACAAAAAGTATAAAGGGGTGCTCTCACTGTACGGTTTCACATTAGCAGCACTAATATAGACTTGGGCCTCCACGTACCTTCGGGTATATTTGGGAGAAAAAATTTAGGTTGCTATCCATCCATAATGAACCGATTTAGTCGCCTTGTAAATTATGATACACCGAACACAAAATTCGGGGAGATTTCCTGCCCGTACTTCTTGGTTCGCCAGGATGTATTCAGTAGTTCATAATTACTTCGTAAACCTTTTGCCTAGAATTACCCTTTTATTTTGTTTATTTGTTTTGGTCATAAAATAAATCAGTCATCCTAGAATAAGAACATCCTTTTCCCCGTCATTTGCGTAGAATAGCACTGAAACCACCTTTACCACTGGAAGCTACTTCTAGTCGGCGAAGGCGAAATTGCTCTATCGAAACTAGTACTATCAGTACCTCTGGTGTGACATCATCCTCACATATACCAGAGTCGATTTTTTTTTTTTCGACTCTTGGTTCATTTACTGTTGTCGAGACGGATTCCTCATAGCTACCCGTGGTCACATTCCATCCAATCAGTGAGACCATACTTCCCGAACCCGACATTGTTCAACTAGAAGTTGATCCAGATCCTGTCAGTTTTTTTGAGAACATCTACATCGCGAAGTCAAACGAATGGAATTTGTTCTTGTATCAGTCGCCCCAAAATCTATTGTAGCCATTGAGTCTACCATATCATGTAGTCAACCTCCTAAAATATACTTTGGGCCTAGCAGTGAAATCCTTCCACCTAGTTTAATTTAAATTAAAGAAATACCACAAGAAGAAACACATTTAAATCCAACTCATGTTGGCATGGAGCTTTACCTATACGAGTATTTTCCTCAATCACCTACCTCTGCTTTTGTTGATCCTTTGTTTATTAGATATCCCGTAGATCCAATAGGGTATACATTTGGTCGAATAACCATGCCTAAGCCAACATCTTCGGTTGGAATATCTATTCCAATGGTGACAACACCTGCTGTCGCTACCCCATCAATGTTCACAACTTCACCAGAGTCACATTTATATGGCGGCCCTTCCATCCCACCTGGTTACCGATATTTATATGGAACCTTCTTTGGTGCATCCTCAAACCCATGGACTTCACCAATGTCATCATCTGGTATTATAACTGGTAAATCTATAGTGATTACTGAATGACTTGATCTTTTATACACATCATCAGGGAAATATCAAGCTGGTCCATCTGGGTATATTCCATCAGATACAATTTCAACTATATTCCCTGCATTTGGAGAACACTATTTTCTATCTTATTATTCTCCTCATGCTAGGGGGAAACCTATGGTCACCCACTTCGACAATAATCGATCATTATTTGGTCATCCTAATGTCGGAAGGAATGTTTGTCAATGGCAGCCCACTCTGACTATCAAACCACAAACGGTTTCCCACTCGTATCAACCGGTTCAACCTATTGCACCCACATCAAATCCACTTGTTAATACATATTTACCCCTGTTACAAACTCAAACTATTGTACCTCAACTATCTCAGGTGGGTCCTTCAACTCAATACCCTCAAATATTGGGCCCTCAGAATCCAACTCCTTCGGCTGGTTTACAACAACCACCCGTATCTGGAATCATTTATTCACAAGCTGGTTACCATATTATGGGATGTCACAGCCGCTACCAGGTTGTACCTATCCAAAACCGAATCTAAGCTATCCTATTTTGGGTTATAATATTGGTGGACAGACCCCTTGGCAGCCATAAGTGCAAATGCCACAACCTTCATTTCAACAAGTAGCGTACCCAGGTTTCGGTCAACATAATCCTCAATTGTTTGCTTATCAAAACAACCCCTATCTAGTTTATCAACAACAAATTCCTTATGTTGGTGCTCAAAATCTTATTTCCCAAGCAATTCCATCATAACCTGGCTATGCTCAACCTGACCTTAATCGACAGTTTCCCTTTGTTGCAACTTTAGAGTTACCGGAATTAAACCGGCTCACCAATGATCCAATCAACTATGCTCCTTGGTGGCTATTGATACCCCATAAATTAGCCTCAGATATTCCTAAGTTCAATGGAAACCCTTGGGAAGACCCGTCGACTCATGTTATGACTTATCATTTGTGGTGTTCATCTAACTCCCTAAATGATGACTTTGTTCGACTACGTCTTTTCCAGCGTATGCTCACTAGTCCAGCCGCAAAAAGGTACATTGAGTTACCAAGAGCTTCTTTTGATGATTTCACTACCCTAGCTACTGTCTTTTTGACCCACTTCTAGTTACCCATAAGATATGAAACTAGAACGAAACTCTTGACTAATTTTAAACACACTAATGCTACTCACATTTCTGATCATATTCATGAGTGGCGTCGTTGTCATAAAATGGTTAAGACATTTGTTCCTAATCATCTCCTTGCTGAGTGGTTCATTAATTTTGTGTTACCATCTATAATGGAGGATGTGGCTAAGGGTGGCGTCATCACTGAAAAGAAGGTCATTGCTCATGCCCAATATTTAGACTTGATTTACACTCAGTATGGCACGCTCTACGAGAAAATTCCTAATGCGCCGCGATCTAATTTTACTGTTCCCCCTCTATTAAAGGACTCTCATGCCAGAGATGGTATGATCGGTACTGCAAGCACACATCAATTTACTGCATCTGATCCTGCACCTTCTTCCGAAATCCATCCAGTGTCAACTGACAAGGGAAAAAGTGACAAGCAACCCGGAAGTAAGAAAAAAGGGAAATAAAAGAAAAAGCGAACTTATACCCTGCAAGAAAGATCATCTGATCAATCGTCTGGAAATCAGAAACCTTGTTACCCTTGCATAATCTATAATGAGGAGCATTTTGTTCAAAACTGTCCTCACCGCGCTGAAGTCTAAAAATGGGTTAATACCTCGCATGCGTCAGCTATGTTGACAAATCCATTTCCAAATTCGGAAACAAATTTGGTTGCTACGGATCCAACTTCTAGTTCCCAAGTGCTTATGCTATCTTTCACAAAGCCATCAACTGATTTTTTGCTGTCAACGCTTAATAAATATTATGGTAGTTAGGCTACTGATCATCCTACTAACTCAACCACAAATCTGTCTATGGAATCGATACCACCACCTGCTATTCCTAAATTGATAATCAAGCCACCGAAGGGAGTCGTTCATAAATCGACATTTAATCCTCGAGCAAGAGCTACTCAAAATTATAATATAGTTGAAGATTTGGCTCAATCTCCTCAAGCTATGTCAGCGCTTGAGGTGCTACAAAATTATCCCTCCCAGAAGCAGGATTTGTTGTTGGCAATTGGCGGAATTGATCTGACAGATTCCAATCTCGTAGTCTTTAATCATATGAGCTATGTGCCGCAATTACCAGCATAATTGGCATTCTCCATATAAGTAAATTTTCTCAATCACCTTGTTCATCGTACTATTATTGATGAGGGAGCATATACATGCATTATGTCTCTAAACTGTTGGAAGTCACTTGGCTCACCGCACCTATCTCAATCCCCAATGAAGTTGAAAGCTTTCGATGGATGTACATATAAGCCTTGCGGTATTATTAATAACCTACATGTTGAACTAGGGGGAAAAACAGTGAATGTTGAAATTGAGGTCATTGACGGACCCCTTGACTACAATATTTTACTCGGAAGGCCATGGGTATATGTTATGATTGTGATCATTTCTACATATTTTAGAATGATTTCCTTTCCACATAAAGGTGTCATCACAGTCATCAATCAAATATCCTTCTTTGCCTCAAGTTCCCAGGTAGCTGGAAGTGTTCTGTTAGTTCACCCACCCCAACTCTCACTTCAGAACATTGGTGTAGGACTCTTAAAGGATTCCACTCTCATGGGAACCTTTGCATTACCGCCGCCTGCGATGTCAGTAGAAATTGTAAGTATAGAGACCTACTACATGATATATTCCACTCCATCTGGCTTAAGGAAGATTACGAGTGATCCTGGAGTTTTTACATTGGATGAGTTTCTGCCGCCCAACCCAATTGAGTTGGCATAGCAATCAATCTACATGACTTGGGCGACGAATCCGAAATCATCATTGTCGGTCGTTTGGGTTGATCTCTCATTAGATTTTGGTACTCCACCTGATCCTTTTTCCCCAACTTTCTTGACATATGAGAATATTTTGGAAATCGATGTTGGAAGGAGAACCATGGGAAGATCATCTTCATTTCTCCCATCTTCATAATTATGATGAAGATAATCTTAGTGAAATATATCACCCATCGATCAAAACATTCTTTTCGAATTCTTTTCCTATTAATGCAATCGATTCCGAGAAAAAATGATCAAATATTGAATAAATCATTTCTATCGATATTTCGACCAAACCTGGTGTTGTAGAAAA
Source organism: Pinus albicaulis (assembly GCA_034641835.2). Classification (NCBI taxonomy): domain Eukaryota; kingdom Viridiplantae; phylum Streptophyta; class Pinopsida; order Pinales; family Pinaceae; genus Pinus; species Pinus albicaulis. The sequence goes on along the minus strand of CM076569.1, from coordinate 72,312,640 downwards.
CATTCATGTTGGCGTGTCTTTTTCTCCATTAGAACTTGAAACATATCACTCTCTCTATCATGAATTTCGTGATGTATTTGCTTGGTTTTACGAGGAAATTCCAGGCATAGATACTAGTATTTTTTAACAAACTATTAAAATTTACCCTAATGTCAAGCCGATACGTCAACGCCTTCATCCTGTTCATCCAAAGAAGGCTGCTGCCATTAAAGAAAAAGTTGAAATTTTTTTTCATGCTGGTTTCATTTACCTTGTTCCACTAATTGAATTGGTTTCCAACATCGTTCCTGTTATGAAAAAATAAGGAACCATCAGAGTGTGCGTCAATTATCAGGATGTCAATCTTGCTTGTCCAAAAGACAACTATCCTACTCCCTTTATCGACCAGATTATTGACGATTGTGCTGGATGTGAAATATTTTCTTTCATGGATGGATTTTCTGGCTACAATCAAATCAATATCCGCCTAGAGGACTAATATAAGACAACATTCATCTGTCCTTAGGGCACATTCGCTTATCGGAAACTCCCGTTTGGTTTAAATAACGCTGGGGAAACTTTCAGAGAGCAATGGATTATGATTTTAATGACATCAAGCACATTGTTAAACCCTATCTAGATGATTTACCCGTGCATTCACGAAACCAGACTGATCACACGATGCATCTGAGAACTATCTTTTTACGTTTCCGACACTACAAAATATGCCTCAATCCACATAAATTTGTGTTTTGTGTTGGTTCTGGTTGTTTGCAAGGATTCTTCGTATCAAAATAAGAAATTCGAATAGACCCACTAAAGGTCTAGGCTATTCTTGATTTGCCTACGCCATCAAATTTGCTTCAGTTACAGAAAATTCAGGGAAAGTCTAACTTCCTAAGGAGGTTCATACCCATCTATGCCAAAATGGCTAAAGGATTTAATCGACTCTTGCAAAAGGGGATTCCCCTCCATTGGGACCAAGTTGCATAAGCTTCTTTTGATGTTGACAAGGATACTCTTGTCTATGCATCATTAATGTATCCCCCCAATTATCAGAGTGATTATTTCTTATATATATCCACGGTTGATACGACCATTGCTATGGTGTTGGTCCAAGTAGAAAATGGGATAGAACATCTGATCTATTATTTGTTTCAAAATATCAATGATATGGAAGTGAAGTATTCATACATAGAAAATATTGCCTTGGCGATTGTTCAAGCCGTCCAAATATTTCGCCACTATATCCTATTCCAGAAGTCCATTGTTATTTTAGATTGAAACCCCGTGACTTATATCTTATCACGTCAATTGCTGTGGGGAAATTATTTAAAATGGATTGTCATTTTGAAAGAATTTTATTTGGAATTCATCAAATCCAAGTCAAATAAGCCTTTATTTTTTTACTGAGCTTCTCCGCGACCTTCCCTCTGATAGTACTGCCACTACATCGGAACCATCTATTCTTGACGAGTCTCTGTTTCTGATCGGATCATCTGATCCTTGGTATGGGAATTTTATCATTTATCTCCAGACCCAACTTTTCGGCATGATACCTCTTGCTCTGAACAATGACATATTCGATACCAAGCCAAATATTATCTTATCGTTGATGATACACTTGATTGTCGTGGTGTTGATATAATTTTAAGAAGGTGCCTCACTCATGAGGAGGCCGACAATCAGATAATCTTTGGCTTTAAATGATTGTCATGATGGGGCTTGTGGTAGACACTTGTTTGGATACGCTACTACGTAGAAGATACTCTACGTCAGTTACTTTTAGCCTACCATATTTCATGACTGTATCCTCGCAGTCAGAAGTTGTCATGCATGCCAGATATTTGATCGTAAAATGCGCAAACCGCCAACACCAATGCATCTTGTTGTCTCCATGGGACCATTTTCAAAATGGGGCATTGACTTTATGACTTGTAACCCTCGTTCATCCGGGGGGCATGGTTATATTATTGTCACAGTAGAATACTTCTCCAAGTAGGCCGAAGCGATGCCTACATTCAACAACACAGATCATAGTTCGCATTTTCTCAACCATATGATGAATGAATTGACTACCAAATTAGGACAATCACATGATAGTTCTACTCCTCATTATCCACAATAAAATGTAAAATTTGAGGCTATTAACAAAATTCTTAAACGAATTCTTCAACGAATTATAGGAGTTCATAAACAAAATTGGCATTTAGTCATGTACTCGGACTTGTGGGCGTACCGAACCTCGGTGAGAAACACGACTAGATTTACCCCCTTTTAATTGGCGTGTGGTCTAGAAGCTATCTTGCTGATCCAATGTGAAATATCGTCGTTAAAACTCGCAATCAACTTTTTACCTGACACCTATGTTGAAGTAGCACATCTTTTTAACCTCATTCATCTTGATGAAACACGTCGTGAATCCCAATTGGCCAATGAAGCGCATAAGAGACGTATAAAGACGCAATACGACAAGCATGTCCCGCCTTGCATTTTATCAGAGGGTAACCTGGTCCTTCTTTATGATAAGGAAGCTGATGTAATAGGTACAGGGAAATTTGAGCCATTATGGCATGGCCCCTATATTTTTAAAACAATTCTTGCTAAGGGTGCCTACGAGTTGGTATATTACGATGGAATACTATTGGCACAACCCTGAAATGGGTTGTATCTGAAATGTTACTATGATTAATCATGAACTTAGTAATTATTGCATTATATTGTATATATGCTATTGATTTAAATTTACTCTCTTAGTTTGCTTTCTAGAGTTTTCTTGAAGTTAGTAATTCGCTTTACATTTCATCACAGATGTGTGAATCTTTGGAACCATTTGTTGGGTATGTTGATGGTGCTAGTCATAGTACACAGAATCTATCCTCTGTAGCATGGGCCATTTTCACTCCGAATGGCGAGTTAGTGAGTTTTCAAGGGATTTGTATTGGTCGATCTACAAACAATATCGCTGAGTATAGTGCATTGATCGAACTTGTCTCTGATGCCACTTTCATTTGGTATTAACCACATCATCATAAGGTTAGACTCACAACTTCTGGTATTACAACTTGCTAGTGTTTATATTGTTAGAAATCAAACACTGCATCTTATGTACCTAAGAGTTCGACTTTTGGAAAGAAAATTTGATTTTATTCAATATCAACACATTTCCAGAAACTTGAACACATTAACTAATTCTTTAGAGAATTATGTTATAAATAGAAATTTGCAACACATGTAAAGATACATTAACATTAGTGAATAGGATTTCGTAATAAACATAGGAAAACACTAAAATCAAATAGATAGATAGTTACAGGTTTTTACAAAATTTGTGCCCAAGACACATTGGTCATCTGACCTCAAAATGTATGCAACATGTCAAATGTAAACTAGTGGTGCCCATGATAACATGCTACTGATCTACCTATCCTAGGTAGGAACCACATCCAATGGTTAGGAATGCCAATAGTGTGGTGTTGCAGTCGCATGGGTAAATCTTCAACTGGCTATCCCGAATCCTGAAGGTCAACCCTTGTATGTGCTGCTGAAGCTCAGTAAGAGTCTTAGCCATATCTAAATCCTGAAGGACTTCTCTCCTGACAGACCTCTCTACTGGCTCATCCGCTCCATGATCTGACTCTCTCACTGGTTGAACTCGACCCACAACTGCATTACATTAAAACTTTAGTTTAGTCTTGGGAAAACATAAAAACAAAAAAACATGTATAAACCTTAGAAAAATAAAAAAACATGGTCAAAACATTCTTACAGATTGCACCCCACTAAGCGCCTTCTGGTAAAGCTAAGTCTGGATCTCCTTGGAAGTCAATGCCTACATATGCATTGTCATCAATGGCGATAATATGTCTCCTGAACCAGGCGAAGAATGCAGTCGAGAACATGATGGACGATTGACCTGCATGTCTAACCTTCAGTTCTACCCATGTCTGCATCTTTGGATCTCTAGGGTTAGATATACCCAACGTCACATGCTGAGGCTGCATCAGTAGAATCCACTCTAAGGAAAAATAAATGAGGATCGAACCATAGTTGAAATTTTTCTTCCTTCCTCCCTTTTCCTTGCTCAGTTGTTCTTTTATTTGAGAAAGTACAGCTTCAGCCCAATTGAAAACTATTGGTTCCATGCAATCTAGCGCATACTACATATAAGATTTGTTTGCTGCATGGAGTGTAGAAATACTAGCAACCTTTGCAATCATGAATAAGATGGTTCTCAAAGGAAAATCATGAACATCGTGGATGCTTATTTTCACATCCTTGCTAGGCTCTGCCCCTAGATTGCAATACTGAAATATATAGTCTCTCACAGTCTCTCCTCTGAGAGAAAACCCTGAGAGAGAAATGGGTAGGCCTCTCCTCGACAAGCCTATCATAAAATAGATATCCTCCACTAAAATTGGGACCACTTTGTTCCCAATATGAAATGGCTCAATTTCCGGATCCCATGCACAAACAAGGAACTACAATAGTTCCATCTGTTGCCTCATACTTGATAGACGGAAGTACTTCAATAACCCATAGTCCTTGAAGGCTCTTACAGTACCTGGATCATTAGGGGAAATCATGTTTTGTTCTTCATGTTCTCTTTTCCTCCAAGTAATTTTCATTTTAGTCTGATGAATCCCTGGAATACAACCATAAGACTCATTAGGACCCTTTTCATGAAAACAACTAGGCAAAATTTGGGTACAATGCAAGAATAAAAAATGTGAACTACACCAACCGCAGCCTTAGATAAGAGACAGTGTGTTGCATATGAGCCTATCCTTCATTTTAGGTGCATTCTAATGTAGGTTTCGACATCCAAGGGTGCGTTGCCCTCTTTTGAAAATAGATTTACCCTAAGGGGCCAAAATCCCTAAAAAAATGAAATGAAATGAAACAAAAAGACTGTTGAAGGAAAGAGGAGGTTTATGGCACCAACCTGGATCAAACGTTGAGGATATCCGTCCACAGAACCGATCGTAATCAACAACTAAATTTCGGGGGAAAAAATAGGTTAAGAGCCCCAAAATGAAAATGGTAACTTTCAAATGGTAAAAATGAATAGTAACACTCTTTTAATTAGTCATTTAATTATTTGCAAATCATATTTATTGCTGTGACTATGGTTTTATTCAATTTTTATCATGAAATATGTATTTTTAATCCATTTGATGTTGTTTTGAACAGGCTTGCAACTGATATAGCAAATTAGTCGTGCACATTTATTTCGAGAATGATTTGACCACAAAGCATAATTTTATCCTTATTTTTCGAGCTTTGATAAAAACGAAAAAGGACTTGAAGCACACTTCTATATCTTTTTCAAGCTTCGATAACCACAAAAAAAGAACCCCTGGAGTCTTATTTTAGCACTTTTCAGACTTCGATAATGTGAAAATATTGTCGAGCACTTGTCTTTTCGAGCTCGTAAAAGTAAATGAATTGATATATACTCATTATAATTTTAACCCTTTTCCTGAATAAGATAGATTATTTACGAAAAATGAAAACCTTAGTCGAACATGGCTAGGAGGTTCTCTCAGATATCATTTTACACTTTTTCAGATCTGAGCGACAGCTTTACAATAAAATAATTATGGAGCTTTCTTTTGTCCTCTTTTTCAAAGTCTCTAAATATGAAAAAGGACCAAGTTGTCACTGTCGTTAGGCTCATTAAAACATAAAATAGCGACGGGCTTGTTGATCATGGCAAGAATCAACTTTCATTCATCGCTAGACTCATTAAATTATTAAAGAGTGATACATTATTCACTCAAAGGGTTGAATTATAGATCAAGCATATGTTATCCTCCTTAAGCTTATTAAAAAATAAAGAGGTTTTGGTCAAAAAATGACCAGGGAAAATTTGGGAAAGTGAACAGAACTTTTATAGTAGCAGGTCGCTATTGAACATGACACTTCACTCCATCATCGTGACTGTTTGGGTTCGGTAATATTCTTGAAGGTTCATTCATACATATGGTTCATCATACCTTCACTTCGGTTTTGGGTTAATCCTGCCAACTCATCTCAGTGTCGCCGATATGTTCAAGAGAAGTCATCCAGTGAATACTCATCCTTCTACAATGCTCATAAACCTTCATTCTCATGACAGACATCCATGAACATTGCTATAGCAAGTCATATTTTGTCTCCGAAATCAGTAACTCTTGTTTCACGATAAAGTGACTTCAATTTGAAATGAAATCATCATCCAGGAAGTTTACTTAGAAACATCATCTTCCAGTACCATGAGGCTTGTTACAGAATCGACAAGATCCTCGCTTCTAGGCTTTTGACCGAAATATTTTGTTTGGCATTCGAAATCAAATCATATATTCACACCTTACGAAATGTACTGCAATACCTTGAAACCCATTAACATCAATGGTGGTTTTCTCGCGTTTGTCAACAACTCACATCATTGGCTAGTAATCAAATGATGTCTTACCATGTTCGATACAAATCATATATTCACATGGCTAGACTTGTACCTGAACGATTGAGTGAACGAGATAAGAAGACCCCAGATCTAGTTTCATCCATCCAGGCTACGATTTCATGATTGTTGTACACATCATCTGTATGATAGCCTTACATACAGATCATCATCCAAACATGGGCCTACAACTGTAGGCATGTCTGTATTGGGAAACATTCCAATGTAGACGACTTTTTGCTCTATGTACATGTTATTAGATAGTTTATGTGCTAAGCATGGGAATTCATCCCTCAACAATTTGTGATCAAGATGAAAATATCATGATGTAATGTATTGTAAGATTGATGCAGGTCGCCACTCCGATTCAGCTGCAGCCCATCACATCATAAAGAATCTCATTCAAAAAATATTTTTATTATTCTGACTTCATGCTTTAGGGGGCAGATGTTATAGGTAAATTTGGGTTTCATCCCCCATGACCTGGTCAAACCAGACATCATCCCTAGGACCAATGAAATAGGGTCTTTGATCCCCTTACATTTCAGTTGCTACATGCCCTAAGAGAAGAAAAAATCATTCATGACTTATATTGTGAGATTTCCAAGGTTTGAAGTATATTTTATATCACTTATGAGGTCACCAACACTGCCTCTCAAGGGACTAAGTACGTTGCATATGCAGCTCCCTCCATTCAAGGTTGCACTGCAATGCACTTCTCGACATTCAAGGGTGCGTTGGTCAAATGGGAGCGAAATTCTCATTGTTCCAGAATCTCCACATGGCTAGTGCCTTTTAGAAGATTCCATAACTGTCAAACTTCGAATCCATGTGTCCATCTAATACCTCTCAACTTGAAAACATGTCTTGCATATTATTAAAAAGTCATTGATTGAGAAACTACCATCAGTTGCCCTATAAATTGAGCACAAATCCTAGTGCTGGGGAAGGAAGAATTTTGGTAAAGAAATGTTGTTGGATTCTCAATTGAGAGAGTGATAGAAGTGATATGTTGCTGGTATGATGTTGGCTATGATGAGGCTGGGATGAAGCTAGAGCTGGTGATATCAAATCGATCATTGTTTTTAACCTCCCCCTTCTACTCTTTAATAAATATTTTTGTTCATTTTCCCATATATGTATCTGTTTATGTTTCTATTTCTCATGCAATGGATTCTTAAATGATTATATATATGTTTCATGTTTAATCAATTTAACTGAGAAAGATAAATAGGCATCTGTATATTGCTAATATTTTGTTTTTCTCTGTTTATAATTGCAGGAATCAATCTGGTGATCTAAGTTGGATTGGAGGCTACGACAAAAGCGATAGATGGAGAATAGGAAGCGTTTGGATCAAAAGTAGGTTCTTCTATGTAATATCCCCTCTCAGGGATATCTCTAAAACACAAGCAAACTCCAACCAGAGGTGGACTGGGAGGGAATTTACCAGATATTTCACCTCTGAAAAGAGGGTGAGATCTAGAGGCTATCTGGCCCTTTCCAGACTCTATCTAAGAGTATGGGGAAAACACACCAAGTGGTATAGAAACTGGAATTCTCGAGGAGAAAAATAACAGTAGTGCAAGCATACAATAGCATATATATATATAACGTGTAACAGATACTCAAGAAATGCAGAGAGAATGCTGAGCCATTTTATTATACTGAGAAATATAAGTGAGTACAATAGGTGATCGGAGTGATGGCACCCAAACTTGCACAAGGAAAGTTAAGAAATACTCTCAGAAATGCTTCTGGAATGGTTGTTCTCTGATCTACGTCCAAGCTGCTGGAAAACTGCCGTATAACTGCTACTACTGAAACAAGATGAGTACATGGGGCTGCCCCCCTACTCAGAATAAGCTGAAACTCTGGAATCAGCCTCTACTCACCAAACCCAGAAAATCCCAGAGAGCATTTCTAGAATTTCCAACCCCCGAAAATCACCCCCTTGAGGATCCACGCTATCCTCCAAGGCTCTGCGCTGACATTGAAGGGAATCCACAAAAATACCACCCCAAAATCTGCAAAAATCCTCCAATAGGCAAGGGTTGGCCCCTCGCTCAATCTCCAAGCTCGAAACCTCCAAAAGAAACCCAATCCAGAGCTCCCCAGTAATGGGCTGCATCCCCTCTCTCAAGAATGTGCAGTCACTAGATGCACTACTCCACAACCAAGCTTCAACTCGATTCTCCTGCAATAATACTGATAGGAATGCCTCACCCGAGCGATCACTCGAAGTCTCCCAGGGCTGAGGATGAGATCTATAAACAGAGACACTCGGTGCACTAAACAGTGCTACAGACAAGCTAAATAACTAGCGAGCTCAAGTAGTCGAAGTGACCAGCTCAATATGCATAAACATCAAATGATCAAAATGAGAAGGCTCTCCTCTCTATATAGCGTTGGCCTCTCTCAAACCCTAAGGCCCACCTCCTCCAACGTAGCCTCCCTTTGCCTCGTGCTCAACTTGGCCTGCACAGCCCCTCCATGTGCTCTACATGGGCCTCCTCTCTACGTGGTATCTTGGCTCCCTTGGCTCACTTAAGTTACAACGTTGTGTCTACTGGGGAGTGCTCTTTATTTTTAGAGTGAGTTATGTCCCCCTCTACTCACTTTTATTTATAATCTAACTACATAAGGAAAAAATTGACCAAATCGAATATTCCAATTAGCCATTGCTAATTGGGAATATTACAGTCTCCCCCGACAAAATGTTGCTTGTCCCCAAGCAACTGTAGTGATGGATGCTGCAAGATCTTCTCACTCTCCCAAGTAGCATCCTCATCCGGCAAATTCTTCCACCTCAAGCTCCAGAAATGAAGGTGGGCTGAAAATCTGATCATGGTAAGCATCATAGCCTACCCCATGCTGTCCTTCTCTCCACTTATGACAAGTGTAGAGTGTGTGTTGATCCTGGGCTGCAAAATTATTTCCCTCAAATGGCAAAGTGAAGAACAATTCTCCAAAGAAGGCTCCTCCAACAATGAAGAACAAGTTGGCCCAAAACAATCCATCCATGAAGAATAGGTCATGGTCATCCTGGAACATCCTAACGAGAAGTTTGCTGAAGGTTTTACATGATGATACATGATGCAAACAATTTCTCACAAGGATACAACGTAGTCCCATCCACTGCAACTTTAGAAAATTACATGGCAAGCAATGTACATGATTCATCACATCTACTAAAGGATAGTAAATGGTTGAATGTAACAACAATACATGATCAAGCACTTGCCCATGGCTATACAATGGATGAATATCGATCTTATGGCCCACCTCAAAAGAGAACAAACATTTGGCTGTGGTGGCCATATCTCCTCTCATGCTCCCATTAGAACATGTAGTGCAGAAATTGTGAGAATTCTTCCCACTCAAGGACACATCCAGCTCATGCGTCTCCCTCATAATCAAGCCTCCCATAAAAATCTGATCTATATCAGCAAATGAATACATGATCAGCAGAAAAATGAAGAAAATGCTGAAGGTTACAAGTGATGCAAGAAGGTACCAACAGCTTTCCTAGTAGCGACAGTGCAGTTTTACAAGTTGCTGCTTGATAAAAGTACATGGAAAAATGTTTCTTTTTACATGGTTAATCATGCATGTATTTATATGATACATGCTATAGTGCAACAACTGAACATACATGTGGTGATAAAACATTCTCCCAAGGCCACAAAAGAGATGGCTGCCTCCATCATGTAGATTGGCCCAATACAACTCATGGAGAAATTTGACAAGCTTGCCCTCTTGTGAAGCAATGCATTGCATAAGAATGGTAAGAGTGTGCAAATCAATGAATGTATAATCAAAATTCTCACCATATGCTGGAAGTAAGATGGTACATGGGTCCATACATGAGTCCTCCATAGTGTCTTGGCATGCTATGAAGAAGAATGAACCAGGTGCTGCAAGAAGATAATCCTCCTTATGCTTGAAAACCCAAGTCAAGAAGAATATGCCATAGATGCCTCTATCATCATTACCTCCTATTTGTTCATCAAGTGCAACAAATATGAAGTGATATTGGAACCTATGGGTTATGGATCCACCATATTTCCGCTGGGCACACTTCATCCATAAGTCTTTGCTCCCAATTGACAGTGCTGTGAGCTTTTGCAAAAAAGCCCCTGTCAATACAAAACTCCGTTCTTTGACATGCTCCTTGTCAAAGATTCCTTCAATAATGCTGCAACAAATATGGAATACTCCCCAATATGGAAGAGCTTCCAAATCATCTAATACCAAGGAGATAATTCCATCTCCTCCTCCTGCAACATCATGTAAAGTGTGAGAGAAAATCTGCTCTTGCTCTCCCAGAAACAAGCAAAGCAACAAAACATTTTGATGCCTCCCCATACCTCCATCATGCAACTCATGTGATGAAGCCATAATGAATGATATGAGAATCACATCAACATCATGCACCCATACTCTATGCTGCTCAATGATGCAAGTATCTTTCCTCCTACTCTTAGAAAAAGTGTTTGCCAAGCGATGGCCAAACTCTTTCAAGAGTAATTAGCGCAGCCAAGCCTCCTGCTGCCCAGTATCATATATCTTCAAGTAGCCTCCTAGCTCCTTGCCCATCAACCACATCCACTCAACCTCTTGTGGATGCTTCCTTCTTCTCCTCATCTTGGTACTCCTCCCATGAGGGCTACCATCCTCCCAAATCAAATTCTTGTCTTTGCACTTCATGGGATTTTGAAATGCAACCTCCTCAAGGATCAATGAGACCCTATCAAGACCCAAATAGGTGGTAGGAAAAAAATTCCCATCATGATGTGTATGGCTCAAGGAATTTCCAACACAAGCATGAGAGATGTTATCCATCCTAAGATGTCCTCCATCTTCTATCTGCTCTTGTGAGAAAGGAAGAAAATCATTGCACTCCATGGTGTGTTGAAGTGCACATCTAATGAGATCTCTCCTTGAGACCTCCCTCTCATCCATAGTCTTCCAAAACCCTTGAGGCCTTGGATCTAAAAGTAGAAGTTCCTCTTTAAGCTGAGAGGAGCTCATTGAGAAAGTTTCATCTTGAAGGGAGAAAGGGTTTCTCACTACAAGATGTATACCATCATTCTTCAAGACTTAAAACCCCAACCTCCAATGTGATATGCAATCCAAAAAAGGCTCATGAAGATGATGGTTTGTTTCCCCCTTGAAAATTTTCATGTTGCACAGCACAGTGCAACCAAGTTGCTCTATAGTAGCAATGGGATTTCACCCTTGGTCATGCAAAAGTAAATATCCACATTGATCAAAAGAATTTGCTACAACAATGGAATGTGGAAATATTTTCATACCTTGATGTGCATTTGGAACTTCTTGCTGGGCTGCAAGAGTCCCTTCCTCAAAAGCTCTGGCTGCCCCAATTTTTGATGCATGTGGTTGCTCCTCCATGAGTGTGACAACGTTATCACAGGCCTCCTCAAGAGGTGATGTGATATTTTCTTTCTTTTCTCTTTCTCCATCAAAGGTTTGGATCAACCTTTGAGTGAACTTTGCAAAAGTATTCACCCTTGCATGGCTCAAGTGGCTGCACCACCAATCATAGGCTTCACCCTCCAAGTGCAGCGCTGAGATTTCAATAGCTTCTTCCCCCTACTACAGAATGTAGTAGGAAAAATGCCTCCAACTTTCTCACCCAAGTTCTTGCATTAGATGACCCATCAAAGGTAGACAACAGAAATCTATTGCCTTTGATTTCTTTTCTGCTACATGGTCTCTTCTCTTCTTTCAGCTGGATGAAATGAGGAAAATCCAGAGTCTCCTTGAAGGATCTAGGTTGAGATCTATACTCAACAAGGTAATCACTGAGGATCTGATGATCCAAGTATCTTCCATGCTCAATGCCTTCTTCTTGATGGGAATAGGAAGTGCATGGTACTTCCTCTTCTTCTTCTTCAGTCTTCTTGACCTCCTTGGAGATGTCTCCTTTGGATCTGAAAATAGATGAGAATAAACTCATCTTTTTCAAAGTTCTGATCTTCTTGGGCTTAGACTCACAGGCTGAGCCAAGAAAGCTGCTACCACCCGAAGACTCGGACACTACCCTGGTCATCACCTCAATGGATGGCACTACTGGGGTAAGCTCTACTCTCGCTACTGAGATGTCAACCGATATGGTCAAATAAGTCTCCAACACAGGCGACCCCTGTGTCATACTAGGTGTATCCACATGCTCCCCATGATCCTGTGTGCCCTCATCCTCCAAGTGCGAGGTAGCCATTTTGATGGCTTCCCCCTCCGTTATTCGGTTAAGCTGGAAAGAGGTATCCAAATTTTCCACCCGATCTCGAACCGTGAAATCAGTGGATCCATCATATGTGGGAAAAGGTGTCCTCCTAGTGGTACGCTGCAACTCTGAACTCTGCATGCTAGACCCCCCACTATTCCTTCCTCCTTCATCCTGCCTGAGCTGACAATAATCTCTGAAGGGAAAAGCCGCTCTGAATTTTTCCCCCATGGACTGCCATTCGTGGAAATAATATCCAAAGGGTATATGATCATGCCGCCTCCCTTTCTCACTCAGTACTGGAGGTAAGAATGTAGGCATCGTGATCCTGGTTGGCCTACTGAAGGCTGGTAAATTTTGGTCACACTGTTGTGAGACCCCCATATTTCCCCCCTTTACTGTGTTTGGTGGGCAAGATTCTGCCTACCCTCTTTGTTCATAGAAAAATATCCCCACGGCTGAGCCAAGAATGAGGCTCTGATACCACTGTAATATCCCCTCTCGGGGATATCTATAAAACACAAGAAAAATCCAACCAGAGATGGACTTGGAGGGCATTTACCAAATATTTCACCTCTGAAAAGAGGGTGAGATCTGGAGGCTATCTGGCCCTTTCCAGACTCTGTCTAAGAGCAAGTGTTATAGAAATTGGAATGCTCGAGGAGAAAAATAACAGTAGTGCAAGCATACAATAGCATATATATATAACGTGTAATAGATACTCAAGAAATGCAGAGAGAATGCTTAACCATTTTATTATACTGAGAAATATAAGTGAGTACAATAGGTGATCAGAGTGATGGCACCCAAACTTGCACAAGGAAAGTTAAGAAATACTCTCATAAATGCTGCTGGAATGGCTGTTCTCTGATCCATGTCCAAGTTGCTGGAAAACTGTCGTGTAGCTTCTACTGCTGGAACAATATGAGTACATGGGGCTGCTCCCCTACTCGGAATAAGCTGAAACTCTAGAATCATCCTCTACTCACCAATCCCAAAAAAGCCCAGAGAGCATTTCTGGAATGGTTGACCCCCGAAAATCACCCCCTTGAGGATCCACGCTATCCTCCAAGGCTTTGCGTTGACACTGAAGGGAATCCACCAAAATACTGCCCCAAACTCTGTAAAAATCCTCCAATAGGCAAGGGTTGGCCCCTCGCTCAATCTCCAAGCTTGAAACCTCCAAAAGAAACCCAATCCGGAGCTCCCCAGTAATGGGCTGCGTCCCCTCTCTCAAGACTGCGCAGTCACTAGATGCACTGATCCAAAACCAAGCTTCAACCCGATTCTCCTGCAAGAATACTGATAGGAATACCTCGCCCGAGAAAGCACTCAAAGTCTCCCGGGGCTGAGGGTGAGATCTCTGAACGAAGACACTCGGTGCACTAAACAGTGCTGCGGACAAGCAAACAACTAGCGTGCTCAAGTAGTCGAAGTGACCAGCTCAATATGCATAAACATCAAATGATCAAAATGAGAAGGCTCTCCTTTATATATAGCATTGGCCTCTCTCAAACCCTAAGGCCCAGCTCCTCCAACGTAGCCTCCCTTTGCCTCGTGCTCAACTTGGCCTGCGTAGCCCCTCCATGTGGTCTACGTGGGCCTCCTCTCTACGTGGTCTCTTGGCCCCCTTTGGCTCACTTAAGTTACAACGTTGTGTCTACTGGGGAGTGCACTTTATTTTTAGAGTGAGTTATGTCCCCCTCTACTCACTTTTATTTATAATCTAACTACATAAGGCAAAAATTGACCAAATCAAATATTCCAATTAGCCATTGCTAATTGGGAATATTACATTCTATCTTTCTGTATGTCTATTTATTATTAGAGAAAGTGATAGAAAATTATTTAATCTATTGTTCTAAGTGCATAGCACCTGCATAACAATCAAGAAACGTGGTGCAATGAGAAACAAGGGACATGGACCAGACCTTTAAAGTTTTAATGAGGAAAATTGTTGCAAAGCCATATCCTGAGGCCCCTTTCTCTCTCTGTAATGACAAATTTTTAATTGGCTTGTGATGATGTCAACATGATGTCAACATATGGGACACGTGGAATGTGTTTTTAACACTTTCAATTTCCCTAGTGAGCTAAATTTGGGTGACATGTATCACCACTCAGGAGGCACCACGTAGCGTTGATGACACAAAGACGATGTCATCCAGACACGAAACCATGGAAGGGATTCACCATAATTTTTATTTGGTGTGCATGTAATGAAATATGGGATGACTGAGACCCCGGGCATGGTGGAAATAAGGTTGTAGTGACAAGTCACCCTAGGTGGATGTTGATTGGTCCACATGTTAGAGGTGGTACACGTAGGGACACATCATCTCGAAG
Organism: Pinus albicaulis; assembly: GCA_034641835.2. Classification (NCBI taxonomy): domain Eukaryota; kingdom Viridiplantae; phylum Streptophyta; class Pinopsida; order Pinales; family Pinaceae; genus Pinus; species Pinus albicaulis. The sequence continues at coordinate 72,297,620 of CM076569.1, read as the reverse complement.
GTTCCAACCCAAAAGGAAATAAAAAGGGTGAAAGGAAAGGACACCCATGATGGTTTAGTGCCGAGACAAGGTGGTAGATAGTGTGTAAGTACATGTCACCCTGGCAGGTTTGTGATTGGTCCACGAGTGGGGCATAGGCTCCACCATGAAACATCATCCTAGATGCACCATCCTGGAAGAAAATTAAAAGGCGCAAAATAGGATGCTTCGACCTAATTAAGCTCTAGGACATGGTGGCATATACAACCAGATTTCAAGGACCAATGGTGAAGGTGCAAGGCAAACCCAAAGGACACGTAATCCCGGAGGTCTGTCCCCAAACGTGTTTGCAAAGGTGTGGTAGGAAGATTAATCCATGGGCCAAAGTATAATCACGAGGACTTGGTTCTGTGAGTGCTATGTGACTGAGGGTGAAAAATATTAGCTCACATTGTTTAAGAACTTGGGGCTATAATTCAAAGAGGCACCCATGAGCTATTTTGCGGTGATTTTCACTTGTTTTGTGAACAATGGCCTTTTGGCTTACAAACAACAAATTAACATTGTGAGCTTAGCTCTTGTGAGAAGAACGGGTCGACAATTGTTTGTGCTATATTTGGAAATTGTTCCATATGTGGAATTACACCACATTTGTGGTTAACGATTCCTGAATGGGTCAAAAAATAATTTTTCCTATGCACTATAATTGACACCGACTCCATATTTGGAGCCCTCCATAGTTAGATTATGTAAGAAATGAATGGGTTGGCAGTTGCTTGATGTGGCTGGTGAGTGTTGGGCAGTGAAAGAGGTATGAAATTACTATGTATTTACTCATTCTTTTACCATAGATATACTCCTGTTTGACTTGGAAAGGTAATTTATCATAAGAATTACAATAGAATTGGAAAGGTTTATGTTTAGTACAAAAATATGACTAAAGGTTACTTTTTGATTGAAAAACAAGAATTCGAAGAGGTGAACAACTGTACCAAAGGCGGAGTTGAGAATAATCTAACTGTTGCTCCATCAGCGTTGAACCATATCCAACCAAAGGCAAGGAGTTCTAAACGAATATCCCAGAAAAGGCAGGGGACAGCTCGGCCTCGGTCAGAGTAAATAGGATGATGACTAAACGAAGAGGAGTGAATGGGATCACTGTTCAAACTCATCTTATTTCTTGATTGGTCCGTCGAGATTTGATATATAAAGCCATGTCCTTTAGTGACAAAGGGACGGTTGTTGTTGAAGTCACTGAGTTAGTCGAAAGACTTTACATTTAAACATTTCCTCTGTAATATAATGTTTTATTGACTCTCAGCTTTGAGAGAAACTTCTCTGTAATGCTTTATGTTGGTTTAATATAAGACACGCGTTTCATCTACCTTCTACAGTTTCGAATTATCCCAGCAGTATTTCACTGGCGCTAAGGGCCCAGCTCTGGTGGAATCACTTCACTGTTTGTATTTTAATCCTTGTTTACTGTCGTGTGAAGTGTGTTTAATGTTTATTTCAATTACAAAACTGTTTTATTGTCGTTAAATCAAATACAGAGTCATTGTTATTTCATCCTTTACAAGAAGCACGTTCGCTGTTTGATTACCTTGTTAATATCATTGTTGTTCTATATCTGATTGGAGTTGTTGTTCCATTAGTTTATGATTTGTTACAATCGATTGTTGCGTGGTAAGTGACTGTCGACAGGATTGAAGCATATAAATCTAGTTTGCTTGATTATGTTAGAATCGTAATTGTTGTTCATTTCACGTTGCTGTTCCATTTCTTTTCATTGCTTATTCATAGTCTTTGATTAGCAAACAGATGAGTTATAGTTACATGCTGTTGTTCCTTTCCAGATTGTGTTTCTTTTAAGTTGCTTTCATTGAATCTTCTTTCGTTTCAATTGCTTTAATATCTCCAACTATAGAGGATAGAGGCTATTGCTTCCAAGTCCCCAGATTGGTCATCTTGCATCGATTTCTAAGGGAAAGAGTTACTGCTACCGCATCCCTGATCGATGTTTTGCAAGGTTGATGTAGTTTAATCTTTCAATTCATGTCACTGTAATTATGTTTCTTTACAAGCATTTGTTACTTTTGCATTTGTTATTCTGTACTACATCTTTACAGCATTGCTCTTAGATCATTGCAGCCTCAGACAAAGTACACTCTTGAAATAAAAAGTCTCTCCCGGATTGATGATTAATGTAGGCTAATTAGGTGTTCAAAAGATACCTTTTTATGACTCAACAGTGAGAATGCACAGGTTACTGTTATTAATGGAGATCAGACTAAGAGGTCTAAATCCCATACTGATGTACATCTAGAGGTTTGGAGAGCAAGGTTGGTTATACAAGGAAAATTTAATGGTGGAGCACACCAATTATACAGGAGGTTTGAGAATTAATTCCAAGCATGGAAAAACCTCCAGAGTTCGTTCTCAATTTATTAAAGTTGTAACTACTAAGTAATTAAATCTCTGATAACATGTAATCAGATTTGCAGAGCCTTACGAAGCTTCAATGGAGACTATAACAATGCCATTTTGTTGAGTAAATTGAGCCCATACACATGTCCTTAATTGAAGATTAGTGTGCCATAATGAAGGTTGAAAGTGTTGATTAATGAGCTAACATATTACATTGTTTACGAATTTTCTGTTGAACAAAAATCTCATGAAACACTAAGTCACTTAAGTGGGATTGTGGAGCAAAGTGGTGTGAGTTGTTGTGTGCGCATGTGAATTGCATGTGAAGTGTACGAGGGTGAAATAGGGTAGTAAGAAAATTGAGTGAAAAATTGTTGGAGGTGTAGAGAAGAAGGTAGTGGAGATTGTGGCTATAGTGGGGAAAAAGTTGTATGACAAGAGATCATGTTCTTTATATTTTTATGTAATAGAAGTAGGCCTTTGTCACTCAATTTGAAAATTTTATGAAAAGTAGGTTGTGGCCTACATCTATAAGAGGTTGGTGCCTCTTGGCAAGTTGTGGATTTCTATTTTTAAGGGGGTTGGGGCCTCCTATGAGTTGGTTCTCACAAATAAACAATAAAAAACAAATTGGTGGCTTTTCCCTTTTGGGTTTCCACGTTAAAACCTGTGACCATGTGTGTATGTTGCTCATTCTAGTGATGTGTGTTCATATGAATACCTTACTCTGCTACTCATGTAATTAGTGGTGAATGCTCATATAAGATCACAAATTTAAATTAGCATTAATTACTAATTAACCCCCCTCATTCCAAGGAAAATGAGAGATATCAAACAACATTTAAAACAAAAAATTTGAAAAAAAAAACATTATAAGCCAGTTAAAATAAAAAGTTATTAAGAAAAATGGAACAAGAAAATTTAAAATGTATATAATTGGAAAAAAAAAATTAAGCAATTAGAATATATCTATATATATATATATATATATACAACATTTCAAAAATCAAAGAAAAAAAGTGTTATTAAAAAAAACAAATTAAAAAAGAAACACAATAAAAAAACACATTGAAAGAGAAACATAATATGAATGAAAAATAATAAATAAATAAATAAAGATTGAAAAAAATATTTAAAAGAAAATGTTGCAAAAATTAAAAATATATATATTAAAAAAAAAATTTAAAATAATAAATAATAAAAAAACATATTAAAATATAAATTATTAAAAATAAAATATATCATAAATTATTTGTGAGTGTAGACTTTTGTGATCCATATCTATTACATCAAAGAATCGGTTGGAGAAATCTTAAAATTATAATGTGATTTCTCCGGAAGATACTTTGATGTAATGTCATAAATTAATTAAAGAAATTTAAAAAAGGTAAAATGAAAAAAACCGGGGCCAACATTGACCCTTGCCTCATAGGCTTCAAAGGGCCACCTTACCGACGACCCTTTGGCACCGACCAAGTGGGGGAATTTTTAGAAATTAATGTGTAGATTTGAAACTGCTCATGAAATTTACTAAAATACAAGACTCAAATATACTCTACTGCTTTGCGGAAGTTAATTCACGATCGAGAACACATAACACCAACATGCAAAAAGAAACATCACACATGCACAAATATTTATCTAGGGGAAATTAACTTCTCAAAACCCCTTACTATATTATTAAACAAAGAATATAGATTAAATAAAATGCTTTCTCAAGCTAGAGCACAACTTGTAAGTGTATAGTCTATCTCTCTACTTGAATGACTGAACTTGGCCAATACATAGCCAATTTTCAAGCCTTCCAAGCTCCTAATTCCTTGCATTCTTCCTCCAAGAAATTAGCCCCTATTAATTAGGAAATTCCCTCATCTGGATTGCGCAATTCCCTTAGGTCCTTCGTCTGACTGCATGCACCACCTGTACACATTGGAATATGCTACAACTGATAGTACACTACCTTGAAATCTCCATCTCAACTAGGTAACTCGAATTATCTGCATGCATGAGCTAAGTTAGGCTGATTTATTAGTTATCTGGATGATCACTGAGTGTGGTTGAAGTTACACTACACAACTTGAACTTCCACTAGTTTATCTAAGAGTTGGAACTAATTTAACTTACCATAACTCAATTTAACTGAATTAAATTGCTACAACTGAAATTAACTCAACATAGGCTCCTAACATTTAGGAACCCACTACATACAACTGACCTTCATGCCCCCAAATCGAATTAATTGAGTCGGATTCCTATTTTTTAGGAATAAACTCAAGTAAACTGAAATTGAACTCATTAACTCGAATTTAGTGTTCCTAGCTGAGTGACAAGAGCCATGTCATCTTAGTTAACTCCTCCAAGTTGTCTCCTAATGCGGAATTTCAATTTTTCTCAATTTTGATTAAGGCAAAATCAAAATTGATACTTTCTTGTTGCATTTTCAACATTCCCTCTCAACAGGAAAGGGATTATCAACCACCCTAAACCTGCACCTGTAGAAGGTGTTGCATGAAACACCTCTGATTCATGTTGCTTCTACTGCAACATTTGCAATTGAGAAGCATCCAAAAGAAAACATTGAATCAATTGTGTCTGAAACTGTCTACTAGGAAAATTGTGTCTACAACTATCTATAGAGCCTTCTGCTCTATTGTCAACACTACTATGCACTCCTCAGTATATGAATGACACTGGTCCTCTTTCTAGTGAATATTGTGGCCCCCCATAGCAAGGTAATAATCCATGAGGAGAACACCTCAGTGGACCCTGCCCAAATTTCTGCACTCTAAGACTAGGGCTTCACATCTCCCCACCTCACACCTTGAGGTAAGGTTGTACTTGTTCCCTCTGCCCAGTTGGCTTGAACTTCCCCCCTACCAGAGGTCTCTGCTTTAGTGGATGTTTTCACTCTGCCTCTTCTTTTCTTCTCCATTTGTTTTTGCTCCATAACTTCCTGAGGTTTCTTTTGAGGTTGCATGTTGAAAGGTATAACATGTTCCCTCTTAACCACCATATCTATAGTATTTTTCTTGCTCCTCAAGGTTGTGCATGCATATTCTACCTCAAGTGCATACCTGTTCTTGAATCAAACCCTGATCTGCTTCACATTTCCTGTGGCTATGTGTATCAAGAATGACTTTCCTTTGTTGAAGATCACATCATAACCATGGTCTTCCAAAACTGCAATAGAGATGAGATTTTTCTTTAGGCCTAGAACGAACATGAAATCCTTGAGTCTGAAAGGGGATCCCAACTGCCTCTAAAAGGTGATTGTGCCAATATCGATCGTGTTGTACCCTTTCTCATAACCAAACTAAATATTCATATAGAGATCTTTCTCCTCCAGGTCACTGAAAAAATATCTACACCCTGTCATGTGGCACGAGGCACCCGAATCCACGTACCACATGCTCCCCATCACTATGCTGACCATGTATGCGATAAGGATGAAATATAGCTCAAACTTTGAATCCAACGTTTCACCTGCTGCTGCTACTATAGGCTCCTTTTTTCTTGCCTTCTCGTGTGGAAACTTCATGGCATAGTGCCTGAATTCATGACAGTGAAAGAACTTGATCCTGGACAAGTATTTCTTATTTCCCTCTTGGATGGAATTAGACTCACCTTGGGACTTCTCCCCCTTGGCCTTCATTCCTTTGCTTACTAATGTAAAGTCCTCTTCCTATTTTTTGGATGAGGTTCCGTATTTGGTATTCCACATTATTTCCTCCTGTACCAAGTCAAACTAGAAGCATTTCCAATTTGGTAGTTTCTCCCTCCCATTCACCGAGTCTTGGTAGCTATTCCAACTCTTGGGAAGGCCTAGAAGGGATGGGCTTACCAAATAATCATCTGGGACTGTGACAACAACTATTGCAAGTTCATCATATGTGTATTTATTTATTTATTTTAATTTGTTTCATAATTTATTTTTTAATAGGTTTTAGGATACGTCACTCAACTATTAACCATATTTTTACTCTTAGGACCATTGTCGAGGAGTTTCAAAATAGTAAAACTGATCTAATATGTTGTTTTGTTGACTTTAGAAAATATTTTGACAACTCAGGATAAGCTATGGAAAAGGCTTGAAGTAAAAATGGATCCTCTCGAGTGGAGGGTTGTTGTGATTTAGGTATATGAGAATGTTGTCACCAAGATTAAGACCTCTGAGGGTTGGTCTCAAGATATTAAATGCAATTTGAGAGTTAAGCAACAATGTCCCTTATCCCCTACCTTTTTTTGCATTTACATTGATAAGCTAGAAGAATATTTGGAAGCTGCAGGTTTTGATGGACCCTAGCTCATTGGTATGGTCAATACTCTTCTCCTTTATGCTAACTATATCATTTTTCTAGCCAAAAGTCATGATGATCTCTACAAGCAACTTAAAATCATCCATGATTGTTGCTCCAAGATAGGCATAACTGTTAATACTAACAAGACTATGATAATTAAATCCAAAACGGTTAACCATGATAAATTCCTCTATGATAAGAAGTACTTGGAGCATTTTTCTTCATACAAATATTTAGGTATTGACTTTCATCATCAACTCAAATAGAATTATAGTAATGAGAAAAGGATTATTGGAGGCCATAAAACTTATTATGTGCTTGAAAATAATTGTAAGTTGATTAATCTTTGGATTTGGAGTAAAAACAATTCCCCCTTTGAGACTCTTGTCACCCACGTTATTATATATGGATGTGAGGCTTGGGGTTGCAGTATATCTAAAGAGTCATGGAGGAAGATCGAGTTGATCCAAAAACAATTTATAGCCTATAACCTCAAGATTAAAGTAAAGTTTTATTTTTTTATTATTTTTTTTTCGTTGTTGTTTTTTTATGTTTTATTTTTTCTCTTTATGGATTATTTTGGTTATTTTAAAAAAAATGTATACATGGTTTTTTTTATAGGTTTGATTTTTTTTGAACTTTTATTTTTGTGTTTCAAATTTTTAAAATTTATTTTTTACTCATTTTATATTTTTTACTTTTTTCTCTGTTTTAATTTTAATTTTATAATGTTTTTTTTTTTGGTTTTTTCATTTTTATTTATTTATATTTTATTTATTTGTTTTACTTTTTTCTTATTGCACAGGCTATATCGATGCTCAGCTAGTAACTTGACCCCATCATGTGTCAATTTGATAGTTGATTTTTAAAATTTCGTTACAATGGATCAAGTTCGCCCCCATCGTGTGTCTATTTGATGGTTGATTTTTAAGTTTTCATTGCAATGGGTATGTTCACCCCCATTGCATGTCAATTTGATGGTTGATTTGTAAATTTTTGTTGCAATTTGTTAATTTGTCTTAGGCTAATATTTTAGCATTTAAAAAAATTACTCTTTGTATCTTGACTCATTGATTTAGGTATTCATTTTTAAGGTTATTTTTAGTCATAATATTTGGTATTTGGATTGAAACTACTTTTTAACATATCCATATCAGAGCTCTGCTAGGGTTTAACGATTCTACAACATTCATAAATTTTGAAGGAAATCACTAACACTAACAAAGGATTTGGCATATGTGGCAGGTTGTTGGCTCTAATAATCAGAACAACCCCATGAGTGATCCCTTGAGGGGGTGGTGCCCCACTCTTATCGCAGCATAGTGTTCACCGAAAAAAATATAGCAGGAGGGTTTGTAGGTTCTTCTTTAGGATATCAGACCACCAAGGATACATCAAAGTTGGGAGCTCAATGCCAGGAAAAACATAAAGGGAGGTGACCCATAAAAGTAGACACACATACTTGGTTTGTGATCCCGAATAACCGCTTGGAGAAGTCGAGACAATTCATGAAGGATCATGCCCTAATATACAAATTCATGGGCATACGACCACAGGAAAAATATATTGTGCAATGCATCCAGACAAAATGGAACTTGAAGGGTTTGGTAGAACTACGTCTGAGAGAAAAAGGTTTCTTCATGGTCATATTTGCAGATCTGGCAGATCGTAAGTGAGTTTTGAGAATGACTCATACTTCATGAATAACATGGGGCTCTTCATACGCTTTTGGGAAGAATTCTATAATCTAGAGAAAGGGAAAATTCTCGCAGCTCCGATTTGGTCTCGTCTCGTTTCTTTGCTAGAATATTTCTAGGAACTTGAAATTCTAGAAGGAATATGCAATGAAATCGGGGACTTAGTGAAGATTTATGAAATCACCAAGTGTAGATGACATGTTTCATATGCCTGAACCTGTGTGTATATGAACATATCTCAACCCTTTCCAGAGTCTATTGACTTGGAATATCATGACTTAGTTTGGACTCAACTGTTTGACTACAAGCATGCACCTTTTAAGTGTGCTACCATGAGTATGGTGTTATGCAGAATTATGATCTACAGATAAATAAAATTCCCTAAGTGTGGTTCCAAGCACTTAGATCAACAGATTAAAGACTTTCTATCAATTTTTCTAAGAGTAAATAGACACACATAAAGATAGAAGAACCTACTTGGGATCCAAGTGCTTCCTATTCTCCTTTTGTCGCTTTTGCTGTAGCCTCCAATCCAACTTAAATCGCCAGATTGATTCCTATAAGTATAAACAGAGAAAAACAAAGAGATTGAAATATACATATGCCCATTTATCTTAATCAGTTAAATGGATTAAATATTTACAAATATATCATTCAAGAGTCCATTGCATGAGAAATAGAAACATAAAAAGATACATATATGGGAAAATGAACATCAATATTTATTAAATAGTAGAAGGGGGAGGTTACAACCAATGATCGATTTGATGTCACTAGCTCCAGCTTCATCCCAGCCTCATCACAATCAACATCTCACCAGTAGCATATCACTTCTATCACTCTCTCAATTAATAATCCAACAACATTTCTTTACCAAAATTCTTCCTTCCCTAGCACTAGGATCTGTGCTCAATTTATAGGGAAATTGATGGTAGTTTCTCAATAAATGACGTTCTAATAATAGGCAAGACATTTTTCCAAGTTCAAAGGTGTTATATGGACACATGGATTCGAATTTTGACACATATGGACTCTTCTAGAAGGCACTGGCCATGTGGAGATTCTGGAACAATGATAATTTCATTCTCATTTGACCAACAGACTCTTGAATGTCGGGAAGTGCATTGCAATGCACCCTTGAATGGAGGGAGCTGCATATGCAACATAGTTAGTGCATTGAGAGGAATTTTTGGTGAGCTCATAAGTGATATAACATATACTTCAAACCTTGGAAATATTGCAATAGAAGTCATGAATGATTTGTTCTTGTCTTAGGGAAAGTAGCAACTGAAATGATAGGGGATGATAGACCCTATTTAATTGGTCCTGGGGATGATGTCCAGTTTGACCAGGTCATGGGGGATGATGCTCAAATTGACCTATAACAGCTGCCCCCTAAAGCATGAATTCATAATAATAAAAATATTTTTTGAATGAGATGCTTTACGACGTGATGGGTTGGAATTGAAGCGGAGTGGTGACCTGCATAAATCTTACAATACATTACATCATGATATTTTTATCTTGATCACGAATTGCTGAGGGAGGCATTCCCATGCTTAGCACAGAAACTATCTAATAACATGTACATAGTGCAGAAAGTCGTCTACATTGGAATGTTTCCCAATACAAACATGCCTACAGATATAGGCCCATGTTCGGATGATGATCTGTATGTAAGGTCACCGTACATATGATGCATACAAAAATCCTAAAATCATAGCTCGGATGGCTGAAAATAGATTCGGGGTATTCTTATCTCGTTCACTCGATCATTCGCGTAAAGTAAGGCATGCCAATATATGATTTGTAGTCGAACATGGTAAGACATCATTTTATTACCATCCAATGATGTGAGCTATTAACAAACGTGAGAGAACCACCATTGATGTTAAATGGATCTCAAGGTATTATAGTACATTTTGTAAGGCATGAATAGATGATTTGATGTCGAATGGAAAACAAAATATTTTGGTCAAAGGTCTGGAAGCGAGGATCTTGTCGATGTTGTAACAAGCCTCATGGTACTGGAAGATGATGTTTCTAAGTAAAATTCCTAGATGATGATTTAATTTCAAGAGGAAGCCCCTTTATCATGAAACAAGAGGTACTGATTTCAGAGACAAAATATGACTTGATATAGCAATGTTCAGGGATGACTGTCATGAGAATGAAGGTTTATGAGTATTGCAGAAGGATGAGTATTCACTGGATGACTTATCTTGAACATATCAATGAAACTAAGATGAGTTGGTAGCATTGACCCAAAACTGAAGTGAAGGTATGATGAACCATAGGTATGAATGAACCGTCAAGAATATTACCCAACCTAAACAATCACGATGATGGATTGAAGTGTCATGTTCAAGAGCGACCTGCTACCGTAAAATTTCTGTTAACTTTCCCAAATTTTCCCCAGTCATTTTTCGACCAATACCTCTTTATTTTTTAACAAGCTTGAGGACGATAACATATGCTTGATCTATAATTCAACCATTTGGGTGAACAATGTATCACTATTTAATAATTTAACGAGTCTAGTGATGAATGAAACTCGATTCTTTCCATGATCAACAAGCCTGTTGCTATTTTATGTTTTAACAAGCCTAACGACAGTGACAGCCCGGTCCTTTTTCATATTTAAAGAGTTTGAAAAAGAGGACAAAAGAAAACTCCATGAGTCCTTTTTCTTAAAGTTGTCGCTCAAATCTGAAAAAGTGTAAAATAATATCTGAGAGAACCTCCTTGTCATGTTCAACTAAGGTTTTCCTTTTTCGTAAATAATCTATCTCAGTTTGGAAAAGGGTTAAGCTTGTACTATGTAGATATCAATTCATTTAATTTTATGAGCTTGAAAAGACAAGTGCTTGAATATATTTTCACATTATCGGAGTCTGAAAAGAGCTAAAAGAAGACTCTAAGGGTTCCTTTTTCGCTATTATCGAAGCTCGAAAAATGGATAAAAGTGTGCTTCAAGTCCTTTTTCTTTTTTATCAAAGCTCGAAAAACAAGGATAAAAGTATGATTTTTTATCAAATCATTATTGTAATAAATGTGCACGACTAATCTTCTATATCAGTTGAAAACCTGTTCAGAACAACATCAAATGGATTAAAAATATCTATTTCATGATAAAAATTGAATAAAACCATAGTCATAGCAATAAATATGATTTTCAAATAATCAAATGACTAATTAAAAGAGTTTTACTATTCATTTTTACCATTTGAAAGTTACCATTTGCATTTGGAGCTCTGAACCTGTTTTTGCCACCGAACTTCAGTTGTTGATTGCGATCGATTATGTGGACAGGTTTCCTCACCGTTTCATCTAGGTTGGTGCCATAAACCTCCTCTTTCTTTCAGTAGTATTTTTATTTCATTTCATTGCAATTTTTTAGGGATTTGGGCCCCTTAGGGTAAATTAATTTTGAAAAGAGTGCAACGCACCCTTGGGCATCGAAAACTGCATTGGAATGCAATTTAAATGAAGCTTAGGTGCATATGCAACGCACTATCTATTGACCAAGACTGCGTTGGGCGCAATTCACATTTTTTATTCCTGCATCATACCCAAATTGTTCCTAATGTTTTGCATGAAAAGGGTCCTAATGAATCTTATGGTTGTATTTCAGGGATTCATCAAACTAAAATGACAATTAATTGGAGGGAAAGAGAGCATGAAGAACAAAACATTATTTCCTTTAATGATCTGGGTACTGTAAGAGCCCTCAGAGAGTGTGGGTTATTGAAGTACTTTCGTCTATCAGGTATGAGGCAACAGATGGAACTACTGGAGTTCCTAGTTCGTGCATGGGATCCGAAAATTGAGGCATTTCATGTTGGGAACAAAGTGGTCCCACTTTTAGTGGAGGATATCTATTTTATGATAGGATTTTCGAGGATATTCCTACCCATTTCTCTCTCAGGGTCTGCTCTCGGAGGAGAGATGGTGAGAGACTATGTTTTGCAGTATTGCTATCCAGGTGCAGAGCCTAGCAAGGATGGGAAAATAAACCTCCATTAAGTTTGTGATTTTCCATTGAGAACCTTATTATTCATGATCAAAAAGCTTGTTGGTGCCTGTGAAGAATGATGGGGAAAAACCTCCTATTTATAACAAAATATTGGGTCATTCTAGATCTTGGTGCATGATTAAAATAATGTTAACCAAATCTAGATCCACCTCTATGGAATATTTTATTATTATTTGTTGGAGGGAAAGGAACTTTGACTTGGGTCAAAATCCCTTGATTAGTGAAGAATAAATAAATAAATGATTTATTTATCTTTTTAAGGAAGTGGTTGGGATATAATCAAATAAATAATGATTTATTTGATTAATGGTGGTTGATTTGGTCATATTTAACAAGGAATATTATTAAATAATTATTCCTAGAAAATAATAAGATAACTATGGGTTTATTTCATTAATTTCTTTGTTTTTGGGTTAAACATGACTGGGAATAATAATTAAATTATGGTTTAATTAATTATTCCTTTTGGGGTTTCCTAATTAACATAGTGAAAGCAGTTTTACTTGGGGTAAAACTGGTCTTACATGGTGTACTTGGGTCCATCTAATGATGAAAGGTTAGATGACCAAAAAATGGTGTAACAGATTGCCCCCCAGCGTGCGAGTGTCAGGAGCAAATCGTATGACCGAAGTACGTTGTAAGAAAACAATCACTAGACAGCAAAAAGGGATGTCAGAGAGAGAAATGTGAGGTAGATAGTGTGCTGAAGGACTAGACCCTGAGGAGACGAGACTCGCAGGTGCAACAAGTCTCTATTATGAGAGGGTACCTGTGCTGAAGGCGGCGGGGGAGGCATACCTATGCCCGCCGTGACAAAGTACAAAAGAATAGTGTGTCCAGTAAACAAGGGACCGAACCATAGAGTACAGCCGGCATAATCAAGGGCCAGATAAAAATACAATGAAGAGTCTCACATACATGCTGTGCCTGGGATAACAGCCAGGACTAGTACAATAATATCTGAGTACATGAGATAAATACAACCCAAATGCCCCCTGTAAATGGGGAAGGGCTCACAAAATCCGACTGATACATGCAAATCATAGAGGAGCTGCAAGTGGCTAAGGCCAACATCATCAAAAGCTGGAGCGGCATCAAAGGCTGCAATGAAGAGGTCATCCGGGCATGTGGGGGGCTACCTGCAGGGCCACCCCCTCATGAGGGCTGAGACATCTCACACACGCCCGGAAATCATCAAGAGCTGCTGCTGGGTCACTGAACTGTCCAGTATACGAATCTCGATCATGCTGAAAGGAGCTGGAGAAGCAACCAAGTCAAAGGGAAGTGAGAAATCCCCCTGCCTGATCCGAGGCACCGAACAAAAGCGGAAGCTGGAACCAAGGTACACCGCCCTCTAGACCTTGCTTCTGGAATAAATGTGCTGAAGTCGACAGAAGGAGGTCCGCCGTAGGTGAGGCAATGAGAGATCCCCAACTAAGGCACGAGAGAAGAGCAATAGAGCGACGGACAGACTGACACTAATGATGATGGTGGAAACGGGAAGGATGGAGTGGCGAATGGACAACTTCCCTTGTTAGAGCATAAAGGGCATAAATGACATGGCAGCGACTGACACAATATCGAAGGGGACAGGGGACAGTGGGACTGAAGGTCATGAGATGCGACACAAGAGAGGAACCAAGCAAAAAGAATGGAGGGCTATAGTAGGGTGTAACAGGATGCAGGATAGACTCCATGAATGCAATGATGACTCTACTCGGATGCTCTAAGCAAGGGGGACTAGATAATGCTGCCACACAGTAAAGGTCCCAATGGGGGGTCATAGAAACATGAGTACAAGGTGGGCACTCATGACGAAAATCAACACGAACATGGACAAGTAAGGGGGCGATATGGTGCCCCCAGTACAAGTGTCGTAAGTGAGGAAATTCGATTTTGAATGGGAGTGAGGTAACTGCATGTTGGACGAAGATGGGTCCTGGTGCAGTAGAAAAAATGAAACAACAGATGCTGGCTATCTAAAAGAAAAATAAAACATGCATTTCCGAGGGGAAATGCTAAGGGTAATATTTCTTAAGATAGAGTGCATTGCGAGGGTTAGGAAGGGGATGGCCTTCGAAATCCTCTAAGAGGTATGCCCCCTTTCCGAGATCCTTACTAATGATGTAAGGGCCTAGCCATAATGAGTCAAACTTCCCATGACCCAGGACATCATGGGCCTGGTCATAGACTAGAACAAGGTCGCCTTCGTGAAAAGTGCGAGGCTGGACCTTTCGGTCATACTGAGCTTTCGTGCGTTTTTTGGCCGCTTCCATGGTTTGTAAGGCAATACGGCGGTCTTCGGAGGCACGCTCGAGCATGATAAGTCGTTGTTCTAGTGGTTGGGTGTCAGGGAGAAGTTCAACGGCTAGTTGTAGAGAAGGAATTTCACACTCGATCGGTAAAACCGCCGCCTCTCCAAAGACGAGGTGGAAAGGGGTGAACCCGGTGGCGGTTTTGACAGAGGTTCGATAGGCCCATAAGGCAGGAAAGAGCATGAGATGCCAGTTGGTTTTGTGCTTATTCACTGTTCGTTGAAGCATAGTCTTGAGGATTTTGTTGACTGTTTCAACTTGGCCATTACCTTGGGGGTAATAGGAGGAGGAATATTGGTGCTCAAAACCCAACAGTGAGGATAGCTCACGCCATATCTCATCTTCAAAATGTCTGCCGTGATCAGAGACCAGTTGCTTGGGAACCCCGAAGCGAGCTATAACATGGTTAAAGAAAAAGAGGGCCGCGGTAGTTGCCGTGTTGTTGAACGTTGGCATGGCCTCGGCCCATTTGGTGAAATAGTCGACCGCCACGATGATATACTTGTGGCTACTAGAGGATGGCGGGCGACATTCCATAAAGTCGATGGCCCATTTACAAAAGGGACCAGTGGAAACGACCGGATGGAGGGGAGCTGGTGGAGCTCTCGCTTTTGGGGCGAAATGTTGGCAGTTGGGACAGTGTTTGACTGCCTCAATGCAATCACTGAAGAGGGAAGGCCAAAAATACCCGGCGCGCATTATTTTTTGGGCGGTAGCAAGACCGGAGAGGTGGCCACCGCAAGCGCCGCTATGGAAGGCATTAAGGACCTGCTCAGCTTCAGCGTGTGTGAGGCAACGGCGAAGGACCGTATCGACCCCGCGACGATAGAGGTCGTCACCAATAAGAAGGTATCGGGGGGCTTGGTGCCGGATACGTCGACGAGCCTCACGGTCAAGGTGGAGAGCGAACTTTTGGGTTCGCAAATAAGTAAGAATATCGCCATACCACGGGTCATCGGAAGTAATGGTAAACAGGTGTTCATCAGGAAAATCGTCATTAACGGGAGGGTCTTGCGATCCGGTAGGTAATTCAGAAATAAGCTCAGCGAGGGCTAAGCCTTTCTTACTTTTCGGGGTGACAAATTCAAGGTCGAATTCCTGAAGGATAACGACCCAACAGGCGTACTTCCCAGTAAGTATACGACGACTCAGTAGGAAGGCCATGGGGTTGGAATTTGTCACAACCTTGGTGGAGCGCAGAAGGATATAATGACGAAGTTTTTGGACTGAGAACACGATAGCCAGCGCTAATTTCTCGTCATAGGAATATGAGACAGGGGGTCCCACAAGGTTCTTACTGACATAGTAGATCACATGCTCGACGCCATGATCATCCTCTTGGATAAGGACTCCAGCGACCGAATAGGTGGAAGCGGAGATATATAGGATGAAGTCCCGATTAAAGTCGGGAGGGCGAATTAAGGGAGCAGATGTGAGAGCCTGTTTGAGGGCATCGAAAGACTCGTGAGCATGGGTATCCCAAACAAAGGGGATATGGGAGCGTAGGAGTCTAAGGAACCCGTGTGCAGTGGTGGCGTAGTCAGGGACGAACCGACGAAGGAAATTAGCTTTGCCTTGGAGGCTTTGGAGCTGGCGGAGGGTACGCGGGATGGGGAGTTCAAGAATGGCTTGAACTTTCAAAGGGTCGAGAGTGATACCGTCCTTAGACACGATGAAGCCCAGGAGGCGGCCGACAGGAACGCAAAAAACGCATTTCAACGGGTTAAGTCGGATATTATACTTGCGACATCGGAGAAAAATGGTGCGCAAATCGTGTATATGTTGCGCCCGATGCTTAGAACGTGCCGTGAGGTCGTCTAAGTAGGCAAGGATAATATGAGCTAAGTCGTGGAAGCAATAAGACATGGCCCGTTGAAAAGTGGCGCCAGCGTTTTTTAGGCCGAAAGGCATGACCCGGTAAGTGAAAGTTCCCCACGGACTAATGAACGCGGTTTTTAGTTGATCAGCAGGACGGATAGCAATTTGGTTGTATCCGGAAAAACCATCCATGAAGGATAGGATCTCATGCCCCGCACACTCGTCGATGATTTGGTCGATGAACGGTGTGGGGAAGTTGTCTTTGGGATAGGCTTTGTTCAGGTCGCGAAAGTCCGTGCAGACACGAATGGTGCCTTGTTTCTTGAGAACAGGAACGGGGTTAGAAACCCAAGTGGTGTATTCGATGGGGTAAATGAAACCAGCCTGCTTGAGCTTGTCGATTTCGGCTTTAATAGCGTCACGTCGGGAAGGATGAATGGGTCTCATCTTTTGACGGACTGGTTTAGCGTCCGGCCAGGTGTCGATATGATGCTCGACAATGGCAGGATCGAGTCCGGGCATTTCAGAATAGGACCAGGCGAAGATATCGCGGAATTCTTTGAAAAGCTTGGTGTAAGTTTCAATTTCTTCCAGGGTACATTGGGCACCCAATGTGATGTATTCTTCGATTCCAGGTGTTACCGAAATGTTAACTTTGATGGTAGACGAGATATTGGCCATGTTTTCTTCTTCGAAAGCATCGGGTGCAGGAATGGGGTTTTTAAACCAATCAACTGCATGGGGGATGAAGTCTTTGGTTTCCACAGCGTATTGGTCGTGGGATTGCTGTGGGAGGAAATATGCGCGATGGTGCATATCATCCCAGGGAAAGTCGGGGTTGGTCATGGCTTCCATGATGTCTTCATCAGATTGGAAGATGGGAAGATGGGAGGCAGATGGGATACCCGAGGGAGTAGTGGTGGGGGGCGGTTCATCATGATGAGAAGGGCTCATATGGGCGATATCAACAGATCCAAGGTCGGCTGAGGAGCTAAGGGGATCGGTAGGTTGGGTAGCTGGTGAATTAGGTCTCAAGGATGATGACAGGTACAAAATGGTGACTGAGGGCTCCGTTGGCTTAACAGTGGGAGGCGGAATGTGAATTTCCTTTGGTCCGATCGAAGCGGCCTTGAATTGGCGGTACAAATCCAGGGAGGAACGGTACTCATCAAGGCGGGGACAGAGGTGGGTGTAATGGCCGTGAAAATCGCACAAGGCACAAGGGTGGTTTGTGCGCAAGTGTTTGAGTTTTGGGAGGGAGGTGGGGATAGTGACATGGACTTCTGGGAGATCAGAGTCGGGGAACGTCTCGTTAACCAGAAGCTTGAGGTGGGGCAATTCAGGACACATGTGAGTGGCATGACCGACGACATCACACAAAGCGCATCGAATGGCGGGCTTTGGTGGGCGTGGGGGGTTAAGGGATGTAGGGGGGGCTGGATTGTTATGGGTTGCCCCCTTTCGGGCTTTTCCTGGCCTCTCGGGAGCCGGCACAACAGGAGAAGGGTCCGGTGGAGGTGCTGGGGGCACCGAGGCTATGGAGGAAGCGACTGCTGAACCTAAGCCAAAGCTTATAAGGCCTGTAAGCACTGTGGGGGGTGGCGGCCGGGGGCCCAAGGTACCAGACCGGAATGCCCAAGGTCAAGTTAGAGAGAGAGAGGGTGGCCATGACGGGGACAGAAGATACTCCAGGAGGGGGAGCCAAGAAGGGGATCTGTCCAGCGGGGTAATGACCAGGAGGTACGGCTCCGAGATGGGCAAGGCCAGGGGGAACCGAGACGGGAGGATGAAGAGGTTCGGGGATACCAGCTGTGGGGGGAGGGCTAGAAGGAGAAGGTCCGGCTGGCTGAGATGAATGGCTAGAAGCGGGTCGCGGAGGGCGGGGAGGAGGTTGCGGACTAGCCGAGGCAGGCCGCTTATGGGTGGCCTGAGACGATTGCATCATGCAAACATTCGACAAGCTGGGATCGGTAACAGGAGGGGGGGGAAGGCGAGGGAAAGTACCAAGCAGGGTAGAATCTTTATAGACGTTGGGAGAGACACTGGTCAAGGAATCGACGGTTTGCTTGCTGGCTACGGAAGAGATGGTCGTCTCGGAGGGGGTCGGAGACGGCGGCTCGTGATAAGATAGCTGGTCAATGGTGACTATCTTCCCATTATGTGGAAAATACATCTTGCGGAAGACCGTGGAGGGGACAGCAGACATGGCATAGGTGTAGCTTCGCCCCAATAGAATGTTGTAGTCTAGAGGGGCGTCAATGACTTCGACATCAATGCAAACGGTCTTACCGGCGAGAGTGATGGGACAGTTATGAAACAGGCCAATAGGCTGGGAGGCATGACCGTCCCACGCTCGAAGGGTGATCGTTGAAGGGGCCAGCTCAGGGGATCCGAGTTGCTTCCAAACCGACGCGAACATCACACAGGTGGATGCCCCCTCATCAATTATACACCGGGATACCGTGGCATTCCGGATTTTGACAGGGAGTTGGAAAGCAACGGAAGGAGGAAGAGGGGGATGGTCCGATTGGGTGGCGTCAAAAACAATCATTTGGTTGTCAGCAGGAGCGACGGAAGGGGAAGGATCGGAGCGTATCATAAGGATCTGGTAATCAGAGGAACCAGAAACGGACGGGGGAGTGGCTACATGGCTGTCGGGGGGTGTGGTAGCCATGAATCCCTGGTGAGGGGCAGGCTCAGTGAACACAGCTGGCTGGGTAGTGGCCACATTAGGAGGAGTATGAGGGGAGGCGTGTTGTCCGCGCAATGTGGCTTGAGACTCCCACATCTGTTGCATCTGGGGTAAGAGAGGACAATCGTGAGTGTAGTGACCGTAAACACCGCAACACGAACAGGTTTTGCTTGTGCGAAGTGGTTCGTCCGGCTCCGGGCGGACGTTCCGAGGCCGGTTGGCAGTGTTAGGGTCCACACCAGGATTGGGTCCACGGGTACCAGGGGCAGATTGGTTTGGATTGCCTCTCCACCTTCTTTGAGAAGAAGCGGGATTAGTCGCGCCCTGCTGTGCAAATACTTGCCCTGGAGGGGGTTGTAGGTGCTGGTGCTGGGTTTGAGGAGGCAACGGAGCAAGCATAAGTGCCGGGAGGAGCCGGCGCACCCCAGTCGCGATAAAAGTAAGGGTTAAAGATGAGGTAAGCAGGAGGTCGGGCAAAAGGAGGAGGCATGCCGTATCCTGGATACATGTTGCCGGGAGGGGGCAGAGTGCTAGAGGTGCTGGCCCCTCCCTGAGGAAGGCCATGGCTCATAGGAGGGTGAGCCGAGGGGTGGGAAAGAGATCCAACAATACCGTCGGCGGAATGAGATGCCCCCGGGGCGTTAGCGCCACCGGGCCTGGGGATGTCAGGAAGAACGGTATAAACATAACCAGATTGAGCGTAGATCAGGTCATATTTTAAAGCTATTTGGAGGGCGGCTTCTTCAGATTGAGAAAAGTGAGAGGCGACATCTTTGCCGATGGGAGACGGGAGGGTGCGAAGGAACCAGTCCATGTAAACCCGATCTTCAAAGGGAGGGGCTCGACATAAGCTCCGTCTTCGTCGCCATTCCTGAACATGGGCAGAAAGGCGTGTGGAAGAGGATTGCTTAAATGAAGTCAAGAGCTCCGTACCAGTGTCGTATCGGAGAGGGAGATGGAAGTACGACAAGAAGGCTTGGGCAAGAGTCTCGAATGTGGTATGGGAGGAAGTGGCCTGTTCGACATACCATTTAGAAGCTTCGCCGGTAAGCGTGCGTTGGAACAAACGAAGACGGATGGAGTCATCGGTAATGGAGTTGGAGGAACACCACATGTGGAAAGACCGGACGTGATTGGTTGGGTCCTCGCCATTAAGGCCCTCGAACTTAGGGATATCAGAGGGTAACTTGGTAGGCATAGTGGGCCAGGTAGTATTATGGTGGATGGGGTCGTTAATCAACTGATGGAAATCGGGGAGGCTGAGGCCTGCAATGTACGGCAGCACAGGGGTGGCCGGAGTAGTGGTTGTGACGGTTCCGCTAGAAGTGGGGCCGGCATTGGGGCCGGGAGAACCGCTAGCATTAGGCCCTGATCCGGACATGGTGAAGGTAAAAAGAGTCGGAGGGGGAGAACCGGAAGGAGAAGGGGGATCCGATGAATCAGGAGAGGAGTCGGAGTGCGGACTCGAAGGTGGACTGGCTCGACGACGACGGTGCGGAGCAGGTCGATCAACCGGAAACTGAGGATGAAGGCCAAGAAGTCTCCGGGAAAGGCGCCTTGGGGCGCAATGATGACAGGAAGAAGGAAACCGAAAAGGGCAGAAAGGGACAGAATCAAGAAGGTCAAGGGCAGATAAAATGCAGTGACGATTGATTTTAGAGTCTTTGCCAGCGGTGTAAACCAGGCGCTTCTTCACTTAGGGTCAGTGTGTGGTGTGCGTTAATTTTAATTTTTAAACCCTTTCCGTTGTTGAGAGAAAAAAAGTGTGCTGCGTAGCTGAAAATAAACCTACAGAGAACAGAGTAAAATGCTGAAATAACAGAAAAATAACAGCTACGTATGCATCTATCTAAACCAAGAAGGTGGGTCTCTCAAAACTATGCTGAAAAGAAAGGGAAAAACTATGGAAACACACACAAGGGAAGCTCAACAGATCTAGGGTCAAAGGGGACAGAGATCTGGAGGATAAAGCTGCAGACAAGGGGTGCAGATCACAGCCAAGAGACAGAGGCAAGGTGGCTGGAAAAAGGGAAATCAGCAAAAAACCCGGGAGGGGGGGCAAGGCGGAGGCCTTTAGAAGAGGTCCAAACAAAACGACAAGAGGTGATTCGAAAGGAAAAGAGGCTGATTTCGATGGATCTGAAAGTGAGGTAACAGATCTGGAAAAAGAGGGGGCTGAAGCTCTGAAACCGACGGCTGAAACAGCTGAAACTCTTCCACAAAAAGTGGAGGGTACTAAAGCCCTAAGGGACTGGGTTCCCACTTAGATGAGTAAAAACATATCAGATCTTGGTCAAGGCGGGCTGAGACAGAGGCTGGAAAACCCTGGCAGAGGCTGCAGCAGAACCCAGAAAAATTACAGAAAAAATGCTGGAAAAAAGGCAGGTCGCAGGTTCTGACCTGATCTGAGTTGAGGTCGCAGGAAACAGGCCAAAAGGTGCGTCCAGGTCGCAGGTTTTGGGCCAAAAGGTGCGACCCCCCGTTCCGGCTGTTTCGGCGGCAGATTTTCTGAAAAATTGCCGTCTCAGGTGCGGCTGGTGTCGCT
Source organism: Pinus albicaulis (assembly GCA_034641835.2). Lineage (NCBI taxonomy): Eukaryota > Viridiplantae > Streptophyta > Pinopsida > Pinales > Pinaceae > Pinus > Pinus albicaulis. The sequence goes on along the minus strand of CM076569.1, from coordinate 72,275,813 downwards.
TACCTGCGCAATAGGGCCAGAAACACACGGAAGTTAGAAATTTTAGGTTTTTAGGGTTTTATGTGAGGAAAATGACATGAAAAGAGAAAAACTAAGCAGCTAAAAAAGAAGCCCTAGGGCCTGAAGTAGCTGGATATGCAGGAATATGAAAAACGACAGCGGTCGTAATTTAAAACCCGTGTGGAGTCGCCATCTGTTAGTATGAATTCTTCGTCGAAGCGTACGAAAAAGAACCACTTTAGCTACGCATAACTAATATCCCTAACAACAATACACTACATGCAGTGAACATATATTTTATGAAGTATGCGCTAGAGTGCATGGAACCAACAATTTTCAACTGGGCAGAAGCTGTACTCTCTCAAATGAAAGAACAACTGAGCAAGGAAAATGGAGGAAGGAAGAAAAATTTCAACTATGGTTTGATCCTCATTTATTTTTACTTAGAGTGGATTCCACTGATACAACCTCAACATGTGACACTAGGTGTATCTAACCCTAGATATCCAAGGATGCAGAGATGGGTATAACTGATGGTTAGACATGCATGCAAATTGTCAATCGTTTTCTCAACTACATTCTTTGCCTAATTCAGGTAACATATTATCACCATTGATGACTATGCATATGCAAGCGCCGATTTCCGAGGAGATCCAGACTTAGCTTTACCCGAAGGCCCTCAGTGGGGTGCAATTGGTAAGAATGTTTTGACCATGTTTTTTGATTTTTATAAGGTTTATACATGCTTTTGTATTTTGATTTTTTCCCAAGACTGAACTAAAGTTTTAATGTAATGCAGATGTGGGTCGATTTCAAACAGTGGGAGAGCCAGAGCATGGAGCTGATGAGCTAGCAGAGAGGGCTGGTGGGAGAGGAGTCCTTCAGGATTTAGATATGGATGAGAGTCTTGCTGAGCTTCAGTAGCACATACAGGGGTTGACCTTTGGGATTCCGAATTTCCAAATCGAAGAGTTACCCATGCGACTGCAGCGCCACACTATTTGCGTTCCTAACCGCTGCATGCAGTTACTGCGTAGGATAGCTAGATCAGCAGCATGTTATCATGAGCATCACTAGTTTACTTTTGACATGTTGCATACATTTTAAAGGTTAGATGACCAATGTGTTTTGGGCACATATTTTGTAAAAACCTATAACTATATATCTATTTGATTTCAATGTTTTCCTATGTTTATTTCACAATCCTATTCAATTATGTGAATGTATCTTTACATGTGCTGAAAATATCTGTTTATAACATAATTCGCTAAAGAATTAGTCAATGTGTTCAAGTTCCTGGAAATGTGTTGATATTTAATAAAATCAAAATATCTTTCCAAAAGTCAAACTCTTGGAACATACGATGTAGTGTTGGATTTCTAACAATATAAACACTAGTAAGTTGTAATACCACAAGTTGTGAGTCTAACCTTATGATGACGTGGTTAATACCAAATGAAATGGCATCAGAGAGAAGTTATATCAACGCGCTATAATTAGTGATATTGTTTGTAGATCGACTGATAAAAATCCCTTGAAAACTCACTAACTCGCCGTTCAGAGTGAAAATGGCCCACGTTGTAGAGGATAGATTTTGCGTACTACGATTAGCACCATCAGCATACCTAAAAAATGGTTCCAAAGATTCAGACATCTGCGATGAAATGTAAAGTGGATTACTAATGTCAAGAAAGCTCTAAAAAACAAACTAAGACGGTGAATGCAAATCAACAACATATATATACAATACAATATAATACAGAGAATTACTACGCTCATGATTAAGCATAGTAACGTTTCAAATACAACCCATTTCGGGGTTGCACCAATGGAATTCCATCGTAATCTACCAACTCGTAGGCACCCTTAGCAGGAACTCTTTTGACAATATAGGGGCCATGCCATAATGGCTCAAATTTTCCTGTACCTATTACATCAGCTTCTTGATCATAAATAAGGACTAGGTCACCCTTTGAGAAAATACGAGGCTAGACATTCTTGTCATATTGCGCCTTTATATTCTCTTATGCGCTTTGTTGGCCAATTGGGCTTCATGACGCATTTCATCAAGATGGATGAGGTTAAAAAGACATGCTTCTTCAACAGAGATGTCAGGTAACAAGTCGACTGTGAGTTTTAATGACGGTATTTCATATTGGATTGGCAAGTTAGCTTCTAGACCATACACCAATTGAAAGGGGGTAAATCCGGTTGCATTTCTCACCGAGGTTCGATATGCCCACAAGGTCGAGTACAGGATTAAATGCCCATTTTTTTTATGAACTCCTATCATTCGTTTGAAGCATTTGTTTAAGAATATTCTTAATAGCCTCGAATTGTACATTTTATTGTGGATAATAAGGAGTAGAACTACCATGTGACAGTCCTAATTTGGCAGTGAACTCATTTATCATATGATTGCTAAAATGCGAACCATGACCTGCGACTACAGCCTGTGGGACCCCAAACTGTGAAATGACATGATTAAATAAAAACAATGCAGTTGTTTGTTTTGTGTTGTTGAATGTAGGCATCGCTTTGGCCTACTTGGAGAAGTAGTCTACTACGACAATAATATAACCATGCCCCTCGGAAGAATGAGGGTTACAAGTCATAAAGTCAATGCCCCATTTTTAAAATGGTCCCACAAAGACAACAGGATGCATTGGTGCTGGCGGTTTGCATATTTTACGATCAAATATCTGGCATGCATGACAACTTCTGACCGCGAGGATGCACTCGTGAAATATGGTAGGCCAAAATTATCTAGCGTGGAGTATCTTCTGCGCGCTAACTTATCTATGCAAATGTCCACCACAAGCTCCAACATGACAATAATTTAAAACCTTTTCGGCCTCCTCATGAGTGAGGAACCTTCTTAAAATTGTATCGACACCATGATGATAAAGTGTATCGCCGACGATCAGATAATCTTTGGCTTGGTATCAAATACGTCACTGGTCAGTGTGAGAGGTACTAGGGCAAAAAGTATGGGTCTGAAGATAAATAATAAATATCCATACCAAGGATCATATGATCCGATCAGAAATAGAGAATCGTTAGGAATAGATGGTTCCGACGTAGTGGCAGTACTATCAGAGGGAAGGTCATAGAGAATCTCATCCAAAACTAAAGACTTCTTTGAATTGGATTTGATGAATTCCAAATCAAATTCCTACAAAATGACAATCCATTTTGAATACTTGCTCCCCAGCAATTGACCTGATGAAATAAGTCATGGGGTTGTAATCCGAAATGACAATGGTCTTCCGAAACAATATATAGTGGTGAAATATTTGGAGAACTTGAACAGCTGCCAAGGCAAGCTTTTCTACGTACAAATAATTCCCTTCCGTATCATTGAGATTATGACTCAAATAATAGATCGAATTTTCTTTCCCATTTTCTACTTGGACGAATACCATAGCAATGGTAGTATAAAACGTGATGATATATAAGAAATAATCACTCTAATAATTGGGGGGATACATTAATGATGCTCAGACAACTGTATCCTTGACAACATCAAAAGAAGCTTGCAGAACTTGGTCCCAATGGAAGGGAATCCCCTTTTTAAAGAGCCGAGTAAATCCTTTAGCCATTTTTGCGTAGTTGGGTATGAACCTCCTTAGGAAGTTAGTATTTCCATGAAGTTTCTATAACTGATGCAAATTTAACGGCACAGGCAAGTAAGGAATAGCCTGGACCTTCAGTGGGTTTATTCGAATTCATTATTTTGAGACGACGAATCCTAGAAAATTATCATAACCAACACAAAACACACATTTATGTGTATTGAGGCATATTTTGTAGTGTCGGCAGCATAAAAAGATAGCTCTCAAATGCATTGGGTGATCAGTCCAGTTTCGTGAATGCGTGGGTAAATCATCTAGATATGGTTGAACAACGTGCTTGATGTCATTGAAATCATAATCCATTGCTCTCTAAAAATTTGCCTCACTGTTATTTAATCCAAATGGGAGTTTTTGATAAGTGAATGTGCCCTAGGGACATATGAATCTTGTCTTATATTGGTCCTCTGGGCGAAAATTGATTTGATTGTAGCCGGATAATCCATACATGAACGAAAAATATTTCGCATCCAAAACAATCATCAATAATCTGGTCGATAAAGAGAGTAGGATAGTTGTCTTTTGGACAAGCAAGATTGACATCCCAATAATCGGCGCACACTCTGATGGTTCCTTTTTTTTTAATAACAGGAATGATGTTGGAAACCCACTCAGTTAGCGGAATAGGGTATATAAAACCAGCACACAAAAGTTTTTCAACTTTTTGTTTTAATTGCAGCAGCCTTCTTCAGATGAACAGGATGAAGGCGTTGACGTATCGGCTTGACATAAGGGCACATTTTAATGGTGGTTCAATGATACTAGTATCTATGCCTGACGTTTCCTCGTAAGACCAAGATAATACATCACTAAATTCACGAAAGAGAGAGAGATATGTTTCAAGTTCTGATGGATAATAAGACACGCTGACATGAATGCTTTCTACAACGTCGTGTTTGGTCGATATATCGATAGAAATGGTTTCTTCAATATTTTACAAATTTCTCTCGTAATCAATTGCATTAAAAGGAAAAGAATTTGAAAAGAATGTTTTGATCGATGGGTGATATAGTTCACTAAGATTATCTTCTTCATAATATGGAAGATGGGAATGATGATGATGATATTCCCATGGTTTTCCTTTCGACATCATGGTTTCCAGAATATTCTAATCTGTCAAGAAAGTTGAGGTAAAAGGATCGGATGGAGTACCAAAATCTAATGAATGATCAACCCAAATGACCAATGGTGATGATTTCAGATTTTCTGCCCAAGCCTGATAGATTGATTGATATGCTAGCTCAATTGGGCTGGGCGGCAGAAACTCATCCAACGTAACAAATTCAGAATCACCCATACTCTTCCTTAAGCTAGATGGAGTGGAAGAGATCATGTAGTAGGTCTCTATGCTTTCAATTTCTACCGATGTCGTAGGCGGCGATAATGCAAAGGTTCCGATGACAGTGGAATCCTTTAAGAGTCCTACACCAATGTTATGAAGTGCGAATTGGGGTACGTGAACTAGCATAACACTTCCAGTTACCTGGGAATTTGAGGCAAATAAGGATAGCTAATTGACATTAGGGTAATTTTGAGGTCTAAAATTGGCCTCCTAAGGAAAATATAAAATAATAGTAAAAATAATAAAGTAAGATTTGATGACATCATCAAATTTTAGAGGGAAAAAAGAAAAAACTAAATTTTTAACTCGTATTTTCAACTTATCTTCCATAGTTTTTACTCAAATTTCGAGAGGGAGTACTTGTTGGATGTAAAATTTAATTTCTCGTCCAAGGAGTACCCATGTTTCATACTTTTGATGGACTTTGCTAAGAGAAAAATGAGAAATACATGAAAAACGTGATTGCTATCATGTTTTTTCATGTATTTCTCATTCTTCGCTTAGCGGGGTCCATCGAAAGTATGAAACATGGGTATTCCTTGGATGAGGAATTAAATTTTTCATCCAAAAAGTACTCTCACTCAACATTTGAGTTAAAAATTTGGGAGATAAGTTGAAAATACGAGTTGAAAATACGAGTTGAAAAAGTAGTTTTATTATTTTATTATTTTTTAATCTTTTTACCCTTTTACTTAAAAAATGGTGAATCATCCCCCATGGTTGACATCATCATATTTAATTCTATTGTTCTTATAAATTTTATTTTGGTTCTACATATTTCTTAGGAGGCCCATTTTAGACCTCAAAATTCCCCTAATGTGACTGTGATAACACCTTTATGTGGAAAGGCGATCATTCTAAAATATGTCGAGGTGATCGCAGTCATAGCATATACCCATGGCCTTCCAAGTAAAATATTGTAGTCAAGGGGTCCTTCAACGACCTCAACTTCAACATTCACTATTTTCCCCCCTAGTTCAACATGCAGGTTATTGATAATACCGCAAGGCTTATATATATGCCCGTTGAAATCTTTCAACGTTGGAGGTGATTGAGATAGGCATGATGAGCCAAGTGACTTCCAACTGTTTAGAGACATAATGCATGTAGATTTTCCCTCATCAATAATAGTACGATGAACAAGGTGATTGAGAACATTTACTTGGATGGAGAATGCCAATTCTTTTGGTAATTACGACACATAGCCCGTATGATTAAAGACTACGAGATTGTAATCTGTCGGATCAATTCCACCAATTGCCGACAACAAAGACTGCTTCTGGGAGGGAAAATTTTGTAGCACCTCAAGCGTTGACATAGTTTAAGGGGAATGAGTCAAATATTCAACTATATTATAATTTTGAGTAGCTATGGCTCAAGGATTAAATGTTGATTTATGAACAACTCCCTTCGGTGGCTTGATTGTCAATTCAAGAATAGTAGGTGGCGATATTGATTCCGTAGACAGATTCGTGGTCGAGGTAGTAGGTTAATCAATATCTTGACTACCATAATCTTTATTACGATTTGAAACCAAAACATCAGTCGATGGATTCATGACAGACAACATAAGCACTTGGGAACTAGAAGCTGGATCCGTAGCAACCAAATTTGTGTCCGGATTTAGAAACGGATCTGTTAACACAGCTAATGCATGTGAGGTCTTAACCAATTTTGAGACATCGGTGTGGTGAGGACAGTCTTGAACAAATTGTTCCTAATTACATATTATGCAAGGGTAATGAGCTTTCTGATTTCCAGATGATTGATCAAATGATATTTCCTGGCGGGTAGAAGTTTTCTTTTTCTTTGATTTCCCTTTTTTCTTACTTTCGGGTTGCTTGTCACTTTTTCCCTTGTTAGATGAAATAGCATGGATTTTAGAAGAAGGCACAGGATCTTATGCAGTAGAGTGATGTGTCCTTGCAGTACCAATCATACCGTCTTCGACATGAGAGTGCTTTAATGGAGGAGGAACAGTAAAATTAGATCGCGGCACGTTAGGAATGTTATCGTAGAGTGTGCCAAACTAAGTATAAATCAAGTCTAAATATTGGGCATGAGCAATGAATTTATCTTCAGTGATGACGCCACCCTTACCCATATCCTCAGTTATAGATGGCAACAGGGACTTAATGAACCACTCAGCAAGGATTTGATCAAGAAAAAATGTCTTAACCATTCTACTATGATGACGCCACTCATGTATATGATCAGACATGTGAGTAGCATTAGTCTGTTTAAAATTAGTCAAGATTTCCATTCCAATTTTATATCGTATGGGTAACTGGAAATGGGTCAAAAAGATAGTAGCTAGGACAGTGAAATTACCAAAAGAAGCTCTTGGTAAATCAATGTACCATTTTTCGGCTGGACCAGTGAGCCTACGCTAGAAAAGACGTAGTCAAACAAAGTAATCATTTAGGGAGTTAGATCAACACCCCAAATGATAAGTCATAACATGATTCGATGAGTCTTCCCCAGGGTTTCCATTAAACTTACAAATATCTGAGGGTAATGTATGAGGTATCACTGGCCACCAAGGAGCATAGTTGATTGGGTCATTAGTGAGATGGTTTAAATTTGATAATTCTAAAGTTGCAACAAAGGGCAACTGTCGATTAAGTTCAAGTTGAGCATAGCCAGGGTATGATGGAATTTCTTGGGAAACAGGCCTTTGAGCACCAGCGTAAGGAATCTGTTGCTGGTAACCCAGATAGGGGTTGTTTTGATAAACAAACGCTTGAGGCTTCTGTTGACCAAAACATGGATACGCTACTTGTTGAAATGAAGTTTGTGGCATTTTCACTTGTGGCTGCCAAGGGGTCTGTCCACCAATGTTATAACCCAAATTAGGATAACTTGGTTTCAATTGAGGATAGGTATAAGCTGGTTGTGTTTGCGACATCCCATAATGTGGTAATCCAAATTGTGAATAAATGATTCCGGATATAGATGGTTGTTGTAAACCAGTCGAAGGATTTGGAGTCTAAGGGCCCAATACGTGAGGGTATTGAGTTGAAGGACCCACCTGAGATGGTTGAGGTACAACAGTTTGAGTCTGTAACATGGGTAAATATGTATTAACAAGTGGATTTGATGTGGGTGCAACAAGTTGAACCAGTTGATATGAGTGTACAACCGTTTGTGGTTGGATAGGCAGAGTGGGATGCCATTGACAAACATTCATTCCGACATTAGGATGACCAAATAATGACGGAGTATTATCGAAGTGGGTGACCATAGGTTGCCCCCCAGCCTAAAGAGTATAATAAGATGGAAAATATTGTTCTCCAAATGCAGGGAGTCCAATTGAAATCTTACTGGATGGAATATACCCAGATGGACCAGCTTGATATTTCCCTGATGATGTGTATAAAGGATCAAGCTCTTCGGTACTCACTATAAATTTACTAGTTAGAATACCAAACGATGACATTGGTAAAGTCCATGGGTTTGAGGATGCACCAGATAAGGCTCCTAATAATGATTGGTAACGAGGTGGGAAGGAAGGGCCACCATATAAATGTGACTCTAGTGAAGTCATGAACATTGAAAGGGTAGCGAGAGAAGGTGTTGTCGTTATTGGAACAGGTGGTCCAACCGAAGATGATGGCTTAGGCATGGTTATTTGACCAAATGTAAACCCTATTGGATCTATGGGAACTCTAATAGACATAGGATCAACAAAAGAAGAGGTAGGTGATTGAGAAAAATACTCGTATAGGTAAAGCTCGGCCCCAAACTCGGTTAGAGTTAAAGGTGTTTCGTCCTATGGTATTTTTCAATCGAAATCAAACCAGGTGGAAGGATTTCACCGTTAGGCCCAAAGTATATTTTAGGAGGTTGAATATGCGATATGGGAGACTCAATGGCTACAATATATTGTGGGGCAGCCGGTACAGGAACAACTTCCGGTCATTCAACTTCGGGATGCAAATGTGCTGGAAAAAAAGAGACAGGATCTGGATCAACTTCTAGTTGAAAAACATCAGGTTCAAAAGGAATGGTCACACTGATTGGATGGATTGTGACCACGGATAACGATGATGACTTTGTCTCGACAACAGTGGATGAAATAGGATTTGTAGAAACAACTTGTGCTGACTTCGGTATATGTGAGGATGATGTTGCACCAGAGGTACCGATAGTACTAGTTTCGGTAGAGCGATGTCGCCTTCGCTAACCAGAAGTGGATTTCGGTGGTAAGGGTGGTTTTAGTGCTATTCTACATGAAAAATGAGGAAATGGTTGTTCTTCTTCCACGATGACTGATTTATTTTATGACCAAAAAAAATCAAACAAAATAAAAGGGTAATTCTAGGTAAAAGGTTTACCAAGAAACTGTGAACTGCAGAATACCTCCTGGCGAACCAAGAAGTACGGGCAGGCAATCTCCCCAAATGTTGTGTTCGGTGTATCACAATTTACAAGGTGGATGACTCAATTCACCATGGATGGATTGCAACCTAATTTTTCCTTTCAAATATACCCGAAGGTACGTGGAGGCCCAAGTCCATATTAGTGCTGTCTAATGCGAAAACGGACAGTGAGAGCACCCCTTTATACTTTTCGTACTATAAAAACTCCTGATATACCCAAAGGTACGTGGATGACCTCCGATATACTTATGTACGTGGAGTGAGGTATCACACTCTGAATGTATCGCAGACAATTAATGAGAGCTTCTATGTTTAACGATGCTGGAACACGTCTCTAGCCTAGAACTTCTAAATGTTATCGTTATTATTCCAATGTTTTTTTTAGGTAAATTGATATAAGTTTTAAGTTGATATTGTTTATAAATTTGCCTTTTGAGGTTCACCGTGATGATGTGATGGAAATTTCTAAAATGCAAACTAAAATGATAAGCAAACTTTTCAATTTTAGCTTTTTCAATGAAAATCCTAGCTACTAAAGGGAAAGAGAAATCAATTTTGAGAGCAAACAACAAAGAGCACAAACGAATATGCAACTTTCCTAACTTGTTCCTATGAAAAACACACAATTCACTATATGCAAATGCAAGTTTTTCTTTTTAGTCCCATTAATGTGAATGCAAAAAGAAAACTATATGCATCAAATCAACAAAAAAGAAATGTTTTCTTCTTTGAGAAACGAGGAATTTAACAACAATTTCTCTTTTAGGAAAATGAAGAATGGAACTACAATTTTTCATACAGGAAACAAAGAATATAACAAAGAATATCCTTTATGAAAACAAATGGATCTAATGTAGAAATAAAATACTTTGAATTTTATTTGTCAATGATAAAGAAAAACACTTAAAGAGACATTGAAAAAACTTACTTTTGAAAGGAGGAAGAATCATGGAAATTCACTGGTCTCTATGAGGTATTAGACAATTGAAAACACAACAAACAAAAGGTTGAGAATGATGGTAATGAAAATTCAAATGAAATTTGGTTGGCTAAGGGGGCAACACAGTCTCTATGGGGAGACAGTGCATTGCAATGTACCCTTGTGTGGGAGACAGTGCACTGCAATGTACTATGTCTTGACCAACAGTGCGTTGGGTGGAACAAGGATTGAAAATTCAAGCTACAGAACACACTTCTAATGCAATTCTTTGATTCAAAAGTCTACTAATTGAAAGTAGATGCTACTGGGTGGATAAGAAGAGGCAAAAACACCAGGAATGAAAGGAAACTCGCCAGTGGAGTCGCTAATTTGTTATGCACAAATATGATCTACAGATAAATAAATTTCCCTAAGTGTGGTGCTAGGCACTTAGAACAAGAGATTAAATACTTTTCTATCACTTTCTCTAAGAGTAAATAGACACACAGAAAGATAGAAGAACCTACTTGTGATCCAAACGATTCCTATTCTCCCTCTGTTGCTTTTGTTGTAGCCTCCAATCCAACTTAGATCGCCAGATTGATTCCTGCAAGTATAAAAAGAGAAAAACAAAGATATTGCAATATACAGAAGCCCATTTATCTTAATTAGTTAAATCGATTAAACATGAAACATATATATCATTCAAGAGTTCATTGCATGAGAAATAGAAACATAAACAAATACATATATGGGAAAATGAACAACAATATTTATTAAAGAGTAGAAGGGGGAGGTTACAACCAATGATAGATTTGATGTCACCAGCTCAGCTTCATCCTAGCCTCATCACAATCAAAATCTCACAAGCAGCATATCACTTCTATCACTCTCTCAATTGAGAATCCAACAACATTTATTTACCAAAATTCGTCCTTCCCTAGCACTAGGATCTGTGCTCAATTTATAGGGCAACTGATGGTAGTTTCTCAATAAATGACTTTATAATAATAGACAACACATCTTTCCAAGCTCATAAGTGTTAGATGGACACATGGATTCAAAGTTTGACACATATGGACTCTTCTAGAAGGCACTGGCCATGTGGATATTCCAGAACAATGAGAATTTCGCTCTCATTTGACCAACGCACTTTAGAATATCAGGAAGTGCATTGCAGTTCACCCTTGAATGGAGGGAGCTGCATATGCAACGCAGTTAGTCCCTTGAAAGGAAACGTTGGTGAGCTCATAAGTGATATAACAAATACTTCAAACCTTGGAAATATTGCAAAAGAAGTCATGGATGGTTTTTTCTTGTCTTAGGGCATGTAGCAAGTGAAATGATAGGGGATGATAGACCATATTTCATTGGTCCTGGGGATGACGTCTAGTTTGACCAGGTCATGGGGGATGATGCCCAAATTGACCTATAAAATATGGGCATATCTTTAGGGATTGTCCTCTCACCATGGTTGAGGAACAAAGAAACATAGATCCAAAGGATGAAGAAGGATTTCAAACTGTGGGACCTAGTGTTGGATTTATGGGGCCGAGACCCAGGTTTAGATATGGTTGCATGAAGCAATAAAATCCACTATTACTGGCCCTTTTGGCAATGATCTACTACACAGACCAAAGTATCACCCGAGGTAATATAAGGTGATGATAGAACCAAGTTTCTACATCCAGAGGGACAATGGACTGTGGCTTTAGGGCTTCTCTTCCTTTTAATACTTGAAAGGGTTTCGAAAAACAAATCTACTAATTAAACAGTCGCAGTTCAACACTTCTGTTGAACTAACTTGCAGACTACATAATATTACTTTATCAAGCATAAAATTTTATAAATAACCATAAACATGACTTCACGATGCAATTATAAGTAAAAAAACACAGATAACATAAGATGCAAGTAAATAAAACACCTAAACTCAAAAAAGAAATATGTCTTCAAGAGTCTTTCATTAATGCTCAAATTTCCCCAATATAATAAATTCCACCCTACACACTGTTACACTAAAAATTGTCATCCTGACATTATGCTATGTGTATGAGCTCATTATTACTCATACTTCTCCCTTTGCAAGTCTAACATATCAGTTCCTCATGTCAAGCCCTGAAAATCAGAGAAAAGTTCCTAAAAATCTTTTAAACTTTGGTGTCGCACTTTCTCTGTATCTTGCCTGCGGTCCCGCACCTAATGTTCAAATCTCTTGCGTACCTGAATGCAATTTATCTGTGTTAAAGGCGCAGACCCCTATAAGATCAAAAAGGTGTAAGTAAATTCCAAAAAGATTAATAAAAGTAAATTATAGAAGCCTCTAGAAAGAATCTTGCGGTGGCAAAACCGCTCTTATGAGGTGCATGTATCCCTTACCTTATGGAGCTAACCCCTTGATGTGAGGAGCTTATCCCTTTGAAGGAGGATTATATCCCTTCATAGTTGGAACATAAAACCTCCTCTTTTCCACTATAAAAAGAGGCATTGGGTAGCCTCAAGGGGAGTTCAAGCTTTAGAATATTTGAAGTTAAGTGTTGTTGAGATTCAGACTCAGTTAACTAAGACTTTTGTGAGGAGAGATTACATACCTCTTTTCGTCTTGGTTGGAGGAGTGCAGAGCTTATCAAAGTAGAGGAGACTCCTGCTTCGGACCCCGGGAAGGCCTGTGCAACATCAAGGCTCAGGTTGTAAGGTTTTCCTTCTTTTGAAATTAATACAAATATACTCATTTTTCTCTATAAGCTTTCAGTTAATGGTTTATTTCATAGATTCCTTGATCACTATGATAAGCATGGTTTATGATGATTTCTATACAGGTGCTATGTAATATTTTTCGTTTTTGTGACTTCAGGTTTACAAGGAAAACTCCTTCAAGTGCACGAGGGACAACAATGACTTCAAACAAGCGCTGGACATACGGTAAGTCTTTTACACCTCTATAGAGCTTTTCGTAGATCATATATGCTTAGAGAAAGATTAGTTTATTTGGATGTTTGTTGCTAGATACTTTTAGTACTAGGGAGATCGGTCTTGTCCGCAAGACGGATTAATCCACACAACAAATTGGCGACTCCGCTGGGGAAAGAACTTGTTGTTTTTTGTTCTCTTTTATTTTGATTTGAGGAAACGTTTTTCCTAGTTTTTGATTGATAGACATCTGCCTGGGTAGCTTAGGTTTTCTCTTTTTTTGAAAATTTTGAGATCTTTTATGTTTTTCTCTAATTTTTCCTGGGACCGCACTTTGCCTTCTTTTCACAGTGCGGGCAGTTTCACATCTTTGCTTGAGTAAACAGTGCGGTACCGCACCTGTTACTTCTGCATGCCTGCGGACCCTGTTAAAATTTTGAAAAAATATAGATTTCTTTCTTTAGTTTATCTTTATTTTGATTTAGAGTTTTTGGTTTCTGCCCAGATTGATGATTGTTTCTGTCAAAAGCTTTCTGTGAACGAATCTTAGCAGTATTGGTGTTTTGATGATTTTCTATAAGTTTTGCATTTTGGATTGTTTTTCACTTGGTCTTTGTAGCGATTCGAAGCATTGACTGTTTGAAGTACCTGAGATTAAATTGGTCTTTTGTCTTCTTGCTGAATCTGACCTGATTGTGAAATCATCCTTTATTGAGAAATAGAGCTACCTGTTTCTTTGCAAATCTTCGAAAAGAAACTTTGTTATAGGTTTTTGAATTTCATTTTTTATAAAAACATATTTGAGTGTTTTTGATCTATTTGTTATTCTAGATGAAGAGATCCTTAGTTTGCTGAATAACTAAGTAAAAACATTCTTCAAAAAATCTTAAAGCTTTTATTCGATTAGATTGTTAAAGTTTGTAGATCTCAGAATTAGTTTCATAGTTTTGAGTGTTTTTAAAATTTGTAGATTTCTTTTGAAGGAAACTTGTTTTGTAGCTTCAAGTTTTTGAAAGTGAAAGGATTTTTCCTGTGAGCTTTGATAATTAGTCTCATTTTGAGTTATTTTTGGAAAGACAAAAATATTTTCTTTCAATTATTATTTATGTTCAAAGAAGGAATTGTTTATTAAAATAATTGCATTCTCCCACTCTTTCTTAACTAGAATTTCATTGAAAGAAAACGATCTGATTATCAATTTTAGGTGCATTTTTAGTGTTTTTGGAAGTCGAGTCTTCACACCATCAGAGTTTCATTTCCGCACCCATTGAATTAAGAAACATCTCCTAAAAGTAACGCTTAATTAAAATTCATTTAGCAATATTTTTATTTTCTAGGGCTCTTATCACCAACATAGCTTAGGCTAGTATCTTGGAGTAGGGAGTAATTAACTCTCCAAGATAGTAAAACAAACAAGTAGACAAATCTTCCAGTAGGAAATAAATCCAATTGTAATTTGTATAATCTGGGAAGCTTCTCTTAAAGAAGTCAATCATGAGATCATGTCCGAACCTTTGAGACAATCAATTCTGTTCCATTGGGGAAGATAGAAGATTTTGCGCGCATTACAAACCGTAAACCTCGGATTAACCATTGTCGAGGAGCCTGGGGTCACTTGTCGATAAACCTTGGATTAACCATGTTGAGGAACCTTTAAGGGGATTGAGCTTTGTTACTCTGCCCTTGCGTGTGGGATCGGATCGTAAACTGTTCCCCCAGTTATATTTGTTATTGTTGGTAACCTTAGTGTCCACAAAATTAAGATTATTTCCTGAGGTGACGGTGAAGGACAGATCTCACTGTACCTGGAGCAGACATTGACTAGACTCACTTGGACTCTTTGGGGGGTTCTCTTCACACGAGATGGTTTTGTGAGGAAACTTGTGCCACTCTATTTGATTAAGCAGGTTGTCGAGGTAACTGTTCCAACTGCCCTTTCTGTATTAAATTTATACTAAGTTGGATTTCATCACCAACTAGTGTTTTTAGTACGGGAATTTACTATTTGTGTGTGGTTTGAACTCTTAGATTTTTAAGCGTGTGATTCAACTGTTTGTTTCTTTAGAGACTTTAGGTGTTTTCATTGAAATTTTCTTTGTTTGCGTGTGATTAGTTAATATTTAATCGTGGTGGAATTACCGAGACAATCCCGGAGACTACAAGAGAAACCGCCTGAATATACACCAAGTCAGCTTGAAGGGCTTCATGCTCTGATATCATCTAGCAGTGCTAGGATTAGATCAACATAAATTGGAACTTCATCTATTGTGGTTCATCCTGATCATCAAATACCCATAACAGAACAAATTCAAGAGTCGATTTCAGTTTCTAAAGTTACTGGT
Source organism: Pinus albicaulis (assembly GCA_034641835.2). Taxonomy (NCBI): domain Eukaryota; kingdom Viridiplantae; phylum Streptophyta; class Pinopsida; order Pinales; family Pinaceae; genus Pinus; species Pinus albicaulis. Next base: position 72,260,286 of record CM076569.1, on the reverse strand, counting down.
AGTATTTCTCCTTCCAGTGAACTAGCTGACGAACCTGAAATATATGAACCTGAAACTGAACCTTTTGTTTTGGAAACATCCTCAGGATTTATTACACCAACTTCTAGCGATCTTGGTTCACCTAGGGTAAGAAATATTGTCACTGACGATCTTCCATCTGGACTTATTTCTATTGAAGAACTTACTAATCCAGACGAAGAGTTATCTCTTCCCGAATCCCTCCAGTCTTTAAATCTTAGGGAGAGTGAATCTATTTTCTACAGCCCTATTCGAACTAGTGCTTGGTATCTATCCTTAATTTTTTTTTTAGAGAATTCGAGTCTTGCCTTTTCTCCACCTCGAATTCCTTTTCATCCAACACCCAGAGGTTACTATCCGTCATCCATCATGGCAGGAGAGTCATCCATGTTTTCCCAGACACCGGAAGCATTTTTACATGGTGGTCCTTCTGTTCCTTCAGGATATCAGGCTTTGTCTGGTACTTTCTCGGGGGCAGCTCCTTAAGCGATTGAAAACATGTTATCATCTAGTTTAAGTGGAATTAAAACTGAAACATCAAACGCAAGGAAAATCTTTATGATGTCTGGTAATATTCCGAATCCTCAACCTCAAGGCAGTTAGTTACCGCCTGGAGGGAAATCTCAGGGAAATCAGCTACCGCCTTGGGGGAAACCTCAAGGTATTCAGTTACCACCTGGGGGGCAACCTTCAGGAAGTAAGTTACCACCTGGAGGGCAACCTCAAGGTAGTTTTTTCCCAGGACAAACTGTGGAATCATATTATTTTGGGGGACAACCCCAAGGACAGTACATACCTCAAGTATATCAACCTTTAGGACATTACATACCCCAGGGTCAACCCCAAGCTCAATATGCTCCTCAGAGTCCTTATAAACCCCAGCTTCAGTACGTGCCTCAGGGTTATCAACCTCAAGTTCAGTACCCAATTCAAGGTTTCCAACAGCCTTCTGGTCAGTCATCTATTCAAGGAGCCGAAAATTTACCACTTACTTATCAACCCTACATTAACCCAGGATATGGTCCTTACGTTCAACCTTCTGCGGGACAATACCCTGGAATGAATATGGTGTGGGATCCGTCCCAATATCAACAACCTATTCAGCCTAATGTGCAGTTACCTTTTCAACCTGGACAACCTTTGGTTTCTGGTCCAACCCAGCAACCTGTCCAGCCTACTATTCAAACTCCTGCACCTAGTTCTGTTCAGCAGTCTGCGCCTAGTACACCTCAGACTCCGCCTCAAACTGTTGCAACTGCTACAATGTCTGTTCAACCTACAACACCTATTTCTGGAGTATCTGTAGCTCTGAGTTATTCTATCCCTGCATCCGTGCAAATCCCTCAAGTCTCTATACCCCAGTCAAGACCTTTAGTTCAGACTTCGGTTTAGATGACTGTGGGACAAGATGGTACAAGTACGGTGGTCACAAGTCAACCACAATTCACGTATCAACCATACCAAGGACAGCCTCAATTCGGTCTCGTTTCACAAAATCAAAATTATCAGTATCAACCGTACCCTGGCTACACTTATGATCATCAGCCTCAACAACCCCAGTTTGGTCCGGTTAATCCTGTTTACCCGGAAGGTTACACAATTCATAATGCAACTCCAATTCCTAGTTATCCTGGGTATCCTCCTCTTGGAACTGCTTTGGCTACTCAAGGGTTTGGTGACCCTAACTGTCAGTTACCATTTATTGCAACTTTGGATTTACCTGATTTGATGCGCCTTATGAATGATCCAATTTTCTATTATCCGTACTGGCCACCAATGCCACATAAGTTGCCCAGTGATATACCAAAATTTGAAGGTAAGTCAGGAGAGGATCCATCAAATCACGTCATGAATTATCACCTCTGGTGTGTGTCTAATTAAATCATTGATGATTCGATTCGCTTACGTCTTTTCCAAAGAACTCTTATTGGTCTTGCAGCCAAAGGTTACATTGAGTTACCACGAGGCTCGTTTAATAATTTCAGTCAGTTAGCAACTGCCTTCTTGACTCATTTTCAGTTGCCTGTCAGATACAACAATGGCACGAAACTATTAACTTCACTAAAACAATCTATGTCCACGTATATTTCTGATCATATTCATGAATGGCGACGTAGAAGGCATTTGGTGAAAGTTTACATTCCAGATCAAATTTTGGCGGAATGGTTTGTTAAATCATTATTACCCAAGATCACTGAGGATGTAGCTAAGGCTGGTGTTGTTACTGAAGAGCAAGTAATTTCTCAAGCTCAGTACCTTGACCTCGTTTACACGCAGTCAGGTACTTTACATGAAAAAATCCCCGACCTTCCAAAACAAGGTCAAATAGCTGCTGCTCCTTCAGGGTCTCATGCCGCTGATGGTATGATTGGTACAATAAATACTAAAAGAAAGAAGAAATCTCCAAAGAATTCTTCTCCTATTATAACTTTACTAGATTCCCCGAAAGGAGAATCTTCCCCCGAAATTTCTGCTAACATTCATGTCGTAGAGACATCTACGACCAAATCTAAATCCGGCGGTAAAAAGAAAGGGCAGAATAAAAACAAAAAGAATTCAAAAGAGAAAACTGATAAAAATGAATCCAATGACGAAAAACGCAAACCTCTTTATCCTTGTTACATTTGTGACGAGGATCATTTTACTAAGGAATGCCCACATCGAGCAGAGGTTGCAAAATTCGTTAAAGGTTCACAACAACCTGCTGTCTTGAAGGATCCTTTTCCAACTCAAGATAGTAAAATGGTTGGTTCTACCTCGAATACCTCAGAAGAACCTATTCTAATGATGTCTCATGTACGGATTGTGACGCGATCGCAAGATTATGGTACTAAGAATCTTGTTGATGGTAAAGAAGAAGAATCTTCTAATGCAAATACATCAACTACACCTCCTCCTGTTTCTGGTCTGCTACAGATCGAGAAACAAAATCCAGACTTAATAATCAAACCGCCTGCTAATGGTGTTCTTCGTAAACCAGCTTTCAATCCACATGCGAGAGCTGCTCAGAATTACAACATTGTTGAAGATTTAGCCATTTCCCCTTCAGCAATGTCGGCTTTGGAAGTGCTGCAATCATGCCCAGCATAGCGTAAATTTCTTTTGTCTGCCATAGGAGCTGTAGATATTCAGGATTCAAACCTTATAATCTTCGATTTAGAAAATAGTATGCCTCGTCTACCTCACCAAAAGGCTTTCCAAATTCTAGTGTTAGTCAAAAACAGACCGATCTTTCGGACTGTGATTGATGAGGGAGCTTCAACGTGTATTATGTCGATCCAGTGTTGGAAATCGCTTGGTTCTCCTACACTCAATCAGTCTCTGACAATTCTTAAGGCTTTTGATGGTCGAGGTTTTCACCCTTTTGGTATTTTGTAGGATTTACCCATAGGGGTCAAAGGTAAAATTGTAAATATAGATGTGGAAGTGGTTGATGCCCCACTAGATTACAACCTTCTTCTGGGTCGCAGTTGGTCTTATGGTATGACTGCTGTTGTTTCTTCGGTATTTCGACTCATAAAATTTCCACATCAAGGAAGGATCATTACAATAGATTAGTTAACTTATTTTTCATCTGAATCAGCCTCTACAAAAACAATCTAGCACGTTGGTAAAGCGGCTATCCCTTATAAGGATGTTGGAGTAGGTTTGATTAAATATTCTGGTTTACTAGGAACTTTTTCCTTTCCTCCTCCTAACGTATCGCCTTCTACCGCAACTATTCATATGATTTCGTCAGACACTGTTATGTTTGATGATCCTTGGATCGTACCTTCCGACTCCAAGTTAGATTCAATTGATGGCATGATGCCTTTGAGTCCATTTGAAATTGCATACCAGGCTGTACAGTCACTTTCCGACCCCTCTTCAACCGAAATTGATCCAATGAATGGGATCCATGAGGAATCAATTTCTATATCCAGTTCAGCCACAACGACATTTCCTGATCTTGTTCATACTGATGAGAAAATTTGTGAATTTTTGTCCGTTGAAAATTTACCATGGGAAGATCTACATCATCGATCTTCGTTTTTACCTAAACTAGATCATTTTGAAGATGATTTCGCTTCAATTTTTACTACTGAATATGTCAAAGAACCTCAGAATCCATTGCGAAATCCTGATTCTGAGTTAAATTTGGAAAATATCTCTCGAATGATTCCAATTGAAATTTCAGTAAAGCCAGGAATAATTGAAAACATTCATATAGGTGCTTGCTGTACTAAAGATGAAATTCAAACTTATAAAGCCCTATTTCAAGAATTCCGTGATGTGTTTGCCTGGTCCTATGAAGAAATGCCAGGAATTGATTTGTCAATTGTCATACATGAAATCAAGACTTACCCGGATGCCAAACCTGTCCGTCAATGTTTACGTCAAATACATCCTAGAAAAGCTGCTGCTATCAAGGCCGAAGTTGAAAAATTACATCGCGCAGGTTTTATTTATTCAATTCCTTTAACGGAATGGGTATCGATTATTGTTCTTGTTACTAAAAAACAAGGAACGATACGAGTGTGTATCAATTATAGGGATATTAATCGAGCTTGTCCCAAAGACAATTATCCAACCCCCTATATCGATCAAATAATCGATGACTGTGCTGGCAGTGAAATGTTTTCCTTTATGGATGGTTTTTCCAGTTACAATCAAATAAACATACTCCTTGCTGATCAGTCAAAAACAACTTTCATTTGTCCATGGGGGACATTTGCTTATCGCAAACTACCTTTTGGGTTAAAGAACGTTGGAGAAAATTTTCAAAGGGCTATGTCTTACGCATTTCATGACATTAAGCACATTGTGCAACCTTATCTCGATGATTTACCTACTCATTCATCACGTAGGGCCAACCATCTCACTCATTTACGAGCTATCTTTATGAGATGTAGGCATTATCGAATTAGGTTGAATCCACACAAATGTGTTTTTTGTGTAGAATCGGGTCGCTTACTGGTATTTGTTGTTTCGAAAGTAGGCATTCGTGTTGATCCGTCGAAGGTCGAAGCTATTGTCAATTTACCTCCTCCTTCGACTCTGCGCCAACTCCAAAGTTTGCAACGGAAAGCAAAATTTTTATGTCGGTTCATTCCTAACTACGCCAAGCTAACAAAGGTTTTTACCCGGTTGCTGAAACAGAATATTCCATTCTTTTGGGATGAGATCACTGATCGATCTTTTGATGCACTTAAACACGCATTGACCCATGCACCGTTATTGCATCCTCCCAACTACAACCAGCACTACATTTTGTACCTCGCCGCCTCTCATTCCACAATTGGGATGGTTTTAGTTCAGGAAGACGAATCTAAAACTGAACATGTGATTTACTATCTTAGTCAAAATCTGCATCCGACTGAGATTAAATACAAACATGTGGAGAAATTGGCCTTGGCAGCTGTTCAAGCTATCCAAAGATTTAGACACTACATCTTGTTACGTAAAACCACAGTAATTTCTAACTGTAACCCTATGATGTACATTTTAACCAAACAATTGCTAGGGGGCAAGTATTCCAAATGGATAGTCATCCTGCAGGAATTTGACTTGGAATTTGAGAAATCCAAGGCAAAGAAATCTTTGGTTTTTGTGGAACTAATGTGTGATTTCCCCTCTACTGATACTGAAACTATGGCAGAAGAGCCCATTGCAGACGAATATCTATTTCTTATCAGTATTCTCGATCCATGGTATGGAGATATTATTGTTTATCTCCAAACCCAATATTTTCGGCCTAAACTCTCACGATCTCAGCAACGGAAAATACGCTTCCAATCCCAACAATACAATATTATTGGTGATACACTCTATCGTCGTGGAGCGGATTCTGTTTTTCGACGCTGTCTTATTCATGAAGAAGCTGAAAAGGTTTTAAATTACTGTCATTCTGGAGCATGTGGTAGTCATATGTCTGGGTATGCCACAACCCAAAAGATATTGCGCACTGGTTATTTCTGGTCGTCGTTATTCAAATTGTATTTATGCAATCCGGAAATGCCACAATTGTCAACTTTTTGATCGTAAGATGCGCGTGCCACCCGCTCCTCTTCACCCCATAATTTTTGTTGGTCCTTTCGCGAAATGGGGTATTGACTTTATTACATGTAACCCTCACTCAGTCGGGGGGCATGCGTATATTATTTTAGCGGTAGATTATTTTACTAAGTGGGCCGAGGCGATGCCTACATTTTCGGCTGACGACAAGACTGCTGCAACTTTCGTATTTAATCACATAATTGCTAGGTTCGATGTTCCTCAAGCCATTATTACAGATCATGGAAGTAATGTTCGGAATGTCATGATGAATGAACTGATAGATCAACTTGGCCTGCGCCACGATAGTTCCACTCCGTATTATCCGCAAGCCAATGGTCTGGTTGAAGCCATAAATAAAGTTTTAGTCACCATGATTAGACGAATTATTTGTATTCACAAAACGAATTAGCATTCCATGTTAATTTCAACACTTTGGGCATATCGAACCTCAGTAAAAACATCAACTGGTTTCACTCCCTTTCAACTCGTTTACGGTTTGGAAGTTGTGTTGTCGATTGAATGCGAAATTCCGTCACTGAAATTAGCCATAGAATTACTCCTAGCTAAGTCTGAAGAGGAGAAACGTTTTTTATACTTGGCTCAGCTGGATGAGAATCAGTGGTAGACTTCCAAAGGTCTCTGCGCACTCAATTGTAGAGTTCCTAAGGTATCCGTGCACTTAGCTGCAGGAGAATTTTCTCTAAGCCAACCCACATAATACAAACTCAAGAAAATTTGACATCTAAGTGCATCACGTATAAAGTATCATCTATTACTCTTTATCAAGACAATCCTAGACTCCTTATATAGACTTTACATTTATAATACCATGGTCCGAAAACCATGGGTGGAGCTCAACGTATAAGAAATATTCACATTATTTTACAAAAGAAGGGGCTTTGACCCACCCCAAAGCCCATAAGACTCTAACTTAGCTTCACGCTACGCACTCCGCTCCTCGATTTGCAGAGTCTTTCTCAAAATATTCTATCGAGGGGTACTCTATCTAACACCTAGAAGAGGTAAATCCACCCGTAACTAAATGGCTCACCAGGGCCAAAGCACCCCTCATCTCTCAGTGACCCCATCTGAATAGACTGCGCCTCAAGCTCAAAAGACAATGATCACCAAAAATAATTCGTTCATAGTATTGGAGTAGCTAAAAAAATTAGGTGATATGGACAGTTAAGAAGAGAGTGTGGCCATACAAATCATGGAAACTAAAGAGCCTAGTTACAAAGAGGTTGAAAATTAACCCCCAAATGAAAAACCCCAAAGGATCCAGAAGAATATTGGAAAATCAAGGAATTTGTCATCCATGCCAACAAGACCCTAGAAGCTAACGATTTACAGAACAAATTTGGAGCAGATGAGTGGACCATGTTAGAATTTTTTTGCACCTGGGAATGGGTAGATTTGAGAGAAATACCATTAAGCCAACTTGCATATTTTCACCACCTATTTGTGCATTGTTGTACGAAAATTTATCGCCCATAAGGGGATCAACGATTAACAATCTCCAGGAAGGATAATGGATCTCAAAGCACACACCAAGTTGAACCCCATATTATTGAAAAGGGGAAAGTAGGATGGAAATCCTCAAGGGAGGTTCTTAAAGAAGCAGACGAATATTTGTTGATATCTGCCCAGATGAGGTGGATCACAGAGTATTATCAACACATCCCAAATTATCCAATGAATCTAGTCTCTTGGAATTTTTCAGGGACTAAATAGTAAAGGTTAGATCTTGTATCTAAATGTGAAAATAGACCAGGAGAAACCAGATGTAGTCTCATTAAACGAAACAAAAATTTCTAGAGATAATCTTATGGACATAGTGGATAGACGTTGGAGAGGTAGTGAAGTAATGGGGATAGATACGTCTGGCACAAATGGAGGGATAATGGGGGTGTGGTATCCCAGGTCACTTGTTTTCCAAGATTGGATAACAATGCCTAATAGATTATCTGTGAGATTCGTGTGCCTAGGAGTTGGGGAGTGAATTAGTCTAATGATAGTCTATGGACCTTCTATTCTAGGCTAGAAGGATAAATTCATGTTGGAATTGTGGAATATTAGGCATTCAATCAAAGATGAATGCCATATTGTTGGAAAATATTTAAATATGATTAGAAGCTTGGAGTAAAATCAGGGTGGGATTAGGAGGCTGGATCCAACATCATCGATGTTCAGTGAAGCGATCCAGGATTTGCGTTTAGTGGAGGTAGAAACAAGGAATAGAGTGCACACCTAGAATAATAGAAGAGGAGGAAGGAATTCGGTGGCCTATCTCCTTGACCATTTTCTTCTATCAGAATAGGTCCTATTCTGAGACCAGTTTGTAGAGTAAGTGAAAATTCTGATTTTAGGGTCAGATCACTGGCCTATTAGGATAGAAATTGATCTAAAGGTGGTGCCCAAGAATAAACCATTTTTCTTTGAAATTTTTTGGCTCCATCATCCAGACTTTGTGAATAGGATGGAGTAATGGTGGAAGGCGATTTCAGTACGGGGGGAGATTGATGCAGATATTGCAAGAGAAACTAAGGGAACTCAAATTGAAGGTAAAATCTGGAACATAAAAGAATTTGGGAACATTTTTATGGAGAAAAATAAACTAGAATCTAGAATGGAAGAGATCCAAAGTAGGATCATTACAAAAGGGAGATTAGATCTAATGGATGAGGAAGGGGTCAAATTATACATGAGCTCAAAGAGAGGTGCAAACAAGAGGAATTGTTATGGAAAGAGAAATCTTGAATACGATGCTTAAGGGAGGGGGAGCATAACTCAAGGTTCTTCCACCACCCAATGATTCAACACCAATATACCAATCAAATAGTTTCTCTCACTTCTTCACAGGGGAACCAATTGGTGGAGAAAAATGAAATGGAAAACGATCTGATATCTTGCTACCAATACCTGTTGTATGAAAGCGATCAAGATAGATTGAAAGCCATAAATCGAGTGCCACATTCCTCACTTGATTACTGTAGATCAAAACAAGGATATTATGAGATAAATTTTGTTTGAAGAAGTGGAAATAACAATTAAGGATATGTCGAAAAATAAGGAACCTCAACAAGACATATTCACCACTGACTTCTTCAAAGCATGCTTGCACTTCCTCGGTGAAGACATTCATGCCATGGTGGAGGAATCATGTAGGATGCAACAGATATGGCTTGGGTTAAATTGCACTTTCCTTACACTAATTCCAAAATATAACGATGTTAGTGAGTCGAGAGTGTTCAAACCCATTTACCTTTGTAGTGAGATATATAAAATAATCTTGTCTATCATTGTTAGATGACTGAAACCCCTCTTGAAAGTTATCATCATCCTGGAATAGATAGGATTTATGGAAGGCATACAAACCTTAGATGTTATATTGACTTCCCATGAGATTGACCACTCATTAAGACATCGTAAAAATCCAGGGATGTTGGTCAAAATGGATCTTTCTAAAGCATATGATCGCCTCAATTGGGGTTACCTGTTCATAACCTTGGCAACCTTCGGGTTCTCTAAGGCCTGGATCTGATGTATAAAATATTTTGTGTGCACCCCTTTATTTTATATTATGCTTAATGGTTCCCCCTGTTATTATTCCACTGGATCTCCGAGGCTGAGAAGACACCAGCAAAGGTAACCACAGACCAATATTTTTCCAAGTAGCTAGCCCTACTAGGTAGGAGATGGCTCTCTCCACAAGATCACATCCAATATGATTGGATAAAAAGGATTTTAGGCTAGGTATGGTAGCACTAGGGTTTGGTTGAATGATTTTGAGGTGTTGGATGGTGAATAGGTCGGATAAGAAACTAGGTCATGGCAAACAAGGATCATAATTGTAGGGATTTGATGGGGCAAGGTAGGTAAGTAGCTTAAGACATTAAGGTATATTGATGGAGTAATCTAGACCGCCAGGTTTCATAAAAGAGAATTGGAAACATGAATTCTTTTCAATTAAGAAGAATATGAAACAAACTGTAACTATTCCTCCAAAATAGAGCATAAGCTTAATGAATTCTATCTTTCAGACTTAGGAAACAATTAAATTCAGAAATGAAATGAATATGAAATCACAATATATTCACACATTTGCAAAACATAAGAAGAAAAAATTTCAAATCACTTTACCTCAAGAATTCCATCAAAATAGCTGCAACTCAGTTTTTTATTTCTTGCCAAAAGTCTGATTACAAAAAGTGTTCAGTGATCAATCCAACAACATCCAACCCTTTCCATGAGAAAAGAAGTGAATAATATAGACCAAAATTGATTCTCCCTAGCTCAGGGATTGAATCCATGACTTGTGGAGCTAATCCACATAGTGCTCAACTGGAATCCTAGTGATTAGGGAGGCTAGCCAACTCATCCCTATAATTCATGAAACTGATTCACTTTGACCAAAATTACCTATTTACATGGTGTATCTACCCCTAGTAACTATTTATGACATAATTAAATTTGAATTTAACCATTACATTAGGTAAAAATTCACTGAATTCATCCATCAACTGAGAAAACTTGAAAATTCTGGAAAAATCAATCAACTTAAAAAAGCGCAGCGTGCCTAGGAGAAAGTGCAACGTGCCTGGAGAAAAAGCACAACGTGGAGCTTGAAGACCACTTTTGGAGGCCTTCCCGAACTCCAAATTGACCTCATGATAGCTTGTTGGAAATATATCTCTGTCTACTACACAAGGGACCCATAAATCACTGAAAATGATCACGTATATCCCCTCAAAAACAAATTCTCCCAAGACTGGTAAAAACGAGTAGCATGTCCCTAGGAAAAGTGCAACATGAAGTTGCAGGTCACTTTTGGAGGCCTTCCTGAACTCCAAATTGGGCTTAGGATAGCTCATTGGAAATATATGATTTTCTAGTTATCATTTTACTCATCAAGAAATTCATTTGGACAATCCATAATAGAGAAAAATGATTTTTCCCAAGAGTACTCCATAAGTACAACAACTCTCCCGTAACAAATATATTTTGGACATATCCCAAATTCTAACACATGTGTATAAAATGAAGGAGGTTTTTGTTCCTTGTTCTATTATTTAGAAAAAAACTCTTTCATTTTTTTCAAATTCATCTCCATTTGGTCAGAAACACATTTTGAAGCAAAATTGTGCCTATGTGTGCCAAAATTTTCAAAATTGCACCAACTTGCACCAAGATACAAAAATTGCTCCAAATCTTCTCAAAATTGTTCCAGAGATGCTTGATGAGGCTTTTTATGCAACCATGGATGCATCAATAAGAAAATATGACTTACCCTTCTCCTTTTGGCTAATTAGGGTTTCTTTGAGTTTTACCTTCAATTATTTGACTTTGACCTTGGAGATCAAATTCCTGCTTCGTGATGAGTGTCCATGTGCCTTTGAAGCTTGTTATATCTATTAGAACTCTCAAGGATATGTTGAAATCTGACCTCCCTTGTTATAGGGCTTCTTCTCTTCCTCCATAGGTGTTTTGCGAGGCATAAACCCTAGTGGTGGAAAATAGGGGATGGAAAAAATTTGGGAGGTAGGGAACGATGTTAGGGAGGTATGGGAGGTGTAAAGGGAGGCGGGGGAGGTAGGAGTAGACCTAGGGAGTTTAATTACAGGGCTAGGTATAGGAGGCTGCCAAAAATGTAGTATAGGGATAGTGGTGTGGTGTAGGGCCTAGGGTTTGGATGTAGACGCTTAGGGAGTGAAAGTGAGGGGGTGTGAGGGCTTCAGGGAGTGTATGTGGATGTGGGGAAATGGAAAATGACTAGGGGAAGGATTTATTTTACTTACAAATTCAAAGAGGTATGGCGGCCCACCTCGTGATTTTCACTTTGCTTTTGGAACCTCGTAGCTTTGGAGCTTTGAATTGAAGATTTAGAAACATGATGAACTTATTACATATTAGAAACATAAATTACATTTGAAACCAAATTCATAGAAAAAATATACGTATTACCACTCCTCCATTTCCAGATTTTATGTTTGGATGACAGATTTGGTGGTTGAAACCCTAATGACCTATGGAGACTCTAGACTGAATGAAACCATGATAAATATGACTGTAATGATGATGAAAAATTTTGAATGATGGTATACTCAGCTGAGAGGTGAAATGAACCAACAATTAGTAAAACTTTGGAAGGATTAAAAAAATATCTAGATCTACATTGAGTGACCAAATTTTTTCATGATGACCTAATGCAATGCCAAAAATTTCAAAATGGGACCCTTAACATGACATGAAATAGTTTATTTGATCACTGGTGGAAGGATGCAAATACTGACATTAACATTGGCTCTAGCTGGGGATGGTAGCTCCTTGGAGGAGCCAAGAACATCGTATACCAAGTGCCTATTCATTGGGCATGGAGTCAAAAGTTGATAAAAAACTGAAGACTTGAAATCTTAATATAATAAACTAATTTGAAACAAACTCAAAACTGACTAAAAAATGACTTGAATTTGACTAACTTAATTTTGGAAACAACATAAAACCAATGAAACTTTATGGACTTCACCTCAGGCTCCAAGCTTCGGTGATTCTCCGCTTCACACTTTGAAAATATTTAAACTGATATTTATAATGGAATTGAGAAATATGAAATCTGCATCAGAAAAGATAATGCTTAAGGTTCCTAACATTGAATGGTCCTCCTAAAAATTCTTCTCCATTCATCTCCTTCAATATGAAAGCATGTTGTCCACGAAATGCTGAGATCTTGTATGGCCCTTTCCATAGGTTTTAAAAATTTTCATGTTTTCCTTAACACCCTTGTGAGATACAATATGACCCAGAGCTCTTGTAATCCAAAGAAACATTTGGATGTTTTTTCATATAATTGTTTCTCCTGCAATAGTTTTAGCACCTTGTTAACATGTTGAACATGATCCTTCCAAGACTTGCTATAGATTAGTATATCATCAAAGAATACTAGCACAAATTTTCTAAGGAAGAGTTTCAAAATGGAATTCATCAAGCCTTGAAATGTAGAAGGTGCATTGGTAAGGCCAAAAGGCATGACCAAAAATTCATAATGACCCTCATGAGTTCAAACTGTTGTTTTCAGAATATCTTCATTCTTCATTCTAATTTGATGATATCCTGAATGAAGATCCAACTTGGTAAAATAAGTTGCTCCATGTAATTCATCCAATAATTCATCAATCATAGGAATGTGAAATTTATCTTTAATGGTGAGCTTATTGAGCTCCCTATAATCCGGACACATGCGCCATGATCCATCCTTCTTGTGTACCAATACTACAGGAGCAGAGAAAGAACTTTGACTAGGTTGAATTATACCCGCCTTTAACATTTCTGCAATCATACGTTCAATTTCACTCTTTTGGACATAAGGATATCTATAAGGCCCGATGTTTGGAGGAACACTTCTTGGAATCAAATGAATAGCATGATCATGATCACGAATAGGTGGGAGCCCTTTGGGAGTTTCAAACACCTTGGAATGATTATCCAAGACTTTTTGGAGATCTGCAGAAATAGATGATTTTGATGTTGGAACTTCTAGTGAGCATAATTGTGAAATTACACCTCGTTGTTCTTCTAAGCTTTGTCATGACATTAGAGCTTATTATCTTTCCGTCTTCTTTGCAATACCCCGTAATTCGACTTCCTTTCCTTTCTAAAAAAAAATTTCAAGAAAAATTCTTGAAAATTAAAAAGCTACCGTCCCTAAAGATTGTAACCATTGTACTCCTAGTACAACATCAACACCTCCCACTAGGATGGAAAGCATTGGACTATTCAATACATATTCCCCCATGGCTAGCTTGATATTATGGTATTTTCCAGAGAAATTTATAGTTCCTCCATTTGCAACCATCATTTGAAATTCTGGTGCTGGGTATAGGAAACAATTCAATTCATTGGCTACCTTACAATGAATAAAATTATGGGTAATACCCGAATCAAATAACACTATTACCTTTTTCTTCTTCATATGTCCTTCTATCTTGAGAGTTTGAGGAGTGGTAATTCTTTCCAATGCATTTCATGGTATGTTCGGACTCATTTCTTCTTCTTCTAGGGCTTCTGATGTCTTATGTATATTCTCTTCTCTTTGCTTCATTTTCTTCTTCCTTCTTCACAATCTATGTAAAATAATTTCCTTTTTCTCAAGATAATTATGACCTTTAGTGTATTTTCCACACAACTGTAGCAAAGCCCTTTTTCTCTTTTTTCTTCCAATTGTTGTGGTGTCAACCTTATAGGTTGTGGAAATCTAGGAGTAGCAACACGTCCCTCTTTATAGAAGTGAGTGGTAGGCTTCCTTGTCGCCATAATTTTACATTCAATTTTTATTGCCAACCTGAATGCCTTCTCTAATGAATCATGTTCCATAATTGAACTTCATGTTGGATGCTATCCTTTAAAGTACCTATGAAGAGATAAATCATGTGTTCCTCTGGAATATTAGTTACCCTTATATTCAATTTTTGGAAGTCCTCAATGTGCTGCCCCATTAAACCCCTTTGTTTTAGATTTATCAATTGGCTAAAGAAGGTGTTTCTCTTTGTATCCTCATATTGTGCTATCATTTCCTCCATAAAAATTGACCAAGTGACATTTTTTTTACGGGAGCAAAGCCATCGATATCATACAAATGTATTTTGTTCTAAATGTAAAGTTACAATGCGTACCTTTTGTGTGTTTTACACGCTATGGAGATCAAAATATTACTCCATCTATAGTATCCATGTTACAGGATCCTTTCCATCAAACTTCCTCATATCCTTTTTTGGAATATGGTGGTTCTTCTCGCCAAAAATAGATTTTATGAAATCACGATTAACATTTATTTTGTTCTCATCATGAGGTTCTTCTACTATATTTTCACCATTAGGAAACATTTTTTGTATCAACTTTGTCAAACCTTCTATGTCTGCTTTTAGATCATTCTTCATGTTTTCCATGTTGTCTTTCATGTCATCCATCTTAGCTTCCATGCCAGCTTCCATGCCATCCATCTTAGCTTCCATGCCATTCTTCAAACCATCCATATTAGATTCCATGCCTTTCTTCAAACAATCCATCTTAGTTTCCATGTCTTTCTTCAAAACTTCCATGTCATTTCTGGTTGCTCTTTGCGAGAGCGAAATTTGTTGCTCTTTCTCTTGTAAATTTGATATGCCATGTTGTCATTCTTCATCTTCATGATTCATAGTAGAGCCTTCTAAAGGATTAATGGGTGTTGAATTATTTTTAGGAGGAATTTTAGAACCTAATACTTAAATATATTCTACAATATGCCCTTGGAATCAATTCAAAATGATTCTTCAAACAAGACTTATGCAATTCGGAAAACAAAATACACACCTTTTACTTGCTTTTGAGGAGTTTGATATTGAAATTGACTTGTCTCTATAATTTCATATCCTCAAAATCTAAAATTTGGCCCCGTAGTAGTCCTCTGAAGCTTCTTTCAAATGCACAAGTCTGACTTGATTTGGATTCTTCAAGGGAACATTAGGTCCAATCTCCCACAATGACCTAATTATGGATCGGTTCGCAGGAGCACACTTGTACGACTTGGCTACGTGTCACCGTTTGCTCCCTAGATCCCTTTTTAACTCGAAATTATAGATAGGAAACTACAGTCCATTTAATTCCAGTCACTTTTTACAAAATTCCAATTCGATGCTCAGAGAGAGAGTTATGAAGCTTTTCCCACAATCACCTCTTTGAGATGAAATTCGGGATCCTGAAAAAGACCTAAATTCCAAAGATCATATCTCCAAACATATTGCGAACCAAGATCTGAAATTTTGCGAAGATGTTCCTCAGGATTTCAGCTTCGTGCTCTAAAAATTTCAGCTTTTGAACCTTCGTAGAAACAAAGTTATAGTAAAAATTTCGCGATGACCCTTTTAAGTGAAATTCAGGAGCCTGCAAAAAGACCTAACTTCCACAAATCATATCTCCGAAAATGTTGTGAACGAAGCTCTGAAATTTTGCGATGATGTTCCTCAAGATTTTTTATTCGCACTCTAAAAATTGCAGCTTTTGAACCTTCGTAGAAAAAACGTTATAGTGAAAATTCCACGATGACCTGTTTGGAGGAGAAAAACCCTAGAATCCAAAGCTCGATACCAAATGTTGTGAAACTAGCTCCAAAAATAGAAGAAAAGAGATATCAATGCCTTAGAAATAAGCCACTTCAGGGGGCAACCTCCAATACATTACATGAATGAACAATTCTTGGATGATACAAATTACAAAACCTCCTTTCTATATATAGGAGTCCATGGGGCCACAATGTAATCTTAGTGGGGCCACAATGTAATCCTATCCGACCTAACAAAAATAATTTAAGGGCACAATAATAAAAATATGGGGGTTACAGGGGTATAATAATAACAATAAGGGGGTTACACTAAGAACAATAAGGGACTATACTAGTAATATAGGGACCTAACAGTTGATTAAAACAGGGGCTGTGGTTAAGGAAAATTTCACTGAGTTAAAGGATTTCTTGGCATCCTCGGACCACTTTACCTCATTCTCTTTTTTCAACATGTTGGTCATTTCTCGAAGATGCTCAGATAAATTTGGAATAAATATGCGTAAGAAGTTCATGTTACCATTGAAAGCCTGAATTTCTTTCTTACTCCATGGAAATTCTATTTGCTAAATTGTCTCAACCCGAGAAGGGTCAATCCAGATTCAATCCTTAGAGATGATGTGACCAAGAAATTTTCCCTCCTCCATGGAAAAAAGGATCTTTTTCAGATTAAGAGAAATTCTGAATTTCCAACATTTTTGAAAAACAATCCTTAAGTGATACAAGTGTTCATCATCGGAATGGGAGAAAAATGTCACTTAATCTAAATATATCACTAGGAAAACATCTTTCTCATCTACAAAGGCTATATCCATTCCCCGCTGAAAGGTATCCCCTGCATTATTTAGTGCAAATGTCATATTTGCATATTTGAACGTGCCCCAAGGTGTAGTGAAGCAAGTTTTGTCTTGATCCTTCTCATGCACTAAAATCTTGTTGTATCCCGAATATCCATCAATCAAAGACATTTGGGAAGCCCCAACCACTCTCTATAAAATATGATCCATTTTGGGAAGGGGGTAATTATCCTTAAGAGACACCTTGTTTAAATTTATGAAATCTATACAAAACATTATTTCACCAGTCTTCTTTCTTACCAGGACTAGATTTTATATCCAGTCAGAAGACCTGATAGGAACAATGATACCTGATTTGTAGAGTTTGATCACTTCTTTTTCTATGGATGGCACCAACCTCGGGTTGATCCTTCTTAGCTTTAGCTGAAAGGGCTTTTGATCAGGCTGAATTGGAATGGTGTGCTGTATGATATTCTTATCGTAAACCTTTAAGTATGCATATTCCCAAGTGAAAAAATTAGAAAATTCAGAAAGTAAATAAATTTACATGTCCTTTACCTCAGGAGATAAATACTTGGACAATTTGACCATCTTAGGCTTGTCCGATGTTCCAATGTTTACATCCTCCACACCCTTTTCCGTAGGAACCAATGTTGGCTTCCGAGCCACATCATCTAGATCAAACAATTCTTCCAAAGGTATGAGACCTCTTGGAATATTTTTATATCCTTTAGATGTAAAATATCAATCTAGGCAGCTTTGATGACCTGATCATCCTTGTCATAAAATTATTCAATGAAAGAATTCTCGAATTCTCCTTCATTTTGCAGAAAATTGTTTACCCGCTTATCATCCCAAAATACTTGCCAATACCACAAGTTGTCATGAACAGTGTATCCGTTCACAAAGGTGGCTTATTATACGCAACCTCTAAGCTCCTCATTCATTTGTCAACCCAAGGTAAGTCCTCTTATTTCAAGAGTGTAAGCACAGTATATGCAAGTGAGATCAAACAATAGTACTCTATATTTCTTATGAAAAGGATTATCTAATCTTCGAAGTTCAATCAAATCAAAGAGAAGTGAAATGGTATAATGCAGCTAACTACTCTATCTAGCTCAGTTGGAGATAAACCTATGATTGAACAACATAATGATGAATTGAACAACAATCTGAATGAATTGAACAACAATCTCAATGAATTGAACATTAATTACTTATATAATTTTTGCAATGGAATTCTCTTTGCAAACTAATTAATTGACATATTTTTGTAATTAATCAACAATTGGACGCCTTATTATACCGAGGGAACGTTATAATTCTTAGAAATAGATAACATTGAACAATAATTACTCTAATATTCATAAAACAACTATGAAGGTGTTGGGAGAAAATGAAAACATCTAACAATGATAAAGTATTAATATAAACCAGAAAGCATGAATTATAAACTATTCTGATGAAAGAGAAACTGTAACCTCATGCGTTTCTATTTTATCGAGTGGAAATTTAATTCACAAACAACATTAGATAATTGGACATCAATTCTGTAACTAACACACAACACGGAAATTGGTGAGGAAACTCCTAGGGGCTGGGCCCAAACCACCAAAAGTTCTAACGCAATGAAAAACTCAAAAGATTATTGTTCAAAACATCAAGACTCTTTATTAAATTGAAGGATAATATGGGGATACAAGTGAATAGTTCTATCTTGATACATTGATTACAGAAGGAAATTCCTATTCAACTCCCCTATCTAGTTCATCCTTGGTATTTTTAAAGGCTTTTTCAAGCAGTGGGATGGTATTTTCCAAACAAAAACCCATTGCTCGTGGCTATCGTTTGGGTTCTCAAGCTTGGATCTATCTTTCTGCCTTCTGTCGATTTCTGGGAGTTACTAAGATTCTGTGAGTCTTTGTATGTCAGTCGTCTTTTGTTTAACGTCGGTTTAGTTGCTCTGCTTTCCTATACACAGGATACAATAAGTCAAATTTCTGTTATAAAATGTTCCTTTTGTCATTAGCCCAATTGTCCTGATGTTCATAAATCTTCTTTTTCTTTATTGTTAAGATGAGGAAGAATTCCTAAAAATGTATCACAATTCGAAGTAATCATAGGGTGAAAACATACCTTAATTCTGGCCCAACATACTCCCCCGCTTATCTATTTGCAGGTACTCGTGCAAACATATGGTTAAGATGCAAATGTGTTAAGGAGTAGGCAGGGTAGACTTCTTCTTTGTATGCTCTGAAACCATGTTTCTGTCTAATTCTTGCAAAGGCAGCGTTTGTGTGCCCTTCTGGAAATTCATAGTCATGATCATAGCCCTCAGGAGGGTACTAGATAAGAGGGCATCTATATCTGCATCCTAACCATGCAGGACCCATGCTAAAGACCAAATTACTATATGAGAGGAATATGGAGGCGGTTGCTTTGAAGTTTCAGTAGCCAAATGGATCCCTATTCTTTACATTGTTTGTGGAGGCCATCCATATTTGTTTGGCTGCTACCAAGGCTGCTTCCTAAATATCTCCAAAATATTCCCGCCCATTTTCTATAATGTCTTTATGGATGGGTCCCAACTTGGTCCTCATACCCTTTGTTTGCATGAAATTCTTGTGTTGGATGAACAACTGCAGGGGTTTAGTAGGCTCTCCTTTGACCCACAAGCCTAGGCCATGTTCTTTCTTTTGGAAGATGTTATAGGCTTTGGCCCACCTGATCTAGTTCTTAGCAAACGAGAGGAAGGCCTGAAACTGAACATCTCCTATAAAGGGACTATGATTGATGTCCCTGTCCTCTTCTAGAAAGAAGTTGTGCATGTAAATTTCACATAAAAGGCATTGGACCTATTCATCTTGATCATTACTGCAGTGGACAAAATCTTCTATGGTTTTGAAAGTTCTGGGCTTCCCTGCCCTAATGGCCTTGATTTTTAGCAGTAAATATTGTTCCTCAAGATCATGAGAAAGAGTTATACTTTTTAAAATTCGATGTTAGTACATTTATACGAGAACATTTAGGGAAATTTCCTGCTTAATCCACTAGTATAAAATTCTTTTACCTTATCGCTTCCTATGAGTTAAAAATGTTTCATCTATTATGGAAATGTTTCAGGATTTCTTTATATAGATGTTTAATATTCTAACTAAAGGTTTACTACTCTTAATTCTTTCTTTCTTTGTACCTGCCAACTCATGTCATATTATAATTAATTCGTTATACCCATTTTTTCTTAAGTAAAATTTTTCAACAAACTGAGTGTTAGGTGTGCGCTTCCCATTTGGTTCCAGCTCCCGAATCTTCTTTTTTGTTATTTGGACAGAGATTTCAAGAGGTAAAATTAAATTGTCTGTTAAAATTTCACTTCTCATGTAGAAATTTACAATAATGATTAATCAGTCCATTGAGACTATCCTGATCACATACAATTCGAATTTATATGCAACACATAATCTCTTCCACTCTGATCATCAAACATGCGGAAATAAAACAAGCGATAGCACATCAAATCATCATACACATTAACACAGTATGTATGGGGAAAGCTTATAGCTGAAAACCCCGCAGCTATTGTGTATATTATAATGGAGAAATCATGTAACAAACTCAGAACAATACTCCTCACAAGTACTCAGTACTTTCTCATAAAGTTACACACAAACTAGCTCAGTTTTGAACAGGTTACTGGTTCAAAAATCACCGCCAATTGCCTTGCCTCTATTGCAAGAATCATGGCTCATTTCAGAGGATCCATGTTAAATCTCTGGCTTGATATTAATCATCATTGGTAATTTCCTCCAAGTGTGGTGCAAATCTCTTGCAAATCGATGTCTCCACTCGATAGCTAACTCCACCCTTTCATCTGTCTTCCTCTTTCAATCGGCTCTCCACTGAACTGCTCATGCACCGTAGTGAACAGTGAGATGATGTGTTCTTGAGTTTTCAGAATAATGAGTTACTGATTAATGAATTAAATTGTAGATCAATCACCCACTCATAACTAATAATGATTAATAGTTAAACTAATCTCAAACAGTTCAACTGTAAACAACAAACTCCACTATCCGTCCCATTAACTCCTCCAAAAACTTCGCCATCGGGAAACACATAATCAGGTCAATCATGCATGAGCCCACACCTATAAGAAAAACGTATTTCCTTTCTCGGGAGTTGCATGTGCCACATCCGTAGCAACCGGTTGACCAAAGAGAGTAAACTGCTGTTTATAGTCTAAATATTATTAAGGGTAAATAATATTTGACTTCCTTGTTTTAAGGAGAGGCAGTCTAAAAATAGACTTCGACCTCTTCGACCTAAAAATAGAGTCTCATATATTTTTACCAAAATGACACATACTTCAAGAATCTCAAACTGGAATCCCCGAACCATGCTCCATATGTCTAAAAATAGACATAGTCTAAAAATAGATTTTGCGCCAGAATTTGCCTGCGGGCCCACTTAGTGAAGGCGACTTCATTTCACTAAGCTCCATCATCTTGCCGCATTCTCAACACTCCCTCTCAGCAAGATATGGATTATCTGCAACCCCTATCCTGCCTCTGTGGAATTCGAACTTGCTCCTGGTGAGCGCCTTCGTCAGGATGTCGGCATCCCGATCCTCCGTGGGAACATATGAAAGCATCATGATTCTCCGCTGAACACAATCTCTGATATGATGGTACTTGATGTCGATGTGTTTGGATCTATCATGAAATACTGGATTAGCCGAGAGCTTGATGCAGCTCTGGTTATCACAGTAGATCACTGTAGGCTCCAAATGCAACCTGAACAAACCTGCGAGGATCTTCCTCATCCAAATAGCCTCGCATGCGGCCAAGCTAGCTGCCATGTACTCGGCCTCTGCTGAACTGAGTGCCACGGATCTCTGCTTCCTGCTGTACCAGGAAACTGCTGTCGACCCAATGCTGAAAACTCCTCCAGAAGTGCTCTTCCGGTCCGTTGGACTCCCCGCCCAATCTGCATCAGTGAAGCCAGAAAGCTTCACTCCATCCTCCTGTCTGTACCATA